>JBBDGP010000182.1:1537500-1895000 GCA_037952835.1 Lithobates septentrionalis | reverse complement strand
CGTGTTCAGATTGCATTCAAGTTTGCCGTCAGTTCACCCGGAATAATGTAAAGAGTACATCCGGTGCATTGCCCAGGAGAAGGGGCTACGGTGGCCTGTAGATGGATATCGTAATAGGTGTTGTCCAGCATCCACCCTTATGGTGCAAATAGTGAAGGGACACCTTACTGGCCCGGGAAGGAGGCCATCAAGGAGTGCGGGAACATGTCAGCACTAGGCAAACATTGAATGGTCTCTTCTCCCCAGCCCATACACACACACACACACACACACACACATATATTATATATATTAGGACTGAGGAGATAATTGGCAGGGCAAAGTCTCCTCCCCCACGCTCACTGTGCTACGTTCTGGTCGGTGAAAGTGCGGGCGGGTACATCTCTGAGCAAGCGCGGCTGAAGGGGCATGCCCATAAATGGTGGGGCGAGCTATGAGATAATCTCCCCTCTCACTCTTGGTGTGAATCAGCTAGTTCAAGAGTGTGGCACGCGATCATGCTAATATCCCATCACGTGAGTTACGCGATGAGGTGTTGAGGACGTGCATAGCCCCGCCAAGGAGCATAGGGTGCTGTGTAAGATCATCAGACTGTTACCCTATCTACATGGGTTCTCATAGTGTATGTCAGAATGCTGCCTGCGGACACTGGATAGAATCCCATCATATATGTGGGCTGGTATAAATACCACATGATTGGGAAGGAGCATGCTATGGTCCACTAACCCAGGCTGAGAAAAAAAAAAAAAAAATCTCTTATCGTGAAACAAAGCTTTCCAGCAGCGCACTGTCACAGCCAAGAGGGCTGACACTTCTTCCCTGGGTCTTTCTTTCGGGTTCATGCGCTTTTGGCTGTGTGGCCGAAGCTGCATCGTGATGGCATGAGCTGCATCATATCTTTTGCGAGCGTGAAGCCTTCGTTTCCGGCACCAGGGACCGAAGGTTCGGGCAAGATATGCCGGACCCTCAGGGCACATGCGCAGGTGACATCACTGGCTGCATCCAGGGTGAATCTCTCCTAAAATGGTGCATGTTTTAGAGCTATTCATTTTACTTACAGGTAAGCCTTATTATAGGCTTACCTGTAGGTAAAAATCACAAAGCGGGCTTTACTACTACCGCTTTAATAACTCTGTAAATGTCTGGGAACTGAGAGGACCAGTTGCTGGAGTTTTGGTAGAGAAACGTTGTCCCATTCTTGCCTGATTCAGGATTCTAACTGCTCAACAGTCCTGGGTTATCTTTGTCGCTTTTTTTGTTTCAAGATGCGCCAAATATTTATATTTAATTGGTGAAAGGTCTGGACTGCAGGCAGGCTAGTTAGGATCCCGGACTCTTTTACTAGGAAGCCATGCTGTTGTCATAAATGCAGTATGGGGTTTAGCATTGTTCTGCAAAAATATCCAAGGCCTTCCCTGAAATACACATCATCTGGATGGAAGCATATGCTGCTCTAAAACCTGGATATGTCTGTCAGCATTGATGGTGCTTTTCCAGATGTGCAAGCTGCCCTTTCCATATGCACTAATGCTGCCCCCCCCCCCCCCCCCCCGTCAATAATATCAGACAGGGTGGATTTAATTTAAATCAAGTCAATTTAAATTACTAGTAAAAAAGCATAATTTTTAAAGAGCAACTGTCATCTCTGTCCTGCAGCGGCTCCTCCTCTGACCATCCTATTCACTTTAATGGGACGGCTGGTGATATGGCAGTGACACAACAAGGTGAGTGACGTGGCAGCAGCAGGTGAGTGGATGCCCGCTAACGGGCGCTGTCATGATGGATCTGAAATGATAGGTGCTCTTTAAATGTAAGGACTTATTCTTGCTGGTAGTTAGAATCATTAATATTTGCAAACAAAATGAAGGTTTCCTATTTAGAATAATAAGCTCTCAGGTTAGTAAAACATCGATATCAGAACCGATTCAGTAATACAGTTTGTAGTGTACATAGCTTTTCAAAACAATGGGATAAAGGAATATTCCTGAACTTTGTTTTATTTCATGTTACTGTAAAATTGTGTGAATGCATCAACGCAGTGCATATTATCTCAGCTTGCAGAGCTTGGATTCATTGAATGACTTCACCAAAAATGTAAATATTGCAGAATATACAGCCTCCTGGTGAACAACTAAGCTCCATTTCAATCGGAATAAACTCAATTATTAATGTATCTTAAATACAAAACTATCTTTAGATAGATTTTTTTTTCACCCCAAAAGCATTTAAAAAAAAAAAAAAAAAATCATTGATTCATATCCACCCTGCTATCAGAGATGCAGGCTTTTCAAGCGAGTGCTGATAACAAGCTGGAAGGTCCTCTTCAGCCTGGAGGACCCTGCACTCTTGGTTGCATTTAAAAAAAATAAAATTTTGATTTGTCTGACCACAGAAAAGTTTTCCACTTTACAACAGACCGTTTTAAATGAGCTTGGCCCAGAGAAGACGGCAATGTTTCTGGATCATGTTCAGATATGGCTTCTTTGCATGATAGAGCTTTAACATGCATTCTTGGATGGCACGGCAAACTCTGTTCAGACAGTGATTTTTGGAAGTACTCCTGAGCCCATGCAGTGATGTCTTTCACAGAATCATGCCTGTTTTTAATGCAGTGCCGTGAGGACTCGAAGATCATGGGTATCCAATATTGCGTTTCAGCCTTGTTTCTTGTGCACAGATTTCTCCAGATTCTCAGAACTCTGTACTGTAGCGCATATGATGATATAGTTAAAGTCTTCATAATTTTACATTGAGGAACATTATTCTGAAAATGCTCAACAGTTTTTAGACTCAATGAGGGAATTTTTTTTTTTAAACTGGCGCAAACAGAATCTGGTGCAACTGTGCATAGTAACCAATTGGCTTCTAACGTCAGCTTGTTCAATTAGGCTTTGACAATAAAACCTGGAAGCTGATTGGTTATTATGCACAGCTTCACCAAATTCTTTGTGCACCCGTTTTTGTAAATCAACCCCAGATTGGTGAACCTCTGCCCATCTTTACTCTTTTTATACCCAGTCGTGTTACTGATCTGTTGTAAAATGTTCTTCCAGCTTTTCCCTGTTACTACCACTTACTTTGCCAGCTTTTTGTTGCCCTGTCTCAACTTTTTTTTGGTAAGTGTTGTTGCCATCAGTTTAAAAATGTTACCCTATTTTTTTCCCCCCTTAAGAATTGTACGTTTTGGTAAATTTGTTAGCACTTTATAAGTACCTGTAGTAAATATACAGCATTTTGCATTTTTTCTTTACATATCAAATAATCACAATGAATATTATTTCACTTTAACAATAGTAATTATGGCTATTTAACATGGGAATGGAATGAAGGACTGAGGGGCTTCACTTACCCACTGCTCTTTGCCTCTGTGTATAAAGTTTTGGATTGGATTGGCAAGGATGAAGTCTTCTTCTTGGTATGTATATTTAGCGGTCTTACATTTCAGACTGATAAGTATCTGAATATCTTTGATAAATGAAATGGTTTGTAGTTTAGGGAATCCCAATAGGGAATTAGCAGAATAATTTCAATCTGGCAAGTGAACATTTGACCTCACCCTGGTGTCCTGTGGATGTCTATTGTAATTGTTAATAACCGGAACCCAGTTATGTAAAGAGGAAAGAATCGCCTCTATTGCCTGCCAGCCCAGGTGAATAAACGATAGAGGGTGGTCTCAGTCTATAGGCCTATGACCCTATAATTAAGCCCTGGGGGGCGGGGCGAAATGCATCGGGGTGTGTGGATTGGTGGATACCCATAGACTGAGGCCACTCTTTATTGTTTATTCACCTGGGCTGGTCGGAAATAGCAGCGATCCTTTCCTCCTTACATTTACTAACCCCCTGGATTGGTATTGGGACACGGGGATATGCTTTCACCTCTACTGTGAGCAGCGCTAAAAGCAATTAAACAGCTTGCACTGAATGCAGTTAACATCCAAGCACAGGCACCTTTTTTTTTAGCCCCCGTTCACACCTATGCGAATTAGATGCGGCTTACACCGAATCTAATTCGCAGGACATTTTTAAAATACATTCATATGAATGCATCTGGTTCACATATGTGCGTTGCATTCGCACTGTGCATTGCACAAAAAACGTGTGCGTTTTCTGGGCATTGCGGTGCGAATTACGAGTCCCTTATCTTCTATGGGAACGCATCTGCTTCGCAGATGAATTGCGTTCTGAACATGGATTTTCTCCTTCTCCTCACTACACCTCCCCCTCTACCTCTCCCCTCTACCTCTCCCTGCTCACTGATCCTTAGCTAAAACGCAGATGAGCCTTTGAACAGGAGATTTTTATCTCCCCAGTGAAACCTGAGCTTTAATTCGCACCACACATTAGTGAA
Source organism: Lithobates septentrionalis (assembly GCA_037952835.1). Taxonomy (NCBI): domain Eukaryota; kingdom Metazoa; phylum Chordata; class Amphibia; order Anura; family Ranidae; genus Lithobates; species Lithobates septentrionalis. The sequence goes on along the minus strand of JBBDGP010000182.1, from coordinate 1,890,650 downwards.
CCCAGGCTTAGAGTGCTGGGCACATATTAAGTGTAGATACCTTATTTTAGGTGTGCAGTACTCTAATGGGAGGGAGGACTTCTCTGTTTGCTGGACTTCCTGTGCTGAATATTCATACAAAACCCATCTAACCATTGTAAACGTGCATTATATGTTCAACTTGAAATGTAATAATCTTTTTATAGGTCTGGATTCCAAGATTGATACAGGCTATATTTTCTGGCCTTGCAGATGTAAGACTGTACGGTCTAATGAGGCGCCTGGAAAATGCAAATGTGGCAAAATGGGTGGTATGTAAAAACTGATCATTGGATGTCTTTTAGGACAATAAATCGTAAGCACAGCAGGAGTTGCAAGTATAGTATATGTTCTCAACAGCTATAGGTGGGTCCTTCTGGTCCTGGCAGACACTATGGTCTGGAAATATAAGCCTTTCCCTTCCTTTCCCTTTTCTCTCACCCCCCCCCCCTCCCCTTTTTCTTTCCCCTACTTATTCCTTTGATTTGGGTTCATTATCCCCTCCCAAATAAGTACTTATGTTTGCACCCTTGACATACTTATGTGCATAGGATGTGCCACGTAGTGTCTCTCCTATTGTATCCTAAGTTGTAATATATATATTGAATTGTCATGCTCATTCTAAAAAAAAAACCACATATATATAAATATATATAGTGTGTGTGTGTGTCACTTTTTTTTTGTTATTTTATTTTGGATTGAGTGGTGAATGTTGAATCTCCTGTCTGCAGAAAAGAGTATCTCCCCAGTGGGGACACAGCATTGACCACTTAAGGACCAGCCTCATTTTGGATTTTAGGTGTTTACATGTTTAAAACAGGTTTTTTTGCTAGAAAATTACTTAGAAAAAAACAATATATATAATGTTTGGGGGTTCTAACACCCTAGAGAACAAAATGGCAGTCAATGCAATACTTTTTTTTGCACTGTATTTGCGCAGCGGTCTTATAAGCGCACTTTTTTTGGAAAAAATTCACTTTTTTGAATAAAAAAATAAGTTAAGTTAGCCCATTTTTTTTTTTTTTTAATATATATTGTGAAATATAATGTTACGCCAAGTAAATTGATACCCAACATGTCACGCTTCAAAATTGCGCCCGCTCATGGAATGGCGTCAAACTTTTACCCTCAAAAATTCTACAGGTTGCATGTTTTGCGTTATAGAGGAGGTCTAGGGCTAGAATTATTGCTCTCGCTCTACCGGTCGTGTGGTTTGACCACTGTTTTCATATGCGGGCGCTACTCACGTATGCGTTTGCTTCTGCGCGCGAGCTCGTCGGGACGGGGGTTTTTTTTTTTAAAAAAAAAAATTTTTCTTATTTATTTTACATGATTTCATTTATTTTTACACTGTTTTGAAAAAAAAAAATGTGTCACTTTTATTCCTATTACAAGGAATGTAAACATCCCCTGTAATAGAAAAAAGCATGACAGGACCTCTCAAATATGAGATCTGGGGTCAAAAAGACCTCAGATCTCATATTTACACTAAAATGCAATAAAAAAAAAAAAATGACATTGAAAAAAATGTGCCTTCACTTCCGCCCAGCAGTGTCATGGAGACGAGTGGGCACCATCTTAGCCTCACTCGTCTCCAGGCACAGAAGGGAGACGGAAGCGATCACCTCCGCCGCTACCGACGGCTCCGGTAAGTGGCGGAGGACACCGGATCGCGGCGGGAGGGGGGGCCCCTCTCCCGCCACCGATAAAAGTGATTTTGCGGCGAATCCGCCGCAGGGACCACTTTTATCTGAAAGCCGACCGCTGCATGAAAATGGGGATACCGGGCTAGCTGCTGCCATAACCACGATATCCGCCGCAAAAGTTTGGACGTACATCGGCGTGCGGCGGTCGGCAAGTGGTTAAAAACATGACAGGGGTTCTAACCTTTCCCTGCTCTATACAAATGTACCAATTTTGTCTTTAGATACACATTCATGGCGCACAACTAGATACTGGAAAACATTTGAGACGTCTGTAACTAAGGCAGGCCACAGACAGCCATGAGTTGCAGGAAAGAAATTCGCACAATTTCCCTGTCAACGCAAACAGGGAAATCGCTCTTGCCAGGCCATTGTCTGCTCCCGACGTGGGGGGCCGGGAGAAGAACGTGATTATCGCTAGCAGTTATAGTAGCCACTTGTGATAATCCGAAGTTAATACGGCAGGCTGGTTGTACCCAAGTTGATTGATCATTTACATTCAACCTGCCCATTAATAGATCGAATCTTGGCTGGCACCTGCTGAACCAGTCGAGATTCAGACCGTGCATGACCGGCCTTACTGTAAGAAACCAGACTCTCTACCAAAGCAAAACTCCACCCAAAACAATATTTCATATGATGCATGGAATGTGGCAGGAGTTGATCCTCTGCCAAGTACTTGCAGCTCCTCTTATTCCATCCCTAAGGCAGGCCACACACAGAGCGAGTTTCTTTCCTGCAACTGTGGGTGTTTGGTTGCAGGAGCACAGTGTTAATTTGGGAATCTCTTCCTGCTGAGCCATTGTACTCTCCAGGCAGGGGAAGCTGTCCTTACTGTACTTAGACAGTGATTATTGCTAGCGGCTATACCAGACACTAGCAATAACTATATGTAAAATTGTACCTAAATTAGGGTTGCCACATCATCACTTTAATCCAGGACACATATGAATTACACAGATTCTAAGGCTGATTTAATGCAGACAAGGCACCGATTTGAGTTTAATTACCATCTTAATCAGCCACAGAACCTGTGTAATTAATGTGTGTGTCCTGGATTAAAGGGATGATGTGGCAACCCTAATCCAAATTGATCGATCTACTTGGGTACATTTAGCCTGCCCACACATTGTTCGAATCTCGGTCACTTCCTGCTGAACCGGCCTAGATTCAAACCTTCCATGGCTGGTCTAACACAGCCATTGCTCAACCTTTCCCTTATAGTTTTCTGTGTCAACAGTTTATAGAAGTTCACTTTAACCCTACAGAAAACCCAGTGCTGTGTGTGAAGTTCTGCATTAGACAGCTTCCCCTGCCCAGATAATACAATGGCTCAGCAGGAAGAGATTCCCAAATTAATGCCGCGTACACACGGTCGGACTTTTCGTCTACAAAAGTCAGACAGCCTGTCCGACAGACTTCCGGCAGACTTTCGGCGGACTTGCGGCGGACTTGCGGCATACTTTCTAACGAACGGACTTGCCTACACACGACCACACAAAAGTCCGACGGATTCGTACGTGGTGACGTACACCGGACTAAAATAAGGAAGTTCATAGCCAGTAGCCAATAGGTGCCCTAGCGTGGCTTTTTGTCCGTCGGACTAGCACACAGACGAGCGGATTTTGGGGTCCGTCGTAGTTACGACGTAAAGATTTGAAGCATGTTTCAAATCTAAAGTACGTCGGATTTGAGGCTAAAAAAGTACGTTGAAAGTCCGGAGAAGCCCACACACGATCGGATTACCAGCCAGCTTTAGTCCGTCAGCGTCCGTTGGACTTTTGTAGACGAAAAGTCCGACCGTGTGTACGCGGCATAACACTGTTTCTGCAGCCATACACCCACAGTTGCAGGAAAGAAGCTCTCTCTGTGTATGGCCTTCCTTAGGCTGGCTTCACACCTGTGCATTGTAGTAACTCGCGCAGTTTACCATGCATTACCATAACACATAGTACTATATTCCATGTGTTGCAGTTCTAAATGAATGGCACCACAACCAGCACAGTACAATAGGTGTTGGTGGAACCACACTACAGCAAACCACCACTTGCAATACTGTTCATTGTGGTGCACTGCTGGGAGGGAAAAAAGTACAGGTCCAGCAAAAAAAAAAAATCTGCTTAAATGCTCTCCAAAACACTTGCCTCTCTCCTAAGAGCAGAAAAAAAAGTTGACTGCCCATATCATCCAATATAATTCCAGCTATAATTTGCCTAATGGCAAATACAAAGGTAAAGACTAATTGTTGGCTATAGGCAACAGTGGCATGCTTTTATTTCAAGTCCACTTTGGCGTGTTTTTTTTTTTTTTTTTTTTTTTCTAACTGTTAATACATTTTTTTTTTTTTTTTTTTATTCAGTACTTTTGTCAGCTGTGTTCCTGGTTCACCTGGTTTTGTTGCACAAGAACTCTCACAAACGCCATGGAAACCGTACTCGGCACATTGGCTCTGTATTCGTTTCCACTGGAAGGTTCACCTACAAAGAGCAGGTGAAAGAAAAACTAGACAAACAACTTCTTCCATATCTGACTTTGCTGTGGATTGTCATTCTAAATCTGTCTTCTTGTTTTCTAGTACTAAATACTTGCTATTTGTGGCTTTGGCTTTTCTTATCCGACCAACTGCCATCATTCTTTGGATTCCATTGGTCATCTATCACTTCTTTAAAGAGCCGAAAAAACTAGATTTGGTGCTACAACAATGTTTACCTGTTGGGTAAGTCTTTACATTGAATTAAAGTGAATAACATACTGTACATTCTTTTACAAGCTGTGTGATTTTAAAGTGGTGTTCCGGCCAAAATTATACTTTTTAAATAAAAATACCCCTATAATACACAAGCTTAATGTATTCTAGTAAAGTTAGTCTGTAAACTAAGGTCTGTTTTGTTATTTTATAGCAGTAGTTTGTTATTTTATAAACTTACAGCAGGCCGTGGCCATCTTAAGTCTGGGCATCTGAAGCCAGACTGTATTTCTTCCTGGATCTCATCCTTGCAGATCTCGCACATGCTCAGTGCAGCACAAGCAGTGTAATAGGTTTCAGGTCAGGCTTCCATAGCAACGGCAGTTTCAGAGGAAGTTGCCGCCCCTTCCCAGAAGGCATTGCAAACAGGAAATGAGGCGATGGGCCGCAGCCAGGGAGGAGGAAGTGAAAAATGAATACAGCAGATATACAGTAAGTGCTGAGAAAAAAATAAAAAAATATCCAATTTGTTTACAGTGCACAGTTTAGTGAGGGATGCTGAAGAGTTGTAAAAGTGGGTGGAACTCCACTTTAAGTACACCAATATATCAGTACACACCTAAAGTGAACGCAACGTTTTATAGGCTTTAACCCCACTCCTAAAAAGATATTTATGTGGTGCTGGGTACCCTATTGCTTTTTTTTTTTTTTTTTTTGTTATTAAATACTGTACGAGTACTGGTTTATCTGCTTCCTTGAATGCCTCAGGAAGGTAATTCTTCATTCAACTAGAAGGTTGAAGGAAGAAAAAAAAAAAGTAATCAGATTCCCCCAGCCATACATTCGAGGTGGATGGGGGAATCGCTCCCACAGTGCCATTGTATTCTGTCAGCGGGGAGCCCTCCACACAGGTAGAATACAATGATCAGAGTTACCGGCTATAACCGGCATCACTATTTATTCGCCTGACAGACTGGTTGTGCACAAGTCGATCTAACCAGCTAGCCCATACATGGATTGAAATTCAGCTGGGACGAGACGTCTTAATTTGCTTGTACCGACTTGGATCCATCTTCTTTAATCTTTAGATGTTCCAGGGGTTCAGTATTTGAAAATCAATGTGATTACACTCCAGGCTGGCTCACATTACACGTAAGGCCCCTTTCACATGGCCCAGTAGCTGTGGCTGCCAGATTCCTGCAGTAGGAATTGGTAGATTCTTGCTGCTGGAATGACCGGGTTATGCAAACAGCCGCTCAGCCCATTTAAACTAACGGCGGGCTGTCAGCGGTCACTGCTGTTTGCATGTAGCCACACACAGAACAGTTAGCTGCACTTAGGGAGAGATGTCCAAGCCTGGACGCAGCTGACTGCAATTGCCAATTCTTACCGCAGGAATTCAGCAGATAACCAGCGTGTGAAAGGGACCTAAGCCTGATGTTTCTCCTCTAATGTGGTATACCTACTAGATGGCACTGACTACCATAGCAAGTAGGTATGCTCCTCATTGCCCTCCAGTGGCCATAATGCTGCATTTTTTGCATTCACATATTCAAATTGTAGGAAATGTAGCCTGGGAACATTTTTGATTTTGCCCTATTTGCACAGAACAAACGTTAATGCAGTCTCGATGGGCATACAGCTATGCAATTTTTTTTTAAATGTATAAATATACCCCTTAAAGTGATTGTAAAGGCTCTTTTAAAAAAATAAAATAAAAAAAAATAACAAACATGTTATACTTGCCTCCTCTATGCAGTTGGTTTTGCACAGAGCATCCTGGATCCTCCTCTTCTCGGGTCCCTCTTTGCTGCTCCTAGCCCCTCCCTCATTTGAGTGCCCCATAGCCAGCAGCTTGCTACAGGGGGCACCCAAGGCGAGTCAGAGCTCTGTGTATCCATTCAGACACGGAGCCCTGACCTGGCCCCGCCCCATCTCTCCCCTGATTGGCTGGCTGACTGGCTTTGATTCACAGCTGCTAGAGCCAATAGTGCCGCTGCTCTATCTCAGCCAATCAGGAGTGTCCTGGATGGCTGAGGGGATCGTGGACATCGCTGGAGAGAGAAGGAGCTCAGGTAGGTAATAAGGGGGGTGCTGGAGGGTCTGTTACACATAGAAGGTTTTTTATCTTAATGCATAGAATGTATTAAGATAAAAAAAACGCCTTTACAACTCCTTTAATGTTTAAGATGAGGAAAAACGAAGTGTCTGTGTTTTTTTTTTTTTGTTTTTTTTTTTTTATGCACCAATTTGGCATTCGTGTACTTTTTTTGCAAAAATATCAGTTTTCCATTAAATCTACAGTCACATACTTTTCTTGTCTAATCAATGTTTCCAGACATTTCCATTTGTAATGTCTTTCTTCCTGATTAGACTTTAGGTCATCACAGAGGAAGGAGTTGACCAGCTGATCTCATTAGCACACACTCTGCATCATCCACCCTCCCACTCCCAGGTGCACGTTTTTTAAATGAAATGCAATCAATCAGTGATTACAGTTCTAACTAAATACACAATCAAATTGCATAGTGTATGGCCATCTTTATACACCTAAAATTACTAGTTGCGCTTTTAGCGTCATTAATTGTTAACGGCACACCAAAGACAGAAGCAAACACACATTTTGCTATGTGAAAAAACAAGGGGCAAATGCTGCAAAATGCACTGTAAAAAACGCACAACTCACAAAACACCAAAATGTCCCATTAACCACATGTAGTGCAGCCAATTGAAATCAACAGGCTGCCCTATGCGTGTCACAGGAAAAACAAGACACAAAATGTGCGCTCCCACTATGTGATTGGGGTCTGAAAGTGAAATTAGTGCGTTAATGCAAGAACAATGAGGCTCCATTCACATTTGTGCGTTTCATTGCATTTCAGAAATGCGCTGCACCAAAAATCGTAGTAAAAAATGCAGCAAGCTCCACTCTAAAAAAAAAAAAAAAAAAAAAAAAAAAAGTTCTGAATCATATTTGGGGCGATTGCTGTGTGTAGGGGAGCCCAAAAAAAATGTGGGAATTCAAGTTCCCCCTATGCAGAGTTGTGAACCCAGGCTTGACAGCTGAGTGTTTTTGTCCACTCCCTCCTATGTACTTGTATAAAGATGGCCACACTATGCAATCTGATTGTGTATTTAGTGAGAAGGGTGATCACTGATTGATAGCATTTCATTTAAAAAAACGTGCACCTGGCAATGGGAGGGTGGATGATGCAAGGTGTGTGCTAATGAGGTCAGCTGGTCAACTCCTTCCTGTGTCATGAACTAAAGTCTGATCAGAAAGAAAGACATTACTAATGCAAACTTCTGGAAACGTGGATTAGGACAAGAAAAGTAAGTTATTGTAGATTTAATGGAAAGCTTTGACATTTTTGCAAAAAAAGTACATGAATGCTATAGTGCATAGGGGAGCTGGAATTTTAGAAAAAGGTGAACTTACCCTTTAACCACTTCAGCCCCGGAAGGTTTTTTTTCCCCTTCCTGACCAGAGCACTTTTTACAATTTGGCACTGCGTCGCTTTACCTGGTAATTGCGCGGTCATGCAGTGCTGTACCCAAATGAAATTTGCGTACTTTTTTCCCACAAATAGAGCTTTCTTTTGGTGCTATTTGATCACCTCTGTGGTTTTTATTTTTTGCGCTATAAACAAAAAAAAGCGACAATTTTGAAAAACAAATCAATATTGTTTACTTTTTGCTATAATATCCCCAAAAATTTCTTCATCAGTTTAGGCCAATATATATTCTTCTACATATTTTTGGTAAAAAAAAATCGCTATAAGTGTATGTTGATTGGTTTGCGCAAAAGTTATAGCGTCTACAAACTATGGGAAATATTTATGGCAATTTTATTATTTTATTTATTTTTTTTTTTTACTAGTAATGGCAGTGATCTGCGATTTTTAGCGGTATTGCGACGGACAGATCGGACACTTTTGACACATTTTTGGGACCATTTACATTTATACAGCGATCAGTGCTATAAAATGCACTGATTACTGTGTAAATGTCACTGGTAGGGAAGGAGTTAACACTAGGGGGCGATCAAGTGGTTAAATGTGTGTTCCCTCAGTGTGTTCTAACTGTTTGGGGATAGGACTGAGTAGGAGAGGAGACATATCACTGTTCCTACTTACTAGGAACAAACAACATGTCTCCTCTTCTCTGACAGCACAGGGATTTGTGTTTTACACACACAAATCCCCGTGCTTGGCGCTCGTGCGTGGCCGGCGGCGATCGCCGGCCACGCGCTTCGGGTCCTCCTCCGTCTGGTGGCTCTTAATGGAAACCCCATACAGGTTTCGGGGTTTCGCGCAGGGGAGCCATTCTGCCCCGTAAATGGACGTGAGCCGGTCGGAAACTGGTTAAGCATAGAGAACACTATTTTTGTACTGTGCTTACAGTATAGATTTTTGCCATTCCAAAGACTGGGTTTGTTGGAGTACTAAATGTTGAATCTCATTTCCCTAAAATTGATGTAGATAGTAGCCATGGGTTGAATGAGAGATCCATATTAGCCATTGCTCAATTCAAAAGGCAGAGAACCAGTTGTGTTTTATCTCTAAAGCAAGGAAGTGGGAAAGGCAGGCCCATAAACAAAACTTGTGTTAAATTGTTTTGCAAGAACGTTCTAAAAATATGGTAGAAATGCATTTGCTTTTCCTTTTGGGGTAATCCTTACCTGCCGGAACTGCTTACGGTGCCTGTTTCTGGGTTGTAGGTTGCTAGAGGGAGGGGTCATATATCTTTCTCAGGTTTTATCCAGTAGTGGTAATAAATTGAAAGTAGGCTTGCACCGATACTGAGCATTTGCACTCGTCCAAATGCTTCAATGTTTACGCCGATACCTGGGCAGCCTTACAGGTGATCGGTACGGCGGTGAGGACAGTTACAAGCACCGATCCCCCTGTATAGCTTTTAATAAAGCAACTAACAGCCGCTTCTCCTCCTCTCCCTCCCACGGCTTTCAGCTGCTTTATTAAAAACTATACAGGGAGATCGGTGTTAGTTAACTGCCTTCACTGCACCGACCACCTCCGACTGTCCCCCTTGTCCTCCTCCGTGTTGTCCTCCGGTCCCCCTTGTCCCAGATCTTTCAGGATGGAAAGTGGAGGAAGGAGCCTATAAATATGTAATTTACCAGCTCCTTCCTTTTCTGAAGGTCAGTGATCACTGACTGTCCATTCATAAGTGAGCATCGGAAACTGTGTTTCCGATGGTTCAGTTCATGAATGGAGAGGAGCCTCTGTCTCCTGTACATTCATCTTCAGTGCGGCTGATCCTGCAGAGAAAGGGAGTGGGGAATCTGTGTCCTCAGTCCCCTTCCCTGTCTCAAAGGGGAGATGTCAGGGGTCTGTTTTAGACCCCTTATATCTCACCAAAGCCCCCCCCCCCAGCAGGGCTGATAAAAAAAGAAGAAATAATCTAAAAAAAAAAAAGAATTGTAATAAATATTTAAAAGTTAAATTGTAAAAAAATGAAAAAAAAAATACTGACACCGTCCCATCCCCCCCCCCCCTCCAAAAAAAACCACAAAACAATATATATATGAATTGTAAAATTTATAATAAAAAAATTGTAAAAATAAAAAACTGACAGTCTACGCCTCATCAGTGTTGCATATTTGTGCCACTGTCGCATGACATAAAAAAAAGTATTGGTAATCGGTATTGGCAAGTACTTGTAAAACAAGTATCGATACTTGTACTCAGTCTTATAAAAGTGGTATTGGTGCAACCCTAATTTACACCTCAAGACTGAATTTGACCTTCCCAACTATGTTTTTCTGTTTTTGTTTTTTTTTCTACTTCCGCCACATGTTATGCAGCCAATTTGGGGAATCCATCCCCGATTTTACAGTCACTATACCTGTTAGCTTTTTTTGAGTATCTAACATCCTACTTTCTACAACTGGTTCCTTTGTCCGGTGGCTATTAACCTAACTTAGAAATTAAAAACGGGATGAGTGGCAGATGTTAGGAAGCTAGAGGATGAAGAATGGGATGATGTGCTTGAATCATGTAAGCTAGAACCTACCTAACTCCCATTTGACGCTCTAGGTATCGGCCACACTATAGTCCTTTGTGCCCCAGATGTGGTGAGACCAGCGGCACTTTTAACCATTTGGTATGGTTATGCCCTGCTATTCAAGGCTATTGGTCACAGGTGGTTTGGTTGCTACATGATCGAATGGGCTCCCCATTAACCCTCTGTCTCAAGCAGTGCCTCTTGTGATCTTCCCTAATTTGGAAAGTGATAAATATTGACATTTTCTCACAAGAAATGCTTTTTATGGCTAGAATGTTGATTGCTGGGGTATGGATCAGGACTTCACCCCTGACAGTCCAGAACTGGGTGGCTGCTATTAACCTTATGCTGCCATACAAGAAAGATATTTATATCCATAGAGGCTGCCCGGCTAAATATCATAAGATTTGGGACAGGTGGCTAGAACATTCCTCTACATGGATTGATGATGACTCAGTGGGTATATAAGTGTCTACTTCACGTATACACTATATTACCTGCTGCATCTACTTAATTTGCACGATTATGAGCTACCACCTATCAAGCAACTGGTATAGTTTGCTTTGCAGGTGACCGCTTCTGAAGTTTTTTTGTTTTATTTTTTATATATATATATATACTGACTAGAACGGACTATTTTGTTTTTTATTGTTATTAGTTTTTCAACCTAAAACAAAGAAGGTACAAGACATCCAGATTGGCAAAACACAAAAAGTACCAGCTTGGAGATTATAATATAAAGAAGCAAGGATGGGGTAATTGGACCCCTAAACAGGATACAAAACCTATTTTGACCTAACATAGTGGTGGCAAAATAAGATCAACAAACTGGCTTCCAGTAGAAAAAGAAAAAAAAAATTACATTAGCTCAACTAGGTTCTCCTGTCTGTGCTAAGGTGTGCAACCAGATGTCAAAAGCCACTGTACTAGACACAAAGAAAAGGTACAAATATACAAAAGGGCAAGAAGAAGAAAGGGGGGGAAAAAAAGGGGAGATTTGTGTAGCGTATCCACCTGTGTCAGAGCCCTACCCAATTCAAAAGCTGCCATCCATGCACACCGTGACACGGCCATGGATATGTCAGACTGGGGAGCTTCCAAGAGGTCCAACAATTCCCAAACCCAGTTATGGGCGTCCAGTGTGTCAGTTAAGATGGCAGTCAGGTATTCCATCTGCTTTGCATCTTGAAACCTAGAGTGCAGTTCAAACAAACAAGGGGGGCCTCCCGTTCCTTCCATGAAATAGAAAACAAACAACGCACTGTAGTCATCACCTGCACAAGGAGTTTTTTGTTTTTTTTATAGAAAGTTCAGAGAAGGAATAAGGTGGGAAACCCAGGAGAAAGGTTTTGGGTTTGAAATGAACCCAGGGTCCAAAGAAGGAGTAGAGAAGTGAATGAACCATCTGCCAGTAAGGGACGATTAATGGGCAGGACCAATAGATGTGGTACAATGTGCAACAGCGGTCAGCAGAGGGATATATGGAGTGGAGCAGGTCTGGGGTTTGGTACCAGCGATAGAGAATTTTATACTGATTTTCCTTGTACAAGGTGCAGATAGAGCTCTTGGATGCCTGTGACCAAATCTGTATGTACCGATTTTATGTTTATATGTGGGAATCCTCCTCCTTTTTGTTAATCTTTGTAATTTAATTGTGTGCATCGTGATGTTTGTTCTCAGGTTTTGGTTAAAAAAAAAAGAAAAAAAAGAAATGCATGTTCCTTTCACTAACTGTATTAACTTTTTACTGACCACCTCAAGAATATTAATTACATGTGTGTTTTGCAGACTCTTTACTTTTGGGGCCTCACTGATAATTGACAGAGTATTTTTTGATAAGGTATGTTTCAGTGGAGACTAAACATTGGTATGTTGTAAAACCTCAGTTTCTTAACCCTTTGTATAATTTGACCACATTATCTAATGTTCCATAGTAAAAACAAAATGATTGCACAACGGATGCACATTTGCTATAGGTACATAATCATCGGGACTTGCCAACTGCCAAAAGAAATAAAAAATCACTATAAAGGGGGTGGTGTCAGCTGAATGCTCGACTAGAACCACACATTCTACACAATTTGAAAAACTCTCTTAGGGCCCATTTAGATCCTGGTCGTGTTTCATTACCATGTGTGTTGATGCATGTTTTTTCACAAGTTAACGTGCATTGTATTAAGACAGCCCATTCCAATGAATATTCTGACAATGCATCAAGGACACGCACCATTTTTGGCAAAGTAGCGCACAACAACAAAGTGCAGTGCGTTACCATGTATTGTGCTGCTCTGTAACATTTGTGCATTAGAGCTGCTTTGCCTTAGTGTGTGAAGGTGCCATTCAAAATAAAATTGTATCGCAGCACGTTAGTATTTACTCCAGTAACAAGAGCGTTACCAAACCGCAGCTGAAAAGCACCTTGTTGCTACACTACAGGCTTGCTAACTCCTTAAAAGAGTGTATATAATTAATTGCCTACCATCTGCAGAGCCTAAAACTTCTATGTTCATTAGAAATGGTCCCCCAAAATGGTCTGGAAACCAACACTTCCAGAGTAGTTGATCACCTGGCTCCTCCTGGTGACCTCCACATCACTTTTATCTCCTGTAGAGAGACCCTTTGCATAGGCTTTTCTGTTGGTGGTGGTTTTGATGACTGGAGAATGTACATTCACCCCTAAAGACGAGTTGGGTTCAGTGGCTACTGGAACAAATAATCCAGGAAACCACTGCTTGTCTTCTCACAGTACACTCCCACAGATTGGTTGAAAGAGAGATATATCTGTATCTCTATCTCAATCAATACCTTTTTTTGTTTTCATTTATTTTGAGGTTTCTGAATTGTATCATGTAGCCCATGTTGTGCGAAGAAAACTAATCAACTATAAGTACACTTTAAATGTCTTTCTATGTAATTTTTTTATTCCTGTCTGATGCCTATAAGCTGTAATATATAGGCTGACATTCATCTGTTAACCTAATACTAAAATATTACTAATGCAACATCAGTATTGCATGTGAGATACTATGAAATCTATATGTATGATAATTATGGACAGACTAATATTTTTGCAGACAGTTGAAAATAAAATATTTATGACGTGGGTACAGAATTTAGTTCATATTTGAAACATTAATTCTCAACTCTGGGCTCCCCCTGGCCCCCCTGATGTGTGTTTGTGTGGTGTTTTTTTTTTTTTTGCCCTCGGCCTCTTCATCTCTCTTCTTCATTGGTGCAGAGAGTTGCACTGATGACACCAGGGCCCTTCTCTGCATTATTACACTGCGAGGACAGGGCTCACGGGGTGCTCTATGATGCCCTACACTCACAGTATTTCCTCTGTCTTCCAGGTTGAATGACACTGGGTGTCGTTTAAAGTGATTGTTAAGGCAAACATTTTTTTTAATTAAAAAAAAAAAAAGGAGAGGCTATACCTATCATACAAGGTCCCCCTGGAGTCCCCTGCCAGTACTGTCCACTCCTTCTTTCCTGTGGTTCCCCCTTAGCAGGCCACGTGCTGAGGGGACACCCGTGTTGGTGTGCTCCCGAACCAGGCTGTGTGTGTCCATAAATATGTGCCCCCCCCATAGGATTTGACTGACAGCAGCAGGAGCCTATGGCTCCCACTGCTCTTAGTCTTCTGTGAGACCAGGAAGAGGACAATGGTGCTGCTGGCAGAACATAGTTGGATCGTGAGAGGTAAGTGTTTAGGGATTGGAGAAGGGCGCAAGTAGTAGGGAGTTTTTTTACCTTAATGCATAACATGCATTAAAGCAGCACCCATAACAATTTGATAAAAAAAATAATGTTCTTTAGCAAGGAACATAGTTACATTCAACATTAATAATTATGCTACCAAAATTAGTGTGTGCTGTATATTGCCTTTAGCATTGCTCCTGTTTCTTCTTGCTGGAGGCTGCCATTTTGCTGAAGCCCAGAGCCCCTGAGCAGCAGTAAATCATAAAGCGGAACTAAACCATCGGTTTAACGGTTTCAATAAACCATTACATTCCTGGAATGCTGGGATTGCTACATTTGCTTGTGTCCTCAAAAAAACTGTCAAAATCAGTAAATGGCTGGTGTCATAACTGATTACATGCAGCACCATGGCAGTTGCAGATCAAACAGAAGCAGCTTCCTTGGCTGTAAAGGATAGGAGGGTTTAATTCCGCTGTCAGCGGATTGGCCTCTGCAAATTTGGCACCATGCCTAAAAAAAAAAAATAGAGAGCAACTGAGCACGTGCAGAGCAGAGTGAGACAGGGTATTACTGGATTTTAAAGGTATAGACACTTATTTTAAATGTTTTACATAGCTATACCTGGAAAATGGACCAGCCTAAAGTCATCTAGCAGGACTTAATTTTCTGACTAAAGTACCACTTTAAGGCAATGAAAACTTTTGCTTCAGAAACACTTTACCCAGAAGACTGCAGACATCTTGTGGGAAAAAGAAATGAATGTGGAGGAACAGCTCTGGAGAGGAGGTGAGTATTGCAGACGACGCTGCTTTTTTATTTTAAACACTGGCTACAATCCCATGGAAAGAAAACATTCCTGCAGCTGAGCTTTAATTTGCAAAATCAAAAAGTTAAAATTAAATTACATTTAAAAATGCATTTTAAAATTTAGAATTTTATTTTGATGGTTCAAAGTTTTAAATTTTGACTAATTTTGAGTTAGTACTATGCTTTCAGGATCCCTAATTAAACCCGCCCTCTTCTTTTCTTTCTAGTGGACATTTGTTCAGTGGAATTTTCTGAAATTTAATGTTCTACAAAATATGGGGTCATTCTATGGGTCTCATCCATGGCACTGGTACATCAGTCAAGGATTTCCAGTCATCATTGGCACACACCTACCATTCTTTTTACATGGTGTTGTGGTGGCACCAAGACGATACATAGTTCTGTTGGTAGCTATAGCTTGGACTTTGCTAATTTACAGGTAAGCAAAACACTGTGGGATATATTTATAAAGCCGTAAATGTGACATTTAAACTAAATTGAATGATTCACCTGCAGTGAATGTTTGGAGAATCTGACATTTGCTGCATTATACAGTTGTGTTCAAAATAGTAGCAGTCCAACATCGCTAACCAAATTAATCACTGTTTTTGGTGTAAACTTATATTCCTACATGGCATATAATTTACTAGTAGATGTAGTAGAGTAATAGAAAACCAACAGACCCAAGAGTCATGACATGTATGCTGCTGATTCTGTGTAATTAACCACTTACTGACCAGCCGCAGTTATACTCGGCTGTGCGAATTGCCGTCATACGTCGGGCGCACACCCACAGATCGCCATGTACGCGCCCAACGTACACTTGCGCGCATGAGGTGTAAATTACTGACCAAAAATGCAGATTTTTCAAATTAATTTTTTTTTCTGAAGAGTACACTGCGCTGGTTTACGTGCCTGTGTGCATAGGCACATTACAATTAATGGACTGTATTTTAGCTCAGTAAAAAAATAAGCTGTACTGAGCTTTTTCAAGCTGCAATGTGCAAGAGGCCTTATATTCCCTTTTCTGTATTTTACAGAAAGTGAAGAATTTGAAACCTGTTTTGATTTGGAATAGACTGTACAGTGTTTCCAATGCATTTGTGTGTATGGAAATAAAAGCTATTAGGCCTCATGCACACTGGACGTTTTTGCAGCTGCTGTTGTTGGCTTTGGCGTTTTTTTTCTGCAGCCAGTAAACACCCCAGCATGTTATCCTATGTGTCCATGCACACATAGGATGTTCTCAGCTGGTTTCCTTTTTCTTTGAATTAAAAAAAAAACAAAAACTTTTTATTGAAGTAAATGCATACAGCCCATAATAAAATAACCAGGCATAGACATAGTATGAAGCATTTCAGCATGAAGAGCATCTCCACTCCACAGCCTGTCCATGACCAGATCCTTCCAGCAAGCCCGGGTACGTTCAGCCATGGGAGCCAGAGTTTTTCAAAATTTCTCGAACAACCCCAATGCTGATAAATAATCTTTTCCATCCGGAGTGTATAACCTACAGCAGCAATCCACTCTGTGACTGTGGGAGGACTCTCCGACTTCCAGTGCGTTCTCAGCGTTTTTTGGCAGGAACATTTTCTGGTTGAAAATACCCCCCCATAACTAATGGGTTTTAAGAGTAGTTTTTCAGCTGTAAAAATGCTCTAACTCTGATAAAAGCTTAAAAACGCTGAGAAACACAGCTATTCTATGTTTATCAGCGTTTTCAAGCCATAAGCTTTTGTGGGAGTATAGTTTTGCTAAAAACAAATGAAAAAAAAAAAAAAAGCAACAGCTGAAAAAACTTTAAATGTATCACTAGATATCATTACAAAATGTATAATAGAAAATGAACATATCCTTATAAAGACCCTTTTCACTAAAGAGACCCTGTCACCAGAACATTCATTTCAAAACAATCTTCTCATAAGGTTATATGTGTATTTCATTTTTAATTTTTTTTGTATTTTATTTACTTGGAAAAGCCTTCCTTGTGTAGACATCCAAAAGACTTCTGACTGCTGGGCTCTGCTGTCTTGAATGTGATGTCAGCAGATTCAGAGCTGTCACTCAAGTTACTTGACACAGCCAAAGAGGGAATACTGTAGAGCAGTGATCTGCAAAATGCAGCCTTTATCCGGCCCTCGGGGGACTGTTCTTCCCACTGAAATGACGCACAATTCCTCCTCCTTACACGGATACCATTCCTCCCACTGACATCAATGATGGGGCACCATTCTTTCTATTGACACAAACAATGGGGACCCTATTCCTTCCACTAATACCAATGATGGAGCTCTATTCTTACACCTACTATGCACAGGCACTATGTAAATTTTTTTAAATCCAACTGACCACCAACTCTAATGCCCCGTACACACGGTCGGATTTTCCGATGGAAAATGTCCGATCGGAGCGTGTTGTCGGAAATTCCGACCGTGTGTAGGCTCCATCGGACATTTTCCATCGGATTTTCCGACACACAAAGTTTGAGAGCAGGAGATAAAATTTTCCGACAACAAAATCCGTTGTCGGAAATTCCGATCGTGTGTACACAAATCCGACGGACAAAGTGCCACGCATGCTCAGACTAAATAAAGAGATGAAAGCTATTGGCCACTGCCCTGTTTATAGTCCCGACGTACGTGTTTTACGTCACTGCGTTCAGAATGATCGGATTTTCCGACAACTTTGTGTGACCGTGTGTATGCAAGGCAAGTTTGACCCAACATCCGTCGGAAAAAATCCTAGGATTTTGTTGTCGGAATGTCCGCACAAAGTCCGACCGTGTGTATGGGGTATAAGACATTGTCTATTTCCACTGACACTGGGGCGATTTCTACTCTTCCTGAAGTGGTTTATTTCCTTAGCAAGTTCAAAGGTGTAAATAAAAAGTCATTTAAGGAAAGGAAAAATGTTGCAATGTTGGGCAGCACAGTGGTGTAGTGGTTAGCACTTTCACCTAGCAGCAAAAAGGGTCGCTGGTTTGAATCCCGACCAAAAAGGGTCGAACCAGCGACCCTTTTGCTGCTAGGTGAAAGTGCTAACCACTACACCACTGTGCTGCCCAACATTGCAACATTTTTCCTTTCCTTAAATGACTTTTTATTTACACCTTTGAACTTGCTAAGGAAATAAACCACTTCAGGAAGAGTAGAAATCGCCCCAGTGTCAGTGGAAATAGACAATGTCTTATACCCCATACCCCTGCCTGGAGTTTGCATGTTCTCCCTGTACCTGTGTGGGTACTCCAGTTTCCTCCCACACTCTAAAGACATGCTGGTAGGTCAGATCCTGTCTAAATTGGCCCTAATATGTATGAATGTGAGTTGGGGACCTTAGGTTGTAAGCTCCTTGAGGGTAGGGACTGATGTGAATGTACAATGTACAGTATATGTAAAGTGCTGTGTAAATTGGCGGCGCTATATAAGTACCTGAAATAAATTAAAAAAAAAAAAAAAAGTAAGCATTTAAAGCTGAACTCCAGGTATGATCTTTATTGTATACTTGCATTGGGCAAGTTTTTGGTACAGTGATTGTCCGCTCCCCCTGGTGGTGTGAAATATGCATCATTACATTGCTCCAAGCTGGATCAGTGTAAGTTTGCAATAAAGATCATACCTGAATTTGAGCTTTGAGACTCGCTTTATCTGTGCTTTTACCTGCAATTTTGTAAGTTGGTGACTGGGTCTTTTTTTTTTTTTTAAACAACCTTTAGTAATGAAAGTTTTGCCCAAGGTATCCAGATGTTTTGTTCTATATAAACCCTAAGCTAAGTTTTCATTCTTGTAATTGTAAACAAGGTTATATATAAATTGGTGAATTAGTGTGGATAATAAAGATACACTGTACATGTACAAGGATTTCTAAACTACGTGAAATCTGAATGTGGAATACAATATTCCATAATCCATACTACAAAGAAATTACCTGGCTACTCTGTTTAGGGTCTCCTTGATATTCTATTGGTTTGCAATGACTTTATATATATTTTTTTTTTTTTTTTTTTATTGCATTAATGACAATGTTTCCTTCTTCTTTTTTATTTATTTTTTATTTTTTTTTTTTATTTTAAGCTTTTTAAGCCATAAAGAATTTCGATTTATCTATCCGGTATTGCCGCTCTGCATGATCTTCTGTGGTAAGATGATGATTCAAGACACTTTTATTTACTACTTGTTAAAGTGGTTGTAAAGTCAGCCCCCCTAATACCTGAGCCCCATCTCTATCTAGCGATGTCCACAAGTCCCTCAGCCATCTGGGACTCTCCCTCCTGATTGGCTGGGGCACAGCAGTGGTGCCATTGGCTCCCGCTTCTGTCAATCAAAATCAGACAATCAGGAAAGAGAGGGGGTGGGGCTGAACCGCAGCTCTGTGTCTCAATGGATGCCCCCATAACAAGCTGCTAGCTGTGGGGGCACTCGACAGGAGGGAGGGGCCAAGAGCTCCAGCCAGGGACCCAAGAAGAAGAGGAGGATCTAGACTGCTCTGTGCAAAACCACTGCACCGGGCAGGTAAGTATAGCTTGTTATTGTTATTCTAATATGGGAAAAAAAAAGAGATTTTACAATCACTTTTAACATTATTTAATGCTGAACTCTGGGATTGCTTCATCTTTTCCCTGCCAGCCACTACTTCTCTGATATTGCACCTTATGTACATTTTCATATTGCCTTTCTCTTTAGCACAAAGGACTTCTTTTAGCTATGGTGACATCATTCATCGTTCCCGCAAATGCCAGGGATTTCTGGCAGCTGGTGCCTAGAGATCGTCAGTACTTACAGACTAATGCCCTGTACACACGGTCGGATTTTCCGCCTGAAAATGTGTGATAGGACCTTGTTGTCGGAAATTCCGACAGTGTGTGGGCTCCATCACACATTTTCCATCGGAATTTCCGACACACAAAGTTTGAGAGCATGCTATAAAATTTTCCGACAACTAAATGCGTTGTCGGAAATTCCGATCGTGTGTACACAAATCCGACGCACAAAGTGCCACGCATGCTTAGAATAAATTAAGAGACGAAAGCTATTGGCTACTGCCCCGTTTATAGTCCCGACATACGTGTTTTACGTTACCGCGTTCAGAACGATCGGATTTTCCGATAACTTTGTGTGACCGTGTGTATGCAAGACAAGTTTGAGCCAACATCCGTCGGAAAAAATCCATGGATTTTGTTGTCGGAATGTCCGATCAATGTCCGACCGTGTGTACAGGGCATTAATGTTGGTGGTCATGTGGGCAGTGACAGGAGAGTTCTGTACTCCTTCAGTAGGGATGAGCACAGGTGTGAACCGTATTTGGGTTCAGACCAAACCAGAATCAAGTTGTCACTCCCGTCAAATTTGCGCCCAATCTGCCATAGCCAAGGCATTTCTCGCTGGGCATAACAGAGGTGAGCATGCTCATGACATAATTGACCTAAGAGGGTCATGTTCGGACCAAACTCCTGCTCATCCATACTCTTCAGTCACCCACATAGTAACAAATTACCAAAGGAAATATTCTTCATAATAAAAACAGGATATGTTAGCTGACACAATTGTTTTTATAATACATTACAAGCCTCAAATATAATTTTGTTCATGCCAAGTGCATCCATGCTACATAGTGTGTTTTAATATAACTCTTCCAGGTATTTGTTACCTCTCACAGAGATTAAAGTATGCCTATTGGCAATTCCATCATTTCCTTTTTTTTCTTTCTAGAAGGATGGAGCCATTTTTTTCAGACATCATCAAGGGGCAGCATTTACTTTTTCAGACTGAAATTCTGTCTCTGAGCTGTTGTAAGTCTTGGTGCCTCTGCAGTGCTTGGCTGTGTTGAAACATGTCTGACACAGATCAGTCCAAGCTACAACCTCTCACTTTGTGACTTGCTGCAAAATCATAGAGGGGAGATTTACTAAAACAGGTGCGCACAGAATCTTGTGCAGCTGTGTATAGTAACCAATCAGAATCCGGGTTTTATTGTCAAAGCTTAATTGAACAAGCTGAAGTTAGAAGCTGGCTACCATACACAACTGCACCATATTCTGTGTGCACCAGTTTTAGTAAATCTCCCTCAGTGTTGCAGTTTGATCACAGGAGGTGAGAAGACTGAGGAAATATTCTTCCTGCCTGCAGCACACTGATGACATTGTCTCTGCCTAAGAAAAGGCTTTGCATGAAGCTTTTCTTTTTTTTCTTTTTTTTTTTGTACACCTGTAAAATTCATGAAAGTGTCACATTAAGGATTCTATTTATTACAGGTACTTGCATAGCGCTGACCATTTATGCTTTACATATACTGTATATTGTTCATTTACATCAGTCCCTGCCCTCAATGGAGGCTTACAATCTAAGGTTCCTAAATGTAGGTTCACACTGGTGTGATTTCTGATGTGACTCGAGTCACACAGAATTGCATGACAACGGAAATCACATTTTCCCTGCTGCCCGTTCACATCAATGCAGTGCAATTTTGGAAAAGGTTCCCGTGCTACTTGGCTCTATGGAATATGGTAACCACATCCAAAGTTGCATCGCAACCGTGTGAACCGAGCATTACTCACATATACAATTTGTGCCAATTTAGACAGGAGCCAAATAACCTACCAGCATGTCTTTGGAGGGTGGGAGGAAACTGGAGTACCCGGAGGAAACCCACACAGGCACAGGGAGAACATGCAAACTGCAGGCAGGTAGTGCTGTAGTTGGGATTCAAACCGATGACCCTAGTGCTGCTAGGTGGAAGTGCTAACGACTTGGCCACTAGTGTTTCCACCACTATTCTCAACACACTGGGTGTAAACCCAACTTTTATAGCTGAGCACTTGTCTTGAGTACAGTGGGAATAAGCAATTGGGTAATGTACTGTATGTATCTCGTAGTTATGGCATGGACATTTGCATTAACCTAGACAAATATGACGAATATGGTTATAATGTAAATTGAGCAATTGGAGTAAAAAAATGTTTTATTGGCATTTAATACATTTGAAAATAAAGATAGAAGTTTCAAAAAGCTTAATTGACTTTTTTTTTTTTTTTTTTTCAAAAAAAGCTTTATTTGACAAATGTATTGATTAAAATAAGTGACATAGATTAAGGTATGCATAGGTTACAGTTTCCTAAATGGATCCAACATTGACAAAGTTGTATGAAATCAAACAGAGAGCACGTCACTAAAGGTAATGTGGTGACGCTAATTGTGATAGGTGGGACTTTGTCCCAATAAACATTCCAAGTGAAGTTTACCATGTGATTGTTCTAGTGAAATAAAACCGGTTACCACTCCGTTGTAGGAGGGGGAATCATCTGGTATCCATCCAGACTCGTTGGATTTTTGCATGTCAAAAATTGCTTCAAGGGGTTTTATAGGATAGTGATATTTATTTGTGAGTGTGGTTTTAGCGAGAGAGCGTGAGAAAAATAATAGCATGTTCGCATTTGATTACGCGGGGGGGGAAGTATGTTGGGATGAGGTAACTGTGGAGGTATAAGGACTAAGAGGGGGGCTAAAAGAGGGTGAAAGGATGGGGGGAGGGGGATTACCCTAATTGATTTTTATTATTATATATACATATTATTAATTTTTTTCCTTTTTTTTTTTTTTTTTTTTTTAACAGGTTTCTCCTTTTCTCATTTTAAATGTTGGAAGAAGACAGCTGTTGGTGTTTTGGTGGTGTCAAACCTCCTTCCTGCCCTTTACACTGGCTTAGTTCATCAAAGAGGAGCTCTTGATGTAATGTCTAATATTCAACAGCTGTGTAAAAAAGAGAATTCCTCCCTCCTGGTTCTAATGCCCTGTCACTCCATTCCCCACTACAGGTGAGCACACTTGGCACTAACAATAAAAAGAATCGGTAATAACTGAACTGCACAAGAAACACACATGTGCGGGGCGGCCCCAGTGCAGTTTTGCAAATACAGCGCCTCCAAACAGAATATTACAAACTTAAAGCGTGTGCTCTCAACGCAGCATTCATAATGTTCAAAAAGCATTCACAATATTCAAAAATGATAATAAAAATAAATCGGTATGAATAAAAGGCCAATGCAAAAGAGTCCAAAACATGTGATAAATATCAGTGCAAAGAAAGTGTCCTCTACCAGCAAATTGAAATCCTCTCCACCATGCATGAGCAACAGAACTAAAATGCACTCACCATCATTAAAACTGCCAGAGGAAAGCAGCAACATGCGAGTTTGTGTCAACCAGATCTTTCATTCTTGGTCAACCAGCTCCATTTTTGCATTGGGGACACCCTGCAGTACCCAGACAGTATCAAGCAAACCCTCTTGCTGTCTCCAGTGGTGAGAAGCGGTACTGCAGAGTGTCTCCACATACACGCATGTTGCTGCTTTCCTCTGGCAGCTTTAACCACTTCCCATCCACGCCAATTCTGACATTTCTCTCCTACATGTAAAATTCATCTTTTTTTTTTTGCTAGAAAATCACATAGAACCCCCAAACATTATATATGTGTTTTTTAGCAAAGACCTTAGAGAATACAATGGTGGTCGTTGCAACTATTTATCTTGTACGGTATTTGCGCAGCAATTTTTCGAACACGTTTTTTTTTGGGGGGGGGGGGGGGGGGGGGGGGAACAGTTTCATGCTTTAAAAAAAAAAACATTAAAGTTAGCCCAATGTTTTGCATACATGTGAAAGATGAAGTTACGCCGAGTAAATGGATACCTAACATGTCCCGTTTCAAAATTGCACACGCTCGTGGAATGGCGCCAGACTTCGGTACTTAAAAATCCCCATAGGTGACGCTTTAAAATTTTTTTTTTACTGGTTACATGTTTTGAGTTACAGAGGTCTAGGGCTAGAATGTGGGCGGGACTTGCGTATGCGTTCGCTTCTGCGTGCGAGCACATAGGGACAGGGGCGCATTAATTTTTTTTTTCTTTACTGTTAATTTTACTTTGCTTTTCTTAGTTTGACACTTAAAAAAAAAAAAAAAAATTGATCACTTTTACTCCTATTACAAAAAATGTAAACATCCCTTGTAATAGGAATATGGCATGATTAGTCCTCTTTACAGTGAGATATGGGATCATTAAGACCCCACATCTCACCTCTAGGCTGGGAAGCCTGAAATCAAAAAAAAAAATAAAACTTATCTTAGCTTCCCAGGCGAGGCGGCGCCATTTGTTTGAATGCAGGCGTGACGTCATAACATCGCGCCCGGCCACAAAAACGATCGTAGAGACTCCGGCGACCATCTGGTCCACTGGAAATCTCTATGGTTACCATCCGGGGCCGGCAGATCCGTTCTTGACTCACCAATGGAAGCGGTGTGTCGGTTGAAGCACCAGAGGGGGGGGTGTCCCCTCTCGCCGCCCGTAAGAATGATCAAGCAGTGGAACAGCCGCTATGATTATTCTTATGGTGTAAGGAATCGCCGGCTGAAAACGCCGATATCTGAATGATGTCTGTAGCTGCACCCATCATTCAGATATACCCCCACAAAGTCAAGGGCATCATATGACGTACCTTGTGCGGTAGGAGGTTAATGTCGGTGAGTGAATTTTAGTCCTGTTGCTCGTGTGGTGGAGAGGATTTCCATTAGCTGGAAGAAGACACTTTCTTTGCGGTGATATTTATCACATATTTTGGACTCTTTTGCATTGGACTTTATTCACACAGATTTATTTTTATTATCTTTTTTGAATATTGTGGAAGCTTTTTGTACATTATGAATGCTGTGTTGAGAGCACACGCTTTACGTTTGTAATATTCTATATTTGGAGACGCTGCATTGTTTTTCTTTGTTAGATGGATAACATTATTGGCATATGAGGTCAGGCAATTCTCTCAGGATAGGTAAGGAGAAACTCCTGATCATATGTTTGTGTATGTAAATCAAAATTGACTTCACTAGCCTTAAAGTAGTTGTAAACCCTTACATATACCCAGTGAAGTGACTGGCCTCAGGTGATATACATGTATAAGTTGTATCTCTTTATCTGAAGTCTTCATCCGTTCAACATCCACAATTTACAAAGCTTGTCTGAGCAGTCAGAAAGGAGGGAGCAGAGAGCTGAACTTGCACACTGCAGTGCTCAGTGAGGAGAGCTCTGAGAGCTGATTGGGGGGGAGGGACAAACCCCCCTTTGACAGCCTCAGCTCTGTTACTGTGTGCTGTGTAATCAGATAGAGCTCCCTTGCCTGTCACCTTTTTTCTCTTGGTGTCAGGAAAACTTGTCAGAGGTGATTCATGCTGATAGCAGAGGAACTAATCAGCAGACAGAAATGACACTTTGGGGTTGATTTACTAAAGGCAAATCCACTTTGCACGGCCTTTAGTAAATAACCCCCTTAGTGCTCTTAATTGAGACAAGTACACAGTACAGAGGGATATGCTTTGTTCATATTTCATGCCTGAGGTTTACAACCACTTTATTATCCTTTTATTTTAAAATAAATTATCAATACTTACTGAGCCCTATTTAGTTATTTGTGAATAGCTGTCAGTGCTCATTTAGTAAATTCACTAAAAACTGGCTTTGGTTTAGGTTTATTTGGGCACTCCATGTGTCAGACGCTCCTCAACAATTCCCTAAAGCTGGATTAAACTCTGCATTTTTTTTTTAATGGCTCCCAGGAGCTTTTAGCCATAATGTGCTAGTATGCACCACATATTAGCACATTATGACTTTACCTGTCAGTCCCCTCCTGCGCTGTGCTGTCAGCGCTCCCGCTGGTCACAGGCACCTCCATCTTCTTCCGGTCTTCCAGTTTCGGACGGTTCGAGCAATTGATTGGCTGGGCCACAATGCCATGACCTCAGTGCATGCACACAGGAGTCACATCATCGTGGCACAGAG
The DNA here is from genome assembly GCA_037952835.1 of Lithobates septentrionalis. Taxonomy (NCBI): domain Eukaryota; kingdom Metazoa; phylum Chordata; class Amphibia; order Anura; family Ranidae; genus Lithobates; species Lithobates septentrionalis. Next base: position 1,864,894 of record JBBDGP010000182.1, on the reverse strand, counting down.
CCGTGTCATAAATGTACTCTGAGCTTTGCATGTGTGGCTCATTGTACATTAATGCCGGGAGAAGCACTTATGACCAATAGAAAAGGTCAGGTTTAATTCCACTTTAAAAGTATAGCTTTTAATCTATCCTCCTCCAAAATAAATGAAAAGAAGGCCAGACGTCTTCAGCTGATTTTTCTCATTGAAGATATGTATGTAAATTTTATTCTCACTTTTACTGTAGGTGTAAGTGTGCGTTTTTTTTTTTTTCTAGTCATGTTCACTGCCCTCTAAAGATGAATTTTCTTGAGTGTCCCCCGAATATTGGAGACCCTGAGATGTATGTGGATGAAGCTGAGCTCTTTTATATGAGCCCCATAGCCTGGCTTAATGCAGAATTTCATGATACTACCAGACTACCGACACATCTGGTAATGTTCAGTGCTCTAGAAAAGGTGAGGATAAGCATGATCTATTGATATAATGTATTAGTCTTACCAGCATCTGGATTATCACACGCTAAGCGTGACTCCCGCAGGAGTCTATTCCAGGAAGTCGGTGCAAATACCTGTAGTAGACAGGTATTTGCACACCCCTCCCCCCTGAAAGATGCCAATTGTGGCACCGGAGGGGGGGGAAGGAATCAGATGAGCAGAAGTTCCACTTTTGGGTGGAACTCCGCTTTAATTTGCTGCTGTTCTAAACCTCTCTGTATCCCCAATGCCAATATTGTTTCGTTTAAATTCCTTATTCATTGCCAACAATGTATTGGGTTAATTGAAACCAATGAATGCCCCTTGTCATGCTTTTTGATATGTTACCAATAAAAAATGTGAACAGAAAAGGTGAAGATAGTAAAGTCACTTGACTGATCTGGAGTGAAATGATTGGCTGTAATAGTAATCAAATGTAGCTTTGTGCAAGTGTTAAAGTGAAGTTCAGCTTTTAGTGTAGTTATACTTGTCGGGCTTAAAGAGGATTTCCACTTTTTTGCAGTCTATTTAACCGCTTTTCCGGACCACCCACCACGTATATACTGCAGCAGGGCGGCCCGGCTGCGCAAAATCACGTACCTGTATGTGATTTTGTGCACATGGTTTAGGAGGCACTCCCTCTGTGATTGGACACAGCGGGAGCCAATCAGCGGATCCGGCGGCTGCGCCCCACCGATCGTTCTGTGGAGAGACTGAGCAGCAGTGTGCCCTGTGTAAACAAGGCAAACCGCTGATCTGCCAAGGAGCAAAAGAGAGATCTTAAATAAGTAGCAGAATACATATTGGTCTAAATTAAGAAATTTGATTTTTTTTTTTTTATATATTTTTTTTTTTATTGGGACTGTATTATAGCAGAATGAAAAAAAATTTTGTTTTTTATTCAAAATTGTCGGCCTTTTTTTTTTTTTGTTTATAGCGCAAAAAATAAAAACTGCAGAGGTGATCAAATACCACCAAAAGAAAGCTTTATTTGTGGGAAAAAAAATTATTTTATTTTTGTACATGGTCGCAGGACTGCGCAATTGTCAGTTAAAGCAACGCAGTGCCATATCAGAAAAAATTGCCTAGTCAGGAAGTGGGTAAAACCTTCCGCAGCTGAAGTGGTTAAAGAAAAGCACACTATGTTACTTACGTGTTCCCATTTACACAGCATACCTACAAAATATTGCTTACCTTTAAATGTTTCTTAGGAGAAGATGTGTCATGGCTGATCGCAAGCATTTCTCAGCAAGTTCAGCGTGATCTGTTCCAATAGAAAGGCTTAAGGTGGCCATAGTGAGTGTGTGTGTGTTTGTTTTTTCTCTTGATTGAAGAAAAAAATTAAAAACTAGTTCCTCCATCCAGGTAGATAGCAGAATCTTGCCTGATGAAACGTATTCTAACAGCAGGGGACTCTGCTGTCAGAATACACTAATCAGCGGTTGCAGCCAATTGGCTGCAACTGCTGATCCAGAAAAGTTTTCCAACATTGAAAAAAGTCGATCATCTCAAAACAGCAAACAAAGACAGCCATACATGAATCAAAATTCAGCAGGTCACTGCTTAAGCAGCTGAATTTTTGATCCGTGTATGGCCAGCTTTAAGGATAGGATGAGCGCTCTCTCATTACCATACAATGGAGAAGCCCAGCTCCTAAATATTTAACCCGTTGTTAAAGTGTTACTAAACCCACAACTGTAAAATCAGTCTGTATATGCATACTTATAATACTCGCTGTGGAACCTAAGGGATTAATCCTGCGCATTGTGTTAAAGGGCTGTTTGATCCGCCCCTTTTATCATCCCCAATCCACCTGGTAATAGTCTTGGAGTCACTCTGCACATGCTCAGTTTGGTGTGTATTGCTAGAAAGTGTTGTGTTGTTTTTACTTGGGGGGCTGATGAGTAAAGGTATTTAGCAGTTTATATTTACTAAAACGATTGCATTTCCGTGTTCTGTGTACTGTGGGAGACCAGATATAGCGAATGCAGGGTCCTGGGTTTAGTAACACTTTAAGACTGTGTTCAAAGCTAGTACAACTTATTAGAGATCTGCCTGCGCAGTACAGACAGGTTTAATTATGGTAAACACCGCTTCTTAGCCCCCTCATAAACAAAGAGAACTAGTGAGATTTTTCTTTGCTGGAGTTTCCAGAGACGAGGATCTAAAACACATGTAACAGATATGGTATAGTAATAAGTAGGTGTTATCCTAATTTGGCTGCAACAGTAGCAATACTTTAAATACCCCTGCCCAACCCTCTTTCAAGTCTTTTATATTCAAAGCCTAAGTGCAGTCAAAATCAAGAACAGAAAAATCTCGTTTTAGTAGAATGTGTCCTCTATATTGCTTCCTCTGCTGTTAATAATTCTCCACTGTAGCTATACTACAGCTTCTATGAATGCAAAGTGATCGGTGATTGAGAGCTCTGCCCCCTACATTCATAGAAGTTGTACTTGGGCTACTATGAATGGCAAAGCTGGGTGGAAAGGGCAGACATAGTCGGGCTCTCTTGATGAGAGCCTGTAGCAGCAGAGAAATCAACACAAGGGATACATCCTACTGACTAAGTTATGTCCCTTGTGCTGATTATTTTGTTTTTTTTGGCTTCACTTAGGTCTTCCCTTGTCCCAATTCCACTGAGATCTTTGAGGCCTGCTCAACACCACACAACCACTTCCGGACCGCCAACCGCACATATACTGTGGCAGGGTGGCCCGGCTGCGTGAACCAATGTACCTGTATGTCGGTCCGTGCATTAGATACAGCGGGTGCATGGGAGCTCATCCACAGGTCCGGCGGACTGTATGTCTGCCGGCCACCCGCGATCACGGTGAAGAGAGGCAGAATGGGGATCAAAGGCGGATCCCCATCATGACCGGGGAGGAGAAAGAGAGATATGAGCTGTTCCTAGTAATCAGGAACAACGATCTCTCTTTACTTCCAGTCAGTCCGTCCCCCTGACAGTTAGAAAGCAGCTCCCTAGGGAACACTTAACTTCACCAGTAGTGTTAACTCCTTCCTTGCCAGTGTCATTTATACAGTGATCAGTGCATTTTTATAGCATTAATCACTGTATTGGTGTCACTGGTCACCAAAAAGTGTCACTTGGGGTCAGCTTTGTCCGCCACAATCCTGCTAAAAAAATAAAAATCACTGATCCCCGCCATTATTAGTAAAAAAAAAAAAAAAAAAAAAGTCCCTAAATCTTTCCCCTATTTTGTAGAGGCTATGACTTTTGCGCAAACCATTCAATATACGCTTATTGATTTTTGTGTTTTTTTTTTTTTTTTTTTTTTTTTTACCAAAAATATGTAGCAGAATACATATTGGCCTAAACTGATGAATAAATTAGTTGTTTTTTTTTGGATATATTTTATAGCAGAAAGTAATTTTTTTTTTTTTGTCTGGTTTTTTTTGTTTATAGCGCAAAAAATAAAAACTGCAGAGGTGATCAAATAACACCAAAAGAAAGCTCTATTTGTGGGGGGGGAAAAAAGGAAACAATTATTATTATTGGTGTACAGCGTTGCACAACCGTGCAATTGTCAGTTAAAGCAATGCAGTGCCTTATCGCAAAAAAGGGCCTGGTCGTTAAGGGGGTAAATCCTTTCTGGGCTGAAGTGGTTAAAGTCTTTACCTGCAAATTCAGCTCTTACTGATCAGGAGTCCCACAATCCTCCATTCAATCCCAGCAAAGGGTGTAATCCATTTGTCCTGGAATACAGAACGGAGTGCTGCACCCATAAGGTGGAGGTGGACCCAACAGTGAAGAATTTGATGTAAAGACTATGCAGAGCCGAAAAGGCTGCACAGTGGGGCATCATAACCCAATAGGTGTATTTCCATTAAAAGTGCACTTTTAGCTTCTCCATCAACTAAAGTATACAAATGAATGTGAGGAATTCATAACACCAATGTTCAATGTTGAATGATTTTTGGCACATAAGTACTCTTTACTTACTCGCCCATCCCCCCCGGAGAACACAATAGCTGCACGGGGGGGGGGGGGGCATTTTCTTCCCTGTAACCCGTGGCATCTATGGCCTGATTTGGGCATGCAGAGTGTGGCCCAATAAGTAAGGCTCCTCCTCACTGACTTTGATTGACAGCAATGGCTCCCACTGCTGTGTCTGAGCCAATGAGGAGGGAGAGAGCCTCTACTCTTGTGCACATCTCTGGATCGAGATCAGGCTCAGGTAAGTATAAGGGGAAGCAACACGCGGGTTTTTTTTTTTTTTTACCCTAATGCAGAGAATGCATTAAGGTAAAGCAGTGGTTCTCAACTCCAGTCCTCAGGACCCACCAACAGGCCAGGTTTGCAAGATAGCTGAAATACATCACAGGTGATATCACTTGCTGCTCAGTGATTGCAGTATTCTAGTCTGCAACTCCCCAAGGTAATACTTAAAATCTGGCCTGTTGGTGGGTCCCGAGGACTGGAGTTGAGAACCACTGCGGTAAAGTAATTCTAAAGCCTGAAGTCTTTTGAAGATCACATAAAAGGTTTTTAAAGTTTTTACTTATCAAATCTCCTATACAATTGATTTTTGTTCCTCATTCTTTGTGATAATCCAGTGCTGCTTTTTGTAACATCTAAAATTCCATTAGTTGAAAGAAGAGCTAGTGTTCAGTACAAATCTACTTCTGAACAGATTGACATGGCCTAGCCATATTTACTCTGAGCCTCTGAATAATGACCAATGTTTTCTCTTTTCTTTTGCACAGGAAATAAGTACGTTTCTGACTACAAACAGTTATGTGAAGAAAGCATCTATATTCCATACACATGTGCCAGAGGGTCGAATTGGAAGCCACATCTACATGTATGAACGGGACCTGAACTGAAGGAGGGCGACGTTTTGGGTCATGCTGTATGTCATCGTAAAGGGATAAGATCCTTTGTAGGCCCAACTAAATAGAACATAAAGATGCAATATTCATATTGAAGTGACTATGCCATTTCTACAAACTTACCTCATTTCACTTGATCACTGTGACACAACCATAATATTTCTATGAGACTTTGCACCCTGGGGCCTCAAAGCACTTCTCAATTGGTATTGGGATCTTTGAAGAGATGGATTTGTCAGATGTTGCTATATGACTGAGTGGACAGATGTGGTTTAAAAACTCCCAGAGGGTGCTTTCTGGACGATGGATGGCAGAGCATTCCATATTGTGAGCGGTGTGTGATGGAATACAAGCGGCAAATGTAGTTTTTTTTTTTTTGGGGGGGGCGGGGGGGAGAACTTCATTTCAAATAGTTTACCCTTCGAAGTATCTAATCAAGCAAGAGCCACGAATCAAAGTCGCTACTGGATGTGTGTGTATATAAATTACTCACAAAGAAAACAAAAAGATGATTTTAAATAAAGTTATTTTTATTTTTATTCAGTGTCTTATTCTTTCTGCAAACACTGAGAACCAATTTTTTTTTCTGATCCGCAAGAAATGAAATGAGAACATTACAAATTATTAGCGAAAATTCTGTTAATAGGAAAAGAAACTGAACACTGCACATCTATTAGCACAGAAACACATCAGACGATTATTTGTTGTGATTCGGGGATCATAGATGACACGGAGTCATGCAAGCAACCAAAAGTAATCTGTTCATTACTAAATGAAAATCTTAGCAAAGCTTAAACAGATTTCACAACAGAGAACACCAGCCACTTAGAGCCAGGATAACAGGATAGGGGGGTGTCATTTAGAAATAAAGGCACAAGGAGAGACAGTGCAGTGTCTGAGATGAAATAACGGGGGGGACAATACACGGGACAATTTGATTGTACAATCAATTTCCTTTAGCTCTACCAATTACTATGTATGACAAGAGCCAGCCTGATTGGATACAAATTGAATGGCTTATTTAAGTAGGCCCTCACCCTACATAGTTTTGGTAAATCTAAAATCGATTGTGCAATCAGATTGCAAAGTGTATGGCCAGCCCTACTTACAGCTTCAATTGTAAAATTCTCATCTAGTAGTTACCAGTACACCACAAACTGTATAAAACATACCCCCAACATTTAGGATTTTATGCTTTCAAAACAAACAAAAAAAAAATATTTGGAGAACTGACACAAAATATGTCAAATTTGTATGCTGGGGGGGTCAGTGTTACCCAGCCCCCCCCCCCAGATCATGGGATGACACAAAAATCCCAAATTTGCAGACTAACAATTTCCAGTAAGAATCTGTCCATCGCCGTGCCTTTCTTTGGAAGTCCCCCACAGTTTCTCTAACAGTAAGAAATTGGAAAGGTTTAAAAGTGTCCACAGTAACCCACTGCATATCTTGGCTCTAAGGCTAACTATATGATTGAAAGTGATTCATGCTATTCAATATTTTGGATCAAAGGGCAACTGCCCTAATTCTATTTCAACATTCGCCATGTGTCTTCCATTGGCACGCCCATGCTTATGCCATTTACCTTCCCTTTTAAATCGTGCTGGATTCTTCTGTTCTTGTTTTCTCTCTTGGTAAGCAGGTATTTTTTCAGGTTTCCTAGAAAACGACAGTAATTACAAATATAGAAAAGTAGTCACACATGCTAATTAATGCGCATTATTAAAACACAGTAACAGACCTGAGTGGTATGAATAGCCCAACAAGTGGAACCCCCTCAAGGAAAACAGCTGAAACCACAGTGAGTATTTGTGATTCTGTTCAGTCGGCCTTGTAATTTACAGACCTGTGACTTAAAGCAGTAGTTCTCAGCCCTGTCCTCAAGTACCCCCAACAGGCCATGTGTGCAGGTTTTTCTTTATCTTATACAGGTGCTTTAACCACTTCAATACAGGGCACTTGTACACCTTCCTGCCCAGACCAATTTTCAGCTTTCAGCGCTGTCGCAGTTTGAATGACAATTGCGCGGTCATCCAACACTGTACTCAGACTACATTTTTTTTATCATTTTGTTCCCACAAATAGAGCTTTCTTTTGGTGGTATTTGATCACCTCTGCAGTTTTTATTTTTTGCTAAACATAAAAAAAGACCGAAAATTTTGAAAAAAAAAAAAAGTTTTGCTATTGTTTCACTTAAAAAAAAAAAATTGTAAATAAGTAAGTTTTCTCTTTCACTGATGGCCACTGATAAGGCGGCACAGATGAGGTGGCACTGATTGGTGGCACTGATATGCAGCACTGATGGGCATTGATAGGTGGTACTAATGGGCACTGATAGGCTGCAAAGATGGGTTCTTATGGGTGGCACTGATAGGCATCCCTGGTGGCACTGACAGTGGTAGGCATTGTGAGTGGGCACTGATTGGCAGCTGCCTGGGCACAGATTAGTATTTCCCTGGGGGTCTAGGGCATACCTGATGGTCCAGTGTGGATGGCTTCCCTGGTGGTCCTGGGTGGGATCCGAGGGGGGGCTGTGCTGATAAACAATCAGCACAGACCCTCCCCAGTCAGGAGAGCAGCCGATCGGCTCTCCTCTACTCGTGTCTGTCAGACACGAGTGAGGAAAAGCCGATCATCGGCTCTTCCCATTTACATCGTGATCAGCCGTGATTGGACACTACTTATCACGTGGTAAAGAGTCTCCGTCAGAGACTCTTTACCTAGATCGGTGTTGCGGGGTGTCAGACTGACACCCCGCAACACCGATCACCGCGATGCGCACCCCCGGGGGCGCGCAGCGGCTCAATATCCTGTGGACATCATATGCCGCCCAGTCAGGATATTGAAACCACTTTGCCGCCGTCATTCTGCTATATGGCGGTCGGCAAGTGGTTAAATCAGAGTCAATTGCTTGGTATTTTGGACAGCTATTTTATCTAAGAGAAATTCCCAAAATATGGCCTGGTGGGTACTTGAGGACAGGATTGAGAACCACTGACCTGAAGCACATCTAGGCAAACGACCTGCCAATTTTCTGGTTCAGCTTTCAGAGTTATCTTAACTTTACCAACCTACTAAGGCTGCCCATATATTATACAATTTTCCTTTAGATTTACCAAACCCATATAATATGAGGTCAAACCTAAACACTTTCAATTTGTATGCAATCAGGCAGGCCCTTGTACAACATAGTTGAAGGTAAGGCTGACCATAGATGGTTTGAATCTCAGCCAGTTGATTCAAACAGTGTGTGGGCAGGCTGAATGTACCAAGTCGATCAACTTTGGTACAACAGCCTGTCAGATTTACTTGCGATTATCGATAGCGGCTGCTATAGCCACTAGCAATAAATCACTGTCTTTCGTAGTTGCAGGAAAGAAATCCACACTGTCTATGGCCTGCCTAAAGCTGCTTTTACATTGCTCCATTGCAAAAATGTGGTAAAAATCCCATTTCGGTGAGTTTTACACCTGTGGGAAAAAAAAGGACACGTGACTCCAAAAACACAAATTTTGTAATGTGTGTTCTATTCAATTCAATGGGGAGGTGTGTTTTTGTTTTTTGTTTTTTTTTTTTCGCACCAAAAATGCAGCAGGCAGGACTTTTAAAAACGCAACTGACTGGTGTGCAGAGATAGGATCCATAGGATTTAATAATCATGCACATTTTTTTTTTTCTGCTTTTGGAAGAAAAACTGAATAGCATGGAAAGGGTATAAACTGGACAAAAAAAAAAATCAGCAAACAGGTGACACATGAAAAGCAGTAATGCTGAACCAAAAATTGGGCAGTCATTGGGCAGTGTGGAACAAATGTGTGACTCAAGAGGAGCTGAACAAAAATAACAAATTAGCAGATGCCTGTTCCTATCTTTTTTTTTTTTTTTTTTTTTTTTTTTTTTTTTTTTGATGGAGTTCTTTTTAAATTTGGCATTGGCTCTTCTCTCTATGGGTTTTTTCAATCTGCATTCATAAATATTACATGTATTAAAAGAGAGTAATAACTGGAAATGCATAATTTTAGGCCTACCATGTTCATTTTGGAATATGACCTTCAGTAGGCTGATTCCTAAAAGGAAGGATGGTGACAGAAGTAACCCGGCTTCCACTGCAGGCATGTTGCCAGTTACTATACATGTGCATTAGGGTGCCATTTTAATTAATGGCAATGCAACACACAGTGTGCTAACACACGGAATATGTGTCTTAACACACATTGCATAGATGTGATGTGTGCCCAAAGGATATACAGTTGTGATAAAAATAGAGCGTTTAAAAAAGTGAGTAATGCTCAGAGTCTGCATTTTTTTAAATCTCAAACATTTACTGTATAAACTAAAAAATGCTGGAAGATTTAGCTTTCCTGTGAATCACTGAACTAATATTTAGTTGTATAAGTACTGTTCCCGAGAACAGCTTCACATCCGTCCAGCCCACAACGATTGCACTACATGCCACAATTCCTCTATTTTTTTGGTTTTACCCTAGAAACAGCATTTATGATGTCCCCCACAAGTTTTTTTTTATTGGATTAAGGTCCAGGGATTGGGCTGGCCACTCCATAACGTTAATCTTGTTGGTCTAGAACCAGGATGCTGCTCGCTTACTGGTGTGTTTGGGGTCGTTGTCTTGTTGAAATACCCATTTCAAGGGCATTTCCTCTTCAGCATAAGGCAACATGACCTCCAAGTATTTTGATGTATTCAAACTGATCAATGATCCCAGGTATGCAATAAATAGGCCCAACACCATAGCATGAGAAACATCCCCATATCATGATGCTTTCGCCACCATACTTCAGTGTACTGTGCCTGGAATTCAGTGTTTGGGGGTCGCCTGACAAACTGCAGCCCCTAGACCCAAAAAGAACAATCTTGCTTTCATCTGTCCACAATATGTTGCGCCATTTCTCTCTAGGCCAGTCAATGTGTTCTTTGGCAAATTGTAACCTCTTCAGCACATGCCGGTTTTTCAATAATGGGACTCTGCGGGGGCCTCTTGCCGACAGCCTTGCTTCATATAGGCGTCTTCTAATTGTTACAGTACTCACAGGTTACTTTACATCTTCTTTCATCAGCCTGGAGCTGATCATTGGCTGAGTCTTTGCCATTTTGGCTATTCTTCAATCCATTTGAATGGTAGTTTTCTGTATTTTTCCACATCTTTCTGGCTTTGGATGCCATTGTAAAGCATTTTAGATGAGCAGTCTATCGGTTTCTGCACTTCTTTATATGTTTTCCCCTCTCCAACCAACTTTATAATCAAAATACGCCGTCCATTTTACTTATTTTTGTTTTCAGAGGTAAATGCACTATACATAGCATGTACAACATTTACTGCCTTCCTCCTTAAATAATGGCCAGCTGTTTGAGTTTGGTCTGTTTGTTTTCTATTAATCTACTACACCTACTAGTAATTTATTTGCCATGTAGAAATATAATTTATACCAAAAACAGTGATTGATCTGGTTAAGTGATGTTGGACTGCTCTTATTTTGAACACAACAGTATATTAAATTGTAACAGAGGAATAACTATGAATCATAGGGCTGTCCTATTAATTCACTCTGCAGTACCTGGCAGTGTCAAGTACGTGTCATTGATCATAACAAAGTATACTTAAATCAAGGGCAGGCGGCAGGAGAATTGTCAACATAGTCAGTACACTACTAGGGACCAGTGCTTTAGATATACACCAGATCAGTCATAACTTTATGATCACTGACAGGTTAAGTAAAAACCATTGATTATCTTGTTACAATGGTATCTAAAAGTGGTGGGATATATTAGGCAGCAAGTAAACATGTTGTCACTGAAGTTGATGTGTTGATAGCAGGAAAAAATAGGCATTGCAGTTTGTTGTGTATGGGAATGCGTAGCCGCAGACTAGTCAGCGTGTCCATGCTGACCCGTGTCCACAGCCGAAAACGCCTACAGTGAGCATCAGAATTGGACCATGGAGCAATGGTAGAAGGTGGTCTGGTATGATGAATCACACTTTCTTTTACATCATGAGGATGGCTGGGTGTGTGCTTAACTGGGGAAGAAATGGCACCAGAATGTACTATGGGAAGAAGGCAAGCCAGCGGAAGCTGTGTTGATGCTGTGGGCAATGTTCTGCTAGGAATGCTTAGGTCTTTTCATTTATGTGGCTGTTACTTGATACGTACCACCTACCTAAACGTTGTTGCTGACCAAGTACACCGCTTCTTGGAAACAGTATTCTCGGATGGCAGTAGCCTCTTTCAGCAGAATAATGCGCCCTGCCACACTGTAAAAATGGCTGCGGAACACGAGTTTGGAGGTATTGACTTGACCTCCAAATTCTCCAGATCTCACTGCAATCAAGCATCTGTGGGATGTGCTGGAAAAACAATTCCAATCCATGGGGCCTTGCAAAGTAAGGGTTGTTTTAGCAGGAAAAAGGGGGACCTACTCCATATTAGGCCAGTGGTCAAAGTTATAGCTGATCAGTGAAAGTTATAGATAGGTTGTAGAAGCAATAAGAATAATCATAATGATTTCTTATGACAAAGTTATTAATTCCACACAAATTAATGCAAACTTCTACTTTTTGTAGATATAAACCAGTGGTTCTCAACCTTTCTAGTACCACGACGCCTTGATAAAAATTTCCCAAGTTGTGGTTAAGATTATTTTTGTAAGGTGGATTGTCAGCACACAAGGCAAGTAATCTGCACCCCTATCCCTCCCACTTGTACCAGTATTAAAACCTCTTATGGTACCACTCTTCCTCTTTATTCTCCCTTCTTTCCCTTTTATCTCTCTCTATCCTAATTTCTTGTTTTTTTCCCCCATCTCTCTCTCGCTCTGTCTTTCTTGTTCTTTCTCTCCGTTTATCTTTGTTCCTCCCCCTCTTTTCCTCTCTTTATTCCTTCACTTACTCCTTGTTTGGGGGGGGGGGGGGGTGGCAGTGCTGGGGCTGGAATGGGATCTTCGGGGTCGCAACCCACAGGTTGTGAAACGCTGCTATAAACCAAAGCTCTCTTATAAGATTTTTAGCTGAGAGGATAAATTCTAACATTTTGTACTTCATGATGCATACCCGGTTCATTTAAAAAGTTGAAGTTATCATATTTTTTTTAAAGTTATGTGCAATGGTATGAACAGTGGGGACAGAAAGTATTCAGACCCCCTTAAATTTTTCACTCTTTGTTATATTGCAGCCATTTGCTAAAATCATTTAGGTTCATTTTTTTTCCTCATTAATGTACACACAGCACCCCATATTGACAGAAAAACACAGAATTGTTGACATTGTTGCAGATTTATTAAAAAAGAAAAACTGAAATATCACATGGTCCTAAGTATTCAGACATTTTGCTGTGACACTCATATATTTAACTCAGGTGCTGTCCATTTCTTCTGATCATCCTTGAGATGCTTCTACACCTTCATTTGAGTCCAGCTGTGTTTGATTATACTGATTGGACTTGATTGGGAAAGCCACACACCTGTCTATATAAGACCTCACAGTGCATGTCAGAGCAAATGAGAATCATGAGGTCAAAGGAACTGCCGGAAGAGCTCAGAGACAGAATTGTGGCAAGGCACAGATCTGGCCAAGGTTACAAAAAAATTTCTGCTGCACTTAAGGTTTCTAAGAGCACAGTGGCCTCCATAATCCTTAAATGGAAGACGTTTGGGGCGACCATAACCCTTTCTAGAGCTGGCCGTCCGGCCAAACTGAGCTATCAGGGGAGAAGAGCCTTGGTGAGAGAATTAAAGAAGAACGCAAAGATCACTGTGGCTGAGCTCCAGAGATGCAGTTGGGAGATGGGAGAAAGTTGTAGAAAGTCAACCATCACTGCAGCCCTCCACCATTCGGGGTTTTATAGCAGAGTGGCCCGACGGAAGCCTCTCCTCAGTGCAAGACACATGAAAGCCTGCATGGAGTTTGCTAAAAAAAAAAAAACATCTGAAGGACTCCAAGATGGTGAGAAATAAGTTTCTTTGGTCTGATGAGACCAAGAAAGACCTTTTTGGCCTTAATTCTAAGTGGTGTGTGTGGAGAAAACCAGGCACTGCTCATCACCTGTCCAATACAGTCCCAACAGTGAAGCATGGTGGTGGCAGCATCATGCTGTGAGGGTGTTTTTCAGCTGCAGGGACAGGACGACTGGTTGCAATCGAGGGAAAGATTAATGCGGCCAAGAACAGGGTATCCTGGACGAAAACTTTCTCCAGAGTGCTCAGGACCTCAGACTGGGCCGAAGGTTTACATTCCAACAAGACAATGACCCTAAGCACACAGCTAAAATAACGAAGGAGTGGCTTTACGACAACTCTGTGACTGTTCTTGAATTGCCCAGCCAGAGCCCTGACTTAAACCCAATTGAGCATCTCTGGAGAGACCTAAAAATGGCTATCCTAATCAAGTCCAATAAGTATAATCAAACACAGCTGGACTCAAATGAAGGTGTAGAACCATCTCAAGGATGATCAGAAGAAATGGACAGCACCTGAGTTAAATATATGAGTGTCACAGCAAAGGGTCTGAATACTTAGGACCATATATTTCAGTTTTTCTTTTTTAATAAATCTGCAAAAATGTCAACAATTCTGTGTTTTTCTGTCAATATGGGGTGTTGTGTGTACATTAATGAGGAAAAAAAATGAACTTAAATTATTTTAGCAAATGGCTGCAATATAGCAAAGAGTAAAAAATTTAAGGGGGTCTGAATACTTTCCGTTCCCACTGTATACCATTACCTGCAGGTGGCAATTTCGGCCTTAAATCTTTTACTCTGTGCCTTCTCACAGCTGTGGGATACCGTCCCCAGCAGCTATCTTCTGGCACAAAGTAACTGCAGGCCCGGCTACAATTAAAGGTTGCATTGCTTGCCACCCCCCTGTGTCCTCTGTCACTCACAGAATTCCTCTTACTACAATCCTGGGCATCTTGTTAATTTGAATGGGTAGTGCAGCAGTTGAATGACAGGTCTCCACCAATTCACAGAATGCAATGCTTGACGCTAACTCTCTTAGTGAGACTCAGAGAGATATACAGGTTTTATTCGCCTCCGCTTCTCATTCAAAGGAAGACCGGAGATTGGAGGCTGGTTATCGACTTGAAAAAGCGGAATCGCTTCATTCACATGTTCCAGATGGTGTCTTTGCACACGATTCTCCAAGCAGTGCAACCAGGGAACTGGATGTTATCAGTGGACCTGAAGGATGACTTTCTACCCATTTCCATTTTGCCATCTTTCCAGAAATTCTTCAGGTTCACCGTGGGCAAAGAACATTTTTAATTCATCTTCCTGCCTATCGGGCTCTTGGCCTCTCCAGGAAACTTTACGAAGGTCCTGATTGCTGTCCTAGCACCTCTGCGGGAACAGGGGCTCCAAGTCCATCAAAATCTGGGCAACGTTTTGCTTCTAGCCCAAGATTGTAGCCTCCTGGGTACAATGGCCTTTTGTATCCCAATGGTTCTATGGGGCGAAGGAACCCTCACTCAATCTTGTCCCTTAGGTCCATTGCCATAAGCCATTGTTACCACTGATGACAGGCTGGGGAGACATTTGCAACCATACAGGATTCTTCTCAGAGAAGTGGAACCTATTATGATTTTGACAAAGGAAGGTTGAGAATGTTGGGGCATACCACCACTCTAGATTTTTCCTTTATCCCAGCAAGTGGATCCAGATCCCTTCTAATGCCGCGTACACACGAGCGGACATTACGGCGGACTTTGCCCGGCGGACTGGATTTCGTCGGACAATTCGATGTGTGTGGGCTCCAGCGGACTTTGTTTTCTCAAAAGTTCGACGGAATTAGATTTGAAACTTGTTTTAAATTTATCCGTTGAAATCGAGTCCGGTCGAAAAGTCCGCCGTCTGTATGCTAGTTCGACGGACAAAAAGCCACGCTAGGGCAGCTATTGGCTACTGGCTATGAACTTCCTTGTTTTAGTCCGGTCGTACGTCATCACGTACGAATTCGACGGACTTTGGTGGATTGTGTGTAGGCAAGTCCGTTCATTCACAAAGTCCGTCGGAAAGTACGTCGAAAAGTCCGCCGGGCAAAGTCCGCCGTAATGTCCGCTCGTGTGTACGCGGCATTACAGTTTACTCAGTTGAGGGGTCTCCCTCAGCTGGATTTGTTCGCTTCCCCAACCAACCACAAGATATCCAGGTTTCTTTCTCGCTACGCTTGCCCGTTGGCCGAGATCAAGGACTATGCTTTTGCAACCAATATCTCTGGTCATGAGGTGCCTGTTGGAAAGGTTCATGGTGATAGCCATCCTACCCTACTGGCCCCTCAGGCCATGATTTTAACCTGGCCATGGAACTCAGTCTCTGTCTACCAATTCAGCTCCCCATCTTAGGGCAACTTCTGTCCCAGGGAGAGCTTCTCCATCCTCAGTCGGCATGTCTCACTTTTCAGGCATGGAAGCTGAGGGGAAGGGTTGGAGAAATTGGGTTGTCTTCCAACAGTAATAGGGACCCTTTAGAAGTCCAGGAAGCCTTCAACAGTGTTTATTCCTGAATTTGTGATGGATTCACAGCATTTGCAGCAAGTCAGAACTTCAACCAGCATAGTCTGGAGCTTTCCCAGCTGTTCTTTTTTACTGCAGATGGGTCAAGATTTGACCCTTGGCTTCATTTTCCTAAAGGTTCAAGTTTTGGCCATTCTGGCCTTCACCAGAAAAAAGATGAGCAGGTGACTAGCTAGTAGAGCAGTTCATGAGGGCAGTCCTTAAACAGTAGCCTCTGAAAAGCTACCTCTTTGCTCCTACAGAGACCTGTTCCCTGTGGCACATTACCTTAAAAACTGTGTTCTTGGTGGCTATAACTTCAGAAGACAGGGTCTCAGAGCTGCAGGCGCTAAAAGTTGCAGAACCGTATATCCTATTCTTCCCTGACCCGGTGGTACTTAGACCACTCCAGAAATGTATCTCAAAAGTTATCTTCAGTCTTCCACCTTGCAAGCTTCTATGACACAGCCCAACATTTCTAAACATGAGAACTGTTCAGATTTAATGTGTATCTGTCATGGGTTTTTATTTAGGAAACTAATATCAGCATTAAATATTATTATTAGGGTTGAAAAAATTGACCCACCTTTGTTTAGAGTTAAGATTCACTCATTTTCTCGCTATTCGTAGCATGTGCGTTTAAAAGACACATTCAAAGCACTGTGTCTTTTAACCAATTCCAGCCCGGCCGTCATTCTGCTATAGGCCGGGTCATTATCCTGACCGGATGTCATATGACGTCTTTCAGGATAACAGCCGGCGCGTGCCCATGGGGGCGTGCGGCGATCGGTGGTGCGGCGTGTCAGTCTGACACACCGCAACACCGACCTCGGTGAAGAGTCTCTGACGCAGACTCTTTAACACTCGATCAGCTGCGTCCAAGCCGCGTATCGGCTTTTCCTCACTTGCGAGTGGAGGAGAGCTGATCTGCTGCTCTCCTGATGACCACCAGGTATGCCACCCATGGCCACCAGGTATGCCAATCTGTGCCCAAAATTGATACCAATCAGTGCCCTCAAATGGTGCCAGTCAGTGCCCAGTAATAATGCCTGCCAGTGCCTCCTTATCAGTGATGCCCATCAGTGCCATCTATCAGTGTCCATCTGTGCCACCCATAAAAACCCATCAGTGCAGCCTTTCAGTGCCACCTATGAGTGCCCATCAGTGCTGCCTATGAGTGCCCATCAGTACTGCCTTATCAGTGTCCGTCAGTGAAGGAGAAAAAGTACCTTTTTACAAAATTTTATAACAGAAACAAAGAAAAACTTTTTTTTTTCAAAATTTTCGGTCTTTTTTTATTTGTTGCATAAAAAATAAAAACCCCAGCAGTGATCAAGTACCACCAAAAGAAAGCATTATTTATGGGAACAAAATGATAAAAAATGTGTTTGGGTACAGTGTAGCATGACTGGGCAATTGTCATTCAAAGTGTGACAGCGCTGAAAGTTGGCTTGGGCAGGAAGGCAAAGTGCCTGATAGTGAAGTGATTAAACACATGCATTGCATTGGAGCACAGTAGACTGCACCACCAAAAGCAAAGAAAAATACATATACTGTATATCAGATATTAAACTGTATTCAAGCAAAGTCATATTAAAGGCTTGAAAAAAGGAAATGTTTTTTTTCTGGTCTTTGCAGAGGATTTGCATACATATTAGCAGTTTCTGTCTGTTTTAAAGCTTCTGGAAAGGTTTTTTTTTCATTAAACTTGTCATGGCCATGAACATCAGCCATGACTGTTACTAAAGCTACCTCAACCAAAAGTAGAAGAAAACATGCACTCTATATGATCACATTCCACTTACCAGTAATTCAGTCAGTCAAAAGGGACATCCAAAAACTTTTGGGTCCCGGAGGTGGGAGCTGCAATATTAGATGTCCTTTAAGGTCTGTGGGTGGCCATTACACAAAATGGAATACAGCTCTCGAAATAGTTACATTCTAGTTACCATTTTGCAATTATATAAATTCACACACATGCAAAAACTCCTGGGTGCTGGAGATCAGGACTGGGACTAGACATTTATTGGATTGGAACAAATCTTTTGGAAGAAAAAATTAGGTTTTGTATTTGGTAATATTATTTCTCAACAAAAACAAACTACATCTCCTACACTGATCTTTTTCAGAGAACCTCAAATACATCTTTATCACAGCTCAAGGTTTACAAATTGTCATGTAGGAATTTTTCTGCTGCAAATGTCCTGCTGCAAAACCACTTTTCCCTTTTTTATTTTTATTCTTTATCCTTTTCTGAGCACATTTCTGATTGTATTAATAAAGTACAAAATGGACCCTTTGTGAGTTTTGTACCCACAGGTTTTTCTGTGGGTGTCAAGCTGACTAAAATCGGTGGTGAAATTAACTCGCCCATCTATAATCAGTATTATCATTATTACGGGGTATGCCTGATTTATCCCTAAATTGTTCTGCCTGCAGTTCAAGGTCTCCAAAATTCATCTGCATGCTGGGCCAATGCAATGACTGACCCACAATCCAACAAGGCTGCTTCCTAGTAACGGTTATTGGACAATGGAAATGGCATAGGAGGCCTGACAGAACCCTTTAAAAAATCTCTGGCCCTTGTTGCAGACTAAAAGTTTGGCTTGGCAGATCATGGACTACAAGCATATAAGCAGCACTAATATTTATGACGGATATTAGTTTGCTTACTAAAATCTTTTGACAGCAACAATATGTTGACATTTTAAAGCATTAAGTATAAACCAACCTTGGTCCATATGGTATGGAATAAGCACTCCCAAAGAAGTGTCTGTAAACAAAATCATCAAGGTCTTCAAAGACTCCTCCAGTGTTAGTCTGATATTCCTTCATATCCTCAAGGTAATCTTCAACATCATTCACAAAATCAGTAAATAGCATCTGATCATGAATAAAAACACCATTATGAAAAAATGTACTAAGGAATTGCTCTAGTTCTTTCCAGTGTCGGAAATCATCCACTTGCTCTTGTAAATATACTTGCATCAAATCGTGGAATTCTTCTACTGTCACAGGGTCCAGTACCTTGTTGAAGAGACTAATTGATTCTTGGCGAGCACATTCAAAAACATCAGAACAACCCTTTTGCTGGTGGCTTTTGGTCTTTTGATCATTATTCAATGGCTGGGTGGATTCATCTTTAAAGTCCCCAGTTTTAGGAGCATCATGTGAGCTTTTGTACTTGTGCTCAGTGGCTGTTGCTTTGTTGGGAAAAGTCTTCTCAAAGCCAGGCTTAAATTCTCGGCGTACAGTATGTGCTTCTTTGGATTCCTCCCTCCGTCTGTCTGCATGTTTTCTGTAGCGGTTTTTGTCAAACATACCTCTAGTGGAGTCTTTAAAGTGACGGAATGTTGTTTTCACTGAATCTGAGAATTTCTTCAAATTCTCCTTCACTGCTTCTTTTGCCTGTTTGATTTTTTCCTTATGATGTCTCACAAAGTCTTTGGTTGAATTTTTCATTGCATCAAAAGTATCTTTAACTGAGCTAAAAAATGTGGATTTACCTTTCTTTTTTTGTTTGCTTGATTTACCGTCATTAGAATTTGACTCTGGACGAGTATGTGGATTTTTGCCATCTTTTTTCTCATTCTGTTCTTTGGCTTCAATGTAAAGCCGTTCCCACAAATCTGACCTCTGCTGCTCAAAATTTAGTTTATGTTCTAACTCGGAAAGACGGTTTTTCAAATGTTCAATCTCTTCATTACTCTTAATAGCATCATAGGTGACACTAGAAGCTCTCTGATTGCTTATCTCTTCAAGCTCCACCTTCAGAGAGTCTGTAATTTGTCTCTCGTTGTCAAGTTCTTTCCTGAGAACCTGGGCTTCAGTTAGCAATGCTTCCTTCTGTGTTCGAAAACTGCGGATCTTTTGCCGTTCTTTCAGCTTCTGGCTTTCAGATTGTACTGTCTCATGCCTTCCTTTTTCTTCTAGGTTTCTTATCTGTTCTCTCAATTTCCTTAGTTCTTCTTTAAGAGAAGATAAAGCTTGCTCTTCTTTTTCTAAAGACTCCCTAAGATGCTGGTTTTCCAGAGCCAGATTCCCATTTTGCACTTCTGTTGTTTTTAAGCTGGATGCCAGGTCACCCGCCTCTAACTGCAACATACAAAGGAAAACACACTTGGTGTGTATCTGTTTTTTTATCCAATTTTACATAATGTTCAACCTTATAGTTTTAGAGTGAATATTATAGTCTGCTTTTACATAACAAGAATGATAGTTATATAAGAACTTAATGGGGTCTTTAGCTTGTTTGAAGGGACACCAAAATATTTTTTACTTCATAAATTAAACAAAAAAAAACATATCTTACATGTATTATCTGTTATTTCTATAGATTGCTCCTTTAACCACTTGTGGACCGCCCACCATACAAATACTACGGCAGGGCGGCTGCTCTGTGACAGATCATGTACTTAGTATGTGATCTGAAACTTCCGGGTCTGGGGCTTGCGCCCGCTGGCAGCCTGCCGATTACACGGTACACCGGCAGAACGGCAATCTGTAAACAAGGCATAAATGGAAGGATAGAGAAAAATGGACTTTAACGGCAAGTGCCGTTAAAGTCCATTTTTCTCTATCCTTCAAGTTATTACTATTAGGATGTGGCACTTTTTTATTCGGGGTGTTTGATTGCCACCCCAGGGCACAGCAATCAATCCCTTTTCTATGTAAACAAGGCAGATTGCCGTTCTGTCAGAAGGGAAGGTATTGATTCTGTGTCTCTGCAAAGCCGGAAGATGGATCAATGCCTTCCCCTAGTCAAAGCACCTCCCACACAGTGAGAAAGCACAGGCTAGGCACACAGTTAACCCTTTGATTGCCCCTGTTAACCCCTTCCCAGCCAGTGTCATCAGTACAGTGACAGTGCATATTTTTTAGCACTGATCACTGTATTAGTGTCACTGGTCCCCCAAAAGTGTCAGATTTGTCTGCCGCAATATTGCAGTGCTGCTATAAGTCGCTGATCACCACCATTACTAGTAAAAAAATGTGTATGTATGTATATTATATATATACACACACACACACACACACACACACCATAGATCCCATACTTTGTAGATGGTATACCTTTTGCACAAACCAATCAATATACGCTTATTGGGATTTTTTTTTACCAAAAATATGTAGCAGAATACATATTGGTCTAAATTGATGAAGAAATTCGATTTTTTACATTTTTTTTTTTATTGGGTATGTTTTATAGCAGAAAATAAAAAAATCATTTTGTTTTTTTCAGATACCACCAAAAGAAAGCTCTATTTGTGGGGGAAAAAAAAGGACAAAACTTATTTGGGTACAGTGTCGCACGACAATTGTCAGTTAAAGTAACGCAGTACTGTATCGCAAAAAATGGCCTGGTCATGAAGGTGGGGTAAATCTTCCTGAGGTCAAGTAGTTAAGTTTATTTTTCACATCCTCCTGGCCACACTCCCCGTACTATCTTTGCCCCCTTGTTTTGCTTTTAAGGTTCTTTTTGCAGTAAACCCAAGGAAGCAATGAAACCTTTGTAGTATATCAATATGCTTTTAACAAACAAAAATGCTGTACATACTAATTTTTATGATTACAAGAATACAGTACATGGCAGATATTACAAAATATGCTTACAACGTGCACACGCTATCCATAAGGCGGAGCTCCACCCAAAAGGGGAAGTTCCTCTAGTTTGCACCCCCCACCCATCCCCTCCTCTGCCACATTTGGCACTTTTTTTTTGAGGGGGGGGATGGGGGGATGGGTACCTGGTTTTGACAGGTACCTGCTTCCAGTTCAGCGATCTGAGGCGAAATTTCGTCTCCCCTCCTTCCCCTGCAGTCTTTTGGGACACATCACAGTTCCCAGAAAACGACGGGAACATTCACAAGGCGCAGTGCGGCTCACACATGCACAGCAGGAAACCAGCTATGAAACCGCAAGGCTTCACTGCCCGTTTCCCTTACTTGAGATTCCGGCGCCTGCACCCGAAGCTGATTGACGAATTGGTTCGGGTGCGGACATCGCGGGATCCCTGGACAGGTAAGTGTCCTTATATTAAAAGTCAGCAGCTACAGTATTTGTAGCTGCTGACTTTTCATTTTTTGGATCCTTCCTTCTCGGGGTCCTGCAAACAACTGTTCCTTTACCTTCCAACACATGGCTTCTTCAAGTCCTTTTGGCTCTTCCTCTTTCCTGTAGCATAATTTCCTTTCCTGAGCTCGCAAAGCACTTCAATACATTTGTTAGCACATGAACAGGGGAGGCCTAGCTTCTAAAACAATACATGGGGGTTTATTTACTAAAGGCAAATCTACTTTGCACTACAAGTGCACTTGGAAGTGCAGTCGCTGTAGATCTGAGGGGGACATTCAAGGAAAATAAAAAAAACAGCATTTTAGCTTGCACATGATTGGATGATAGAAATCAGCAGAGCTTCCCCTCATTTCAGAGCTTCCCCTCAGATCTACAGCGACTGCACTTCCAAGTGCCCTTATAGTGCAAAGGGGATGTGCCTTCAGTAAATGAACCCCATGGTCATCATTCTATATTTATGCTATAGAAATCATTAAAATAGCCATAGCAACACACCCCTGTGCTGCCAGGATCCATAGAGTCACATATGAGTCTCCTCCACATATGCGCTTCTACTCCATACTACAACTCTGCATGCAGCCGTTGTAAGCGCTGGACATATAAGCAGAGCTGAGGGACACAGACCAAAAGCCATGCCTCTCCTCCTCCTATACAGCGGTGATTGACAACAGCTCTGTGTCCCTCCAGCACTGACCATGTATGTGGCACTTGCAATGGCTGCACATAGGAGTTTAGTACAGAGTGGGAGCAGACACTTAGAGGAGACTCAGGCTCTATGGATCCTGGCAGCACAGGGCGCAGAGAAAGTACGGGGAGTGTGTCAGTGCGGCCAGGGGACAATTCGAAACGTAAAATCAAGAGTCGGAAATTTATAGAAATAAGAGATAATACATGCAAGTTATGTTATTTGTATCAGTTTTATGAAAAAAAAAAGGGCAGTGTGTACAGCAAGTTTTTGTAAAGCTTTTGGCAAGCATTGTGCAGCTTAGTAGGCACTTTATTTGGATTTATCTGGCCCAACAAGATGCATTAACACATGCACATAGTGTGTTGCAATTTAAAGGTGTGTTGGCTGCAACTAACGATTATTTTCATAATCAATTAGTTGGCCGATTATTATTTTGATTAATCGATTAATAACCTAAAAAAAAAAATTGTGGTGTATAATTTAGTGAATATGTAAAGTTTTTCAAAAAGGCAATTTATTCTTAAATATCTCTAAGCATTGGTAAATATTAATTTTCTTTCCTTTTTTCAAATATTAATAACCAACTATATGGTTAGGGAGCAAAATCTCTAATCCACTCTGAGAATAACAGACAGAAGAGATATACTGTATATACTATTAGAGGAGAGATAGTGTATATACTATTAGAGGAGAGATATACTATATATAATATTAGAGGAGAGATATACTATATATAATATTAGAGGAGAGATATACTATATATACTATTAGAGGAGAGATATACTATATATACTATTAGTGGGGTCAAATCGACGTTCATTTTTAACCACAGTGATGGGAAAGTTTGGAAATAATAGAAAAACTTCTTGGTCGAAGGAATTTTCAGACAGTGTATGAGGTTTTCGTTCAGAAATTACATTCGTTTTAAAAACAGAATGTTAAAAACAAGTGAACATTTCAAACATTCTTTCATTCAGCGAATGTACAAAGATTTTTTGTGTGAATATTCTCATCTGAAAATTGATCCGTGTGTCCAGCATAAGGCTCGGTACACACCTATGCAGTTTGCGTTTGATCCGTTTCTGCAGTGCTTTTTGCTGTGCGTTTTGATTTTTGCACAAGTGATTTTGCTGCGATTTGCGTTTTTGCTTTTTTTTGGTCAATTTGTTGTTGGGCAGATTAAAAAACACAATTTTCTGCAAAAACGCATTACATGCTTTTCTGCAGCTTCTCCATTTCCAAATACGCAGCAGCTGAAAAAAGCATAGGATGTGAACTTGTCCCATAGGAAACTATGTAAATGAACTGTAGTGCGTTTCTGCAAAAAGCACCAAACACAGATGTGAATCAGGTCTAAGACATTTAATAACATAATGGCGTTTAGTGTAGTACAAAAACAAAAGCAAATAATCGCTACCGTAAGGGGTTCATTTTTTCATTATAGAACTGTGAAAGAAATAGTTACAGTAGCGATTATTTGCTCTTTTTGTACTATAAAGGGCTCATTTTAGTTTTTTTTAACCCCATTATCTTACTGGCTGATTAATCGATTATGAAAGTACTAATCAATTAATTTCATAATCGATTAGTTGTCGATTAATCCATTAGTTGTTTCAGCCCTAGTTGGTTTAGTGCACTATAGTGCTGTTTAAAGGCCAACTCCACCCTTTGCACAATGTTATGTTACACCCGTATTCAGGGTGTAACATGGTGCAAAAAGTTGCCTCCCCCCATGACAGTGTGCGGGTTTTCTTCCCCCCCGCACAGCTGCTGTCACTTTTGAAATTAGCCTGGCTGTCCAGGGCTCCACTGATCTTGTGTGCAATGCTTTGTCGGCTACTGTGAAATATGTGCGTTTATTGTTTTTTTTAAAATGTGAACTTAAAATGAAGTATGTGGCATGCCTTACTGCTGAATGCACACTTTTAATCAAAGTTTTTAATGGGAGGGCTGTCACTTTAAACAAGCAGCTAACAGGCTACAGCATGCTTTTAATAAGCTTCAGGTAGACCTGGAACTTGCTAACAGCTTGTTTAAAGTGACAGTTAACACTTCCATTAAGATATGCGTCCAACCTCCCCAAATTGGAGTGGAATGGTACATGAAAAGCTTCAACCAAGCTGATCAAAACCTGTTGAAAGCTTTTTCAAAGCCTGCTGTATACACTGCTTTTACACAAGCTAAAGCCCATGCAAACAAATCTTTAACATTTTCTAATTGTTTAATGTGTTTCCAGCTGAGTCATTTGTATCCTTCATTCACATCTATCAGCATGTTACCAAACCTGAAGCCTTTTACACTGCAGTACCAATCAGCTGCCTGGCTAGGGGAACCTCGCCAATCAAAGTGAAGCCATATTCTGTTTAACATTTTGGCATTATAAAGATAATATATGCTATTTCTCAAGCTTATAATTTATTTATTTTTTTGTTATATTTGCCATTTCTCATTATTAAAAAGAGATCATACACCAGCTAAGGGTCCAGACTCTTGTAATGATTATGTTAAACATCTACTGTATTTATATTCATCATATACTCAACAGGTAAAACAAGGGTCGGTTTTTCTATGAAATCATCCATTTTCTGTCCTTATGAAGATCACTTTATTATTTTATATATATAATAATATACTTATCTTATGAATTATGTTCTAATTATTTTATAGAATTGCTTTCCAAAATATTTTCCCTTCATTTTTATAATCTTGATAATAATAAATTTAAGCTCGTTTATCTCCTCTCATTTATACAATTTACAAGTCCATAAAGACTTACAAAAATATATATTTTTTTAAATATACTATCAATATTCCAGATTAAATAATTTTGCTAAATTTCTCATTAAATACAAGTAAAGTCAAATTACTGTAAATTTAACACATCTGAATGATAGTTTTTGACTGATATCACATTGATACACGATCTTCCCCCATGTATACAATATAGATTTCCTAATATATGTGCTCATCCAAACGTTATTGCCACTGCTTTAAGAACCTATGATAAATTCTTCATGCACTGTATTGTGAATAATTCAGTGCTGCCCCCTAGATACAGGACAAAGAAGTGAATTATTAACTAACCAAATCATTTGGAGATCTCCTGAGCGTAATAGAGGCAGTACATTTCACCTCTGTGTAAAATGATCCCAAGTTCAAACACTTTGATGCAAGCAAAAATCTGACCTCTATGCTTCATAAATGTCTAAGTTGCAAGAAGTAAAGGAATGCTGAAGTGAAGGCTGTTACACTACAATGCATCGCTGATTCAGTGTATTCTAATCCAAATAGAATGTACTCACATCACCTTGCTAATGCTGGAATCTATTTCTCTGAAACTAACAATTTATTACATGATATTCCCACAGTTTTGTTTCTCTAGACCAGGGCAGGATTCTCCAAAATTTTTAGTATGTGGTCCACATTGTAGTTTTTACTTATAATTGGGGGAGTGGAAAAAAAACCTCACATCAGGCACCCTTATATTTGGGTCTTTATCAGAGTCCCCACTTAAATCAGGGTCCCCCTTAAATTTGGGTCCCCATCAGAGTCCCCACACTTGTATCAAAGCTGTATAAAATCCTGTAACAGAAACCCCCTATACAGGGTACCCATCAGAGGTCCTTTTTACATCAGTTACATCAGAGTCCCAATTCAAAGCCCCCCTTACATCAGTGTCCCTATTGAATTCCCTCTATACATTAGGGTCTCCATCAGAGTCCCCAATTACATCAGAAGTGGAGATCATATACAGCCTCTGCTGACCTTAATCCGCAATCAGTACACATTGAGCAAATGCCACTGACCCTAGCTGCGAGCTGGATACATTTTGTAGCAGAGTCGCCCCCCTTTAAATCAGGGCCCACATCAGACTCTCACCTTACATTAGGGTCCTATCAGAGGCCCTTTTACATCAGAGTCTACTGTAAGAGTCCCGCCTTACATCAGGGTCCCCTTCAAAGCCCCCCTCCCCCCCTTTACATCAGTGTCACTATTGGGGTCTCCCCTTACATTAGGGTCTCTATCAGAAGTGGAGACCATAGGCAGTCTCTGCTAACCTTAATCCTCGAACAGTACACATTAAGGATATGTCCCTCACCCTAGTTGCGAGCTGGATAAAATCTTGAAGCAGAGTCCCCCCTTACATCAGGGCCCACATCAGAGTCCCGCCTTAGATTAGGGTTCCCATCAGAGGCCCTTTTACATCAGAGTCTACTGTAGTTGTGTCCCCCCGCCCCCCCTTTTTACATCAGTGCCCTATTGGATTTCCCCCTTATATTATTGTCCCCATTTACATCAGAAGTGGAGACCATAGGCAGCCTCTGCTGACCTTAATCCTCAATCAGTGCACATTAGGACTGGACTGTCATTGATCCTATCTGCAAGCTGGATAAAATCTTGTAGCGGGCCGGATTTGACCTGCGGGCCGTAGTTCGGAGACTCCTGCTCTAGACAACATTTCCCCCATCAGAAATGTGTACAATTTTTTGCCAGTGAAGTAGCAACACTTTAATGTGTCAGACATATCTCACCGATTCAGCTGCTGGTTTTGTTCAACTTTATGCACATTTTTACAATCATAAATAATTTTGCAGTATCCCAAAGCATGTGCTAAAGTAGACGGAAAAGCTACGAAATAACCCACCTTTTAAAGTGTTGCCTCTCTACTTGCGCTTATATTTACTGCATACTATTTGTAATATAGCTCACTGTAAATATCTTTACTCACTGGAGCCTATGCATTACATCTCTGAAATACATGCACATTTCACTGTGTTTGATCCCTTTAAAGACCCTGCAAGTACAGACAAATACCCACTTATCTGCTAGAAATGCACTCAACAAGTAAATTCTATTGGGAAATGACAACACAGCATTTTTGTAGACTGAATGTTGTCAGCTCTGCCCAGTTTTCTTTTGCCAAATTACCCAGACCAGTCTACTCCCCCATCACCACAACATAAAAGCTAATTGTTTTATATCTAAGGTTAAAGGACAGCACAGCTGACTACTCTCCTTGAGATAACAAGGTAAGTGAACACAGGACAGCCCGAATTATATATTGTGTACACACACAGTATAAAAAAAAACAGTATATCTAGTATATTTAATGGATCTAAAAAAAGCCAAGTTAATAACTAGCGTTTACACATACTTTAACCTTCAGGCAGGCTTTACACCTATGCGTTGTTTTTTACAAGCATTACCACAATGCACGTATACGATTGTGGCAGTGTTAATTTTTAACTGCACCCCAATGCACTTAAAAGAGAAGTGCAAGAAAGAAAAAAATAATCATCATTTTACTCTAGATCAGGGGTCTCAAACTGGCGGCCCTCCAGCTACTGCGAAATTACAAGTCGCATCATGCCTCTGTCTGTGGGAATCATGCTTGTAACTGTCAGCCTTGCAATGCCTCATAGGACTTGTAGTTTAGCAACAGCTGGAGGGTCGCCAGTTAGAGACCCCTGACCTAGATGGTTGCAGCAAGGTTCTGAGCTGCAGCTGTCCCCAGCCAGATCGATACCTAGGACTGAGCGATCAAAGGTTGCCGATTGCTTAGTTCTAGGGTCCCCTCTGAGCACAGAGTGGTGACTGTCAATCACCGGCTCTGTGCTCCTCCACAGCACTCACTGGGGCGCAGGGCTGTGCAGGGGCAGGAACGGCTGGCTTAGGCTCTCAGAAAAGCACTGAGAGGCTGAGCCAGCTGCTGGTCAGGCACCTGGGCAGGTGCTGTAATTATTGTCAGGATACCTGCAGAGCCTGGACTGGTTCTGTGTTGTCAGCTGACTGCTGGCTGAAACTGGGTCACAAGAATGCAGAACTAAGTGCACTCCTGTGGCCCACAGGAGAAGTATGATCAAAAGAGCTTTGGCCATACTTCTCCTTTAAAGCTGAGCTCCAAGAAACTTGAGAATCCTCTCATGCAGTGGAGTTTCATTTGCTCTGCAAGGGTTAATTGCTCATTTAGATCTGGGGGCATGGAAAAGTAGCTTTACTAACCCAATCCTACCTTCTATAGCCTCCTCCTAGACCGGTCTTGGCAGCCTCTTCTCCCCTATGTTCAGGCAGTCTAAGGTCCTGACATCATCAGGACACATGCAGGATCCATAGCATGAGGACTCCAAGGCACATTCCACCGCCGGAGTATAGAGAAGTGCCGTCCATCATGGGAGCGGGTAAGTAGAAGTGCTGTCTATCGTGGGAGGACTGGGTAAATATATTTCCTTAATTCCATCCCCTAGACTAAATGAGCAGTGAACCCTTGCACCCACTGCAGTACAAAATTTTCAGGTTTTCCAGAGTTCAGCTTTAAACAACACACCAACCCACCTTCAATGCAGCACCCCACCACATACTGTGCGTTGATTAGCTGCATTGGCAAAAAATTATGCAGGTGCGAGTTTCAGTTCAATAATGTGTAACACAATGTGCAATAATGCAGGGCATCAGACCACACAGGTGTGAAGGGGGCCCTAAGAAGTAGCACAATATAAATACCAAAGCTGGGGAAACGGCTGTAGAGGATATCTTAAAACAAAAAAATAGTTTCAATATAATATGTAACAAAATGTTCGCGGTAGTGAGCACTATATGTATTCTACCTGTATTTCAGATAACATTCAGTAAAAGATAACGATTTGTTTTACAGGCAAAACCCTACAAAATTTCAAGTCTTTTTTAGGATTTCTTTTCTAGTTAAATTATTACTAAAGGCAAGTCTTTTTTTTTTGTTTTGGACAGAGTAAAGAGGGATTGGAACTGCTGCTAGTTTTTATTGCTGTCTGTGCCCCCATCAGGGAGATTCGCCCTCTCTATTTTTCCTGTATACAGTTATTGCAAGTGAAAGAAAATCCCAAATTTTGGATTGTCAGGAGAACAGGAATTGAGGGGAAATTCCCATGGCGACACTAGTTCTGGTGACAACCAGGGATTTCTTCACTTTGGAGGGATTTTTTCTCACTTCCTGTTTTGGCTATCGGACAGGAAGTGAAAGAAAATCCCCCCAATGGGAAAGATTGGCAAAAAAAAAAAAATTCTCACAGGGATTATCACCCTCCCTTACTCTATCCAAAATAAAAAGAAATAATAATTTGCCTTTAGTTACACTTTAAGGCCCAAACATTACATGAACTCTGATTTTATTAAAGCAGTGCAGGTATGCCATGTATACGGGATGTAAACTAGAAATTACAAGAAAAATTGCAGACATTATACCTTTAACTCTGTGTGTTTTTGCTTGAGCTGCTGATTTTCTTTGGCAATTTCATCCATTAGTCCCTCCAGAGATCTTACCAAATCTTGTCTCCCCTCTAAATCTTCTGTAAGATGCTCCACAATCTCCTGAAAAATACATTAAAGATATATCTTGCTATTATAATCTTGCTGTTATACTTGCATGCGTCTCTCTTCCAAACCAATGTGATAAATATTCTGTAAAAGGACTATACTGCAAGGAGACCTCAGAAAAGAATTTTAAAACGCCAGCACGGGAGTGAAGAAAGAACACAGATGCACCATCAAGAGGACCAAAAAAGAAAGCAAGACAGCATGGAGGTGGGTAACTGTACTTGGTTATGTTTTAGGTCATCTTCGTGACATTATCTATAAAAAGGACCAAGGGAGGGGGCAGGGCGGAAGGTCTTCTTTAAATAAATTTTAGTCCTGTTACAAATGCTTAGACATACGCGTAATAAAAAAGTCTATATATATATATATATATATATATATATATATATATATATATATATATATATATATATATATATATATATATATATATATATATATATATATATATATATATATATATATATATGTGCATTATTAATGAATCCTTGATGACTTACATTTTAAAAGAACAGTTGGTATTCGTATGCAGCATCTAGGATTAATGTGCTTTTTTGATTTAAAGTATTAGCCTGCATTCACTATATCTTCTCTCCCACAGTACACAGAATATGAAAATGCAATTATTGTAGTAAATATGAACGGCTAGAAACCTTTTCTCACCATCAGTATACAGCAGTCTTGTGACTTTATCAGTGCCTTGTTAGATTGTAGGAGGAGTTTTCATTCTACTCTGACTGTCCTATGAGGCTGCAGGACCCCTGTCCCTCTGTCTGGATAGTGCTGATTGGCTCTTTTGCCAATCACATGCACCCTCCCAAGAGAAAAACTCTCTAGCAATATACACCAAAATGAGCATGTTCAGAGTGACTCCAAGGGATCTATCTGTTGAGGAGTTGATTAGGGGACAGTGGAAGGAGGGGAGGAGCAAAAAAGACAGGATCAAACAGCCTTTTTTTATTTATTTTTACACAATGTGCAGGATAAACCCCTTAGTTCCACAGACTGATTTTACAGTGGGTTTAGTAATATTTTAATTCCTAGAAACACAAAAACGTCACCCTATTGGACAACACCTACAATTATTCAGCTTCTTATGCTACTGCAGTCTGAAGAGGAAACCCCTTTACCAAATGGAAAATATGAGGAAGTACAATATCTGACACATACTGTACTTGGAGTTGATACCAAGTGGATGTTTCTAATAGTAGAGAAATGCAACTTTAGCAGTTATTGCCTAAACTACACTAGAAAAAAAAAAGCCTGGAATCCGACAGGGCTCTATAGAAATCACATTTTTAAATTGGAAGTTGGGATAAGCTTCTGGTAGTCCACACCAATTCTTTTTTTTTTTTTTTTTATTAGGTGTTTCATTTTACAAAATAAAGAAAAATTAACAATCAAAGGACATCACATGAAGTCTACAAAAGACCAGTATACAAGAGAATCAGTGGTTCAAAGGAAAGCGCTAAAAGGAGCAGGACTGCTTTGAACGTAATAATAACGGTTAACCAAGAATTCAAGAGAAACAGTCTAGCATTACAAACATGAGCAGCTGAACCCAAGCCCATGAGAGGTCAGTACAAACTGAACAAGGTATATAATTAGGACCCAGAACCTTACACAAAGTCCTTAAACAACTGCCATTAATTACAATAAAGGAAACAAGAAAAGAAAGATTAAGTAAACGAGATGAGGTCTGCATTCATCACTCCTGTACTAGAGCATGCCTGTGTCACAAACATGTGGAGCTATTAGAGCTTCAAGGGGTATCTTCTCACAGATGCCAAGGCTCCCAGATTGCGTTGTGCCGCTCAACCGTGATGGTAAGACGAGCTGTAAGGGACTCCATAATTTTCACATCCTTGATCCTGGCATACAGCTCAATGGAAGTCGGCGGAGTCTGCCTCTTCCATTGAAGGGCTATCAGACATCTAGCGGTTGTAAGAATATGACATGATAGCTTCTTAATTAACCTGGGCAACCTAGCTCGAAGCATCCCCAATAGGAAGACCTTAGGGCAAAAAGTGAAGTCCATAGCAAACAGTCGATGTAGAAGATCCTGTACTGACCTCCAGTAAGGTTGCAAGAGCGGACATTGGCAGTAAACATGGAGCAAGGTACCGCGATCACTGTGACATTGTCAGCAGCATTCAAAGGCCAAAGGGTATATAGCTTTGGGGGTCATATACCAAAAGAAGAGCATTTTATATGTGTTCTCTTTATAAAGGGTGCAGATGGAGCTTTTGGCAGTCCATACAAATTTCTAATAAGTAACGTCATTAAAATTTTACCCAACCACAATAACTATAGTGTGCTGCCTTATTACCATGCTGATACTTGGCTTAGTAATCACTGGCATTGTGCAAGCTCCATCATGACTTTTCATCGTCTCTTTTTCTACTCAGTCCTTTTGAGTTGTCCTTTTCTTTAAGCTATGTCAGTGAACTAAGCCATGTCCCCCCCCCCCCCCCATTCAACCTCCATGCACAAAGCACAACACAGAAGTTTTCAATCCAAAAAATGCACACAAGGTTAATGAATGTACTTTATAACTATTTGGACTCACTTTCTGTTCTATTGTGGATTCTTGGTCCTTATGACACTGAACCAGGTCGTCCTTTATGTCATTTAGATCATTTTCACAGATTTTTTCCACAAACTTTTGACGTTCCAGTATTTCAACAGTACCTTTAAACGAAAAAAAAAATAAGAAATTTCTCATGCAATTTAAGACTATGGCCTCATGCACACAGGGCATTCGCCCAGCTCTGGTAGACACCCTTCCTCCTGGCAGCGGTGTTTTAGCAGGAAAAACGCTTGTCGTTTAGGTGCATTCATTCACTTCATTGGCCAGAATATTTAAACGCACATTAACGCTAGTTAAAGGTGCCAAGAATTTTCTGCCAAAACACTGCTGCTCCTGGACGTGCTGGCAGTGGAGGTTTTTATTATGCCTCTAAACGCCTGTGTGTGCATGGAAACTTAGGCTAACATGCAGGGGTGTTAGAGGCAGAAAAGAAAAAAAACAGACATCCCTAGAAGCAGCATTAAAAACACCCAGTGTGCATGAGGCCTAAACAAGAACACTTTAAAAAATACATTGAATCCAAATACTAAATAGCACCTGTCATGAAGGAAACATGGAGGCCACCACGGCTGCTAACCTACTTATTCTAGTTCTTTGGCTTCAAAGTGAACCTGACATGGCTTAAAATATGTCTAAGGTAACAAATGCTGAAGTGCGGAGTCTTGTGACTAATGGCTAATAAAGGGTCTGGAGGATCTTAGTTATGAGGAAAGGTTGCGAGCACTGAACTTATTCTCTCTGGAGAAGAGACGCTTGAGAGGGGATATGATTTCAATATACAAATACTGTACTGGTGACCCTACAATAGGGATAAAACTTTTTCGTAGAAGAGAGTTAAACAAGACTCGTGGCCACTCATTAAAATTAGAAGCAAAGAGGTTTAACCTTAAACTTTGTATAGGGTTCTTTACTGTAAGAGCGGCAAGGATGTGGAATTCCCTTCCACAGGCGGTAGTCTCAGCGGGGAGCCTTGATTACTTCGAAAAACTATTAGAAAAGCACCTGAATGACCGCAACATACAGGGATATACAATGTAATACTGACACATAATCACACACATAGGTTGGACTTGTGTCTTTTTTTCAACCTCGCCTACTATGTAACTATGTGATGCCTGTAGGTATAGGTCAGCCTTCAAATTGTTCCATGTGTCCTCGTGTTCTGATCTGGAATAAGTTGGCAGATTCAGTGTGTTTTGTTCTTTAGCTGTACCTCAGAAAGTAATGGAGGAGCAGGAAAGAACTAGACAACTAGAATATTTTTGGTGGTGGTAAATAATGGTAGCCCATCCTTCCCAGGACAAAGGATAACTAAAAGACAGAGCACATCCTGTATATATCCAGCATTTTTTTTATCATAGGCCCTCCTATGTGGAGAAACGCTACTCACACTCTTCATGCTCCACAACTGCCCCTTGCTTCCTGCTTCATGCTATATGGCCTGCATCATTCAATCTATTTATTGTGAGCCCAAGATATCATGGACACACAATGAAGCCTGAGCATACAGTACCAACTGGACTGTGCATTGCTCATGTGTGTGTGTGTATATATATATATATGCGCGAGTGTCACTCAGTCCAGACAGAAGGACTGCCCACCATTGATGCCAAGGAAGAACCCTTGATGTCACCACCCTGTCCCAAAGACTGCATGAAATAAAAAGGTATGTATAGGGCATTTTTGGGAAAAAAAAGTAGATTCAAAAAAGGGGTTTCAGGTAAGGGATGGCAAAAGCTGAAGTTCCAGTTTAGGCTACAAAACATAAACAGGGAAAAATACTTACCATAGAAATGTCCAAAGCCCATGCTTATAGCAACGACTAAAGCAAGAATAACACACTTGTTCAGGTTGTTCCCTGTTTTTTCCGGTGTTCTGGGCTCAGGAAGGACTATATGGTCAGGGGTGGGCTTGTTTTCAGACTCTGATACAGATGCAGTTGATCTTTTAGAACGTCGCCGTCGCAGGATGGGTCCAGAATCGTCACTTGCTTCATCGTTGCTGGACTCATCTGCACTGTGCTGAGAGGGATACACTGGGAAGAGAGAGACATTACTATCACCAATTATACAACCCGTAGCCAAGTCAGAAAATGTGTTCACACCAAACACAGGGGTGATGTAAGGGGTGTTACTTGGCATGACACTGATCAGATTATATTTGCACTTTAACACAGGTTAACTTGTATAGCTGAATGGATTTTTACTGTATTTTGAACAATAGAACACTCACTTTATTAACTCTTTAAAAGCAGCCTTTCTCAAACTTTTCAACATGCAGAAACCCTTGAAATAACTTTCCGGTCTCAGGGAACCCCTGCTAAAAGTTACTATAGCTACAACTCATGCTACATTAGTGTGATGGTTAGTGGACATGAACTGGTCTACCCCAGCTTTAGTCAGGTCTAGAGTATACCCAGATTCAGTTAGGAATGATGGTGTATGGACTACTGCTGGTTTGTGTAAACAAATGCTTCACCTAAAGAGCTAAAATGATTCAGTCTGAAGAGCTAACTACAGGATAAAAATAGCGGGTTGAAGGATAAGCTCACATCTTCCTTCATCCATGCAAATGATGTGGTTGCAGGGATCTCTTCTGCTGCGTTAATGTATTCTGACAGAGGGGACTCCCCCTGTAAGAATACACAGATCTGTGCTGCAGCCATTGGCAGGACTGGTCTAATTACTGGCTTCTGTTGAACAGAGAGGGGTACACATATAATGAAATTCAGCCGTACATGTATAGCCAGCTTAACTCTCCACCAATCAATGTAATTTCACCAAGGGTTATGAGGATATGATCCAGTAAACTCGTATAACATGTAAGGTTCCAATACATATCCCCCATTAAAGTGCACATCTTATAAATTTTTAGTAAGCAGCCAAATATTCTAAAAATGAATACTATTGGCAGTAATATCAAGATTGATTTCTCACTATCAACAGCAAGACCCTCACCCTGTTGATGTTTAAATTCTCTTGGTGGTATGTGTCTGTTCAGTTATAACAGTATTAATACAACATATCATAGAAACATAGAAAAGAGATGGTAGAAAATGACCAAAAGTAGTCCATCACCCATATTTTTTTTTGTTAACTTTTTTTGTCCGAGTATAGATCTATGTTTGTCCCAAGCATGTTTGAAGCCATTTACTGTTGATTGTCTCACTACCTCTGCTGGAAGTTTATTATAAGCACCAACTATCCTTTCAGTAAAATAATACTTTCTAAGATTAGTTTTGAACTTTCCGCCAGTTAGTTTGAGGTGATGTCCCGTGTTCTTGATTTTGGTTTTTATATTGAAATACTGGCCTCCTCATCCACTTGATGCAATTAATGGTTTCAATCATGTCTCCCCTTTTTCTGCAGCCAGCATTGCTGCAGAGGTTGAAGGGGTGGGGGGGGGGGCAGCCTGTCAGTGCTCAGACCATACGCCGCACACTGCATCAAATTGGTCTGCATGGCTGTCGTCCCAGAAGGAAGCCTCTTCTAAAGATGATCCACAAGAAAGCCTAAAAACAGTTTGCTGAAGACAAGCAGACTAAGGATGTGGATTACTAGAACCATGTCCTGTGGTCTGATGAGACCAAGATGAACTTATTTGGTTCAGATGGTGTTAAGCGTGTGTGGCGGCAACCAGGTGAGGAGTAAAAAGACAAGTGTGTCTTTCCTGCAGTCAAAAAAAACTGTGAAAAACTGAAGCAGAGCATGATCCCCCTTCCCTTCGGAGACTGGGCCGCAGGGCAGTATTCCAACATAACGACCCCAAACACACCTCCAAGACTTGCTAAAGAAGCTGAGGGTAAAGGTAATGGACTGGCCAAGCATGTCTCCAGACCTAAACCCTATTGAGCATCTGTGGGGCATCCTTAAACAGAAGGTGGAGGAGCGCAAGGTCCCCAACATCCACCAGCTCCGTGATGTCATCATGGAGGAGTGGCAGAGGACTCCAGTGGCAACCTGTGAAGCTCTGGTGAACTCCATGCCCAAGAGGGTTAAGGCAGTGCTGGAAAATAATGGTGGCCACACAACATATTGACACTTTGGACCCAATTTGGACATTTTCACTTAGGGGTGTACTCACTTTTGTTGTCAGCGTTTTAGACATTAATGGATGTGTGTTGAGTTATTTTGAGGGGACAGCAAATTTACACAGTTATACAAGCTGTACACTCACTACTTTACATTGTAGCAAAATGTCATTTTTTCAGTGTTGTCTGATAAAATAAAATAGTTACAAAAATGTGAGGGGTGTACTCACTTTTGTGAGATACTGTATGTCCATGTACACAGGTACCACTCGGATGTAAGAATATCGGCTTACAGCTACTGCATATTTCATCCTGTCATTGATTTTGACAGGCTGTTGGCAGCAGGCTGTACACTGCACTTGTGATTCCCAGGCAAATAACTATGCTCAAATGTACATTGTACAGCCCTCTTGCGACCATAGGCATGTACCCTTATAAAATACCAGCCTGGTACACTATGCAGCATGTGGAGTAAAATAACTGAAGGACTGTCCATATAGACTGGCATTTGCATTCTCCAAGTTAATAACAGCTAATATAACCGCATTTGTGAGAATTGAAAGAGCTGTGGGCATTTGTGAGACCTGAGGGGCATTTGTGGAAGGTGAGAGAGCTGGGGGCGTTTGTGAGAGCTGGGGGAAGCATTTGAGAGAGGTGAGATAGCTGAGGGGTATTTTTGAGGGATGGGGGCCATTTGGGATTTGTGAGAGAGCTGAGGGGCATTTGTGAGAGATGAGAGAGCTGAGGGGCATTTGTGAGAGATGAGAGAGCTGGGGGGCATTTGTGAGAGATGATAGAGCTGGGGGGCATTTGTGAGAGATGATAGAGCTGAGGGGCATTTGTGAGAGATGAGAGAGCTGGGGGGCATTTGTGAGAGATGATAGAGCTGGGGGGCATTTGTGAGAGATGATAGAACTGGGGGGAATTTGTGAGAGATGATAGAACTGGGGGGAATTTGTGAGAGATGATAGAGCTGGGGGGCATTTGTGAGAGATGATAGAGCTGGGGGGGGGGGCATTTGTGAGAGATGAGAGAGCTGGGGGGCATTTGCAATCATGGCATGCCTGTGTATGAGATGTGCATACCCCTGTATGACCTGAATGAAATATATAATAATTTATGAGGGCGTTTTAGGGGCGGGCAAATGGTGGTGAGTAACTTAAGGCCTGGCGAGTTGCTCAGGACTTAAAATTTTGAGCCCTGATATAAAATATAGGCTGAAAAAACTAAGAATAGGGAGCAAGAATTGTTTCCACAGAGATTACAGTCAATTAGTGCAGGGTAAGTTAAATAAACACAAATATTCAAATGTATTTATTCAAAAGACAAAATATAGATGGTTGTATAGTTATATATATATATATATATATATATATATATATATATATATTAAACTGCTCATCATGAGCCGCTATATTTTGGTTAAAGCTGATGTCCAGGTTTACTTTCACTTTAAATAGTTCATTTGGCCCAAACAAATTATTTATTTTCATTAACATATGCACCAACCGGTCACGCTGTATCAACTGTATGTAGCTCCAACTACATACAGTATACAGCACTGTGCTCCGGGTGTGTGACAAGACCTTCGTGTCTCACACGCAATCAGAGATTGTGATGTCATCAGCCCGCCTCTTCGACAGTTTATACAACGGGCCCAGTGGGTGCACGTTAGTGAAGGAAATAGTTTGTTTGGGCCAGCTTGGCTCAAATGAACTATTTAAAGTGAAAGTAAACCTGGACATCAAGTTTGAATATCCATAATAATGTCATGCATTCCAGTCTCCTCTCTGTACCAGGCAAACACACTACTTTCATGTCCTGTCCACGTCTTATTTACTGATTACCTTTAGGTTGACAGGCCACATTATATTAAATACCAATTCAGCAAACAAGGCTGCTGTGTAGAAGCTGCACTTGAACATATCACAAGATGGTTTAAACAAGTTCCTTGTTAACATGCACCAGCGATTAAAAAGATAACTTTACTTGTTACAATTTTGTGTTAGCAGTTTTGCAGCATTTTACATGAGTTTCATACTATTGGAATATTCTTTAGCAAATAACATGCTTTTGTTCACCAAGCCATGCCCTCACATAATAGGCCTCTTACTCACTGCTCCACCGGACACCATTTGTAAAGAACACAAAACATAATTTGGAAGAAAGAAAAAGGAAGAAAGGAAGAACGTTAGACCGTTAATGAGCAGAGTGAAACAAAATGACCTAATGCATTCTACTATGGAATAAAGAATCTGCTTTGGGTCTCTTTTGAAATTTACTTTAGTGTAAGGATCATTTTTTTTTTGCTTCAGATTTTTTTTTTTTCTATTCCCTAGTTTAAGATTTGCAAATCAGAAATCAGCTGTAGAGAGGACTGCTGCTCTGTGTGTGGAAGTAGCAGTCACTCTACAGCAGTCTGACACATCCTCTGTTAAATAGGATGCTCCTTTTATAACTGCCTAGCTCTATTTCAGGCTTAGCAGACAGGGCGATTGCTGAAGAGTGACCCCAGCATCCATGCAGAGATTAGTGGTTCTCTCTGCAGCTAGATGCTGTGGGGAAACCAGGCTGATTAGATCCTAAAAAAAGCTCCTCTAGCACCATAAATCAACTGTAGGATATTCATCATTTATTGTTTGGCTGCACCCTGCGATGGTTTATGTACTTTGAAGGGAAACCTCAGTTGGGTTTTCAATAACATAGGGGTTGATTTACTAAAACTGGAGAATGCAAAATCTGCATAGAAACCAGTCTCAAGTTTTTTTTTTTTTGTCAAAGCTTAAACCACTTGTCCTCTGGAAGATTTACCCTTCATGACCAGGCCATTTTTTTGTAATACGGCACTTTTTCCACCTTTATTGTGACCTATAAACTGTACAAGTAAAAATAAAAAAATAAAATAATGTGGTTGCATAAGTGTGCACAACCTCTTATAACTGGGGATGTAGCTGTGTTCAGAATTAAGCAATCACATTCAAACTCATGTTAAAATAGGTGTCAGTACACACCTCTCATTCATTTAAAGTGCATCTGATAACCCCCCAAAATAAAAGTTCAGCTGTTCTAGTAGGTTTTTCTTGACATTTTCTTAGTCGCATCCTTCAGAAAAAGCCATTGTCCGCAGAGAGCTTCCAAACTTTAGAGATATCTCATTGTTAAAATGGATCAGTCAGGAGAAGGGTACAAAAGAGTTTCCAAGGCATTAGATATACCATGGAACACAGTGAAGACAGTCATCATCAAGTGGAGACAATATGGCACAACAGTGATATTACCAAGAACAGGATGCCCCTCCAAAATTGATGAAAAGACGAGAAGAAAACTGGTCAGGGAAGCTGCCAAGAGGCCTACAGCAACATTTAAGGAGCTGCAGGAATATCTGGCAAGTACTGGCTGTGTGGTACATGTGACAACAAACTCCTGTATTCTTCATATGTCTGGACTATGGAGTAGAGTGGCAAGACGGAAACCTTTTCTTACGAAGGGAAACATCCAACCCTGGCTACATTTTGCAAAAACAAGTCTGAAGTCTCCCAAAAGCATGTGGGAAAATGTGTTATGGTCTGATGAAACCAAGGTTGAACTTTTTGCCCATAATTACAAAATATATGTTTGGTGGAAAAACACTGCACATCACCAAAAGAACACCATATCCATATTGAAGCATGGTGGTGGCAGCATCATGCTTTGAGACAGTTTTTCTTCAGCTGGAACATGGGCCTTAGTCAAGATAGGGAATTATGAACAATTCCAAATACCAGTCAATATTGGCATAAAACCTTCAGGCTTCTGCTAGAGGGCTGAACATGAAGAGGAACTTCATCTTTCAGCATGACAACGACCCAAAGCATACATCTAAAACAACAAAGGAATGGCTTCGTCAGAAGAAGATTAAAGTTTTGGAATGTCCTAGACCTGAATCCAATTGAAAATGTGTGGGGCGATCTGAAGAGGGCTGTGCACAGGAGATGCCATCGCAATCTGACAGATTTGGAGTGTTTTTGCAAAGAGTGAGCAAATATTGCCAAATCAAGATGTGCCAAGCTGATAAACTCATACCCAAAAAGACTGAGTGCTGTAATAAAATGAAAAGGTGCTTCAACAAAGTATTAGTATAAGGTTGTGCACACTTATGCAACCATATTATTTTATTTTTACTTCCCTCCAGCTAAAAGATTTCAGTTTGGTGTTCAACTGAGTTGTACAGTTTATAGGTCACATTAAAAGGTGAAAAACAGTTCTGAAATTATTTATCTTTGTCTCATTTTTTTACATCACAGAAACCTGACATTTTAACAGGGGTGTGTAGACTTTTATATCCACTGTAGATTTACTAACATTGGGACAAGGCTACCCATCTATTACTGGTACAGTGAAAGGTTCAGCTATGTTAATACTCTATAAAGCACAAATTACCTTTAATGCAGAATCTTACCAGTTTCTGGCTGGCTGAATGTGTACTGACTACTTGAGGAAAAGCTCATGTTAAGATCATTGATTTCAGCAGCATCCTCTGGAATTTCTTCTTCCTCTTCTTCTCCTTGAGTCCCAGCTTCATCTGTCTTGGGAGGATCCAAAGTGACAATGTCCGAGTCATCACTGACGGCCTCGCAGTGACCATCAACCGAGATATCTTCCTTATTGTCACATTCTGCACTTATAGGTGAGTTATCAGATACTGCACCCGAAGAAGATAGGCCCTTACAAAAGTGAGAGAAAAATACAATTACTTTACAAAGTACAAGCTATTTGTTTATCCTTTAAAATGACTAGGGTACATTTACAGGAACAATACATTATAAGGGAAGTGCAGTACATAAAGCAAGGGTAGGGAACCTTGGCACCCCAGCTGTGGTGAAATTACAAGTCCTACCATTCCTCTGGCTCTGGGAGTCATGCTTGTGGCCTGCAACACCACACAAGACTTTTAGTTCCATAACAGATAGTGTGCCAAGGTTGCCAACCCTTGGCATAAAGTCTCAACCTAAAATGCAAATGGGCAACATATCTCCAGTTAACCACTTGACCCCCAAGTCTTTTCTGGCACTTTTTACTTACATGTAAAAATCTGTATTTTTAGCTAGAAAATTACTCAGAACCAGAAAACATTAAAATATATAATATATACACACACACATATATATACAATATCTCACAAAAGTGAGTACACCCCTCACATTTTTGTAAATATTTTATTCTTTTATCTTTTCATGTGACAACACTGAAGAAATTATTGAGCGTACAACTTATATAAGGGCTCTTTCACACGTGTGCAACGTTCATATCCGCTTGTCAGTTTTTTTCAGCGAATCTGAATGGTCGCTCCATACATCTCTATGGAGCGACGGATGTCAGCGGTGACATGTCCGCTGACATCCGATCCGCCCCGCTCCGCAAAATCCAGACAGATGGAAAACCTATTTTCTGTCCATCTGGCGG
The DNA here is from genome assembly GCA_037952835.1 of Lithobates septentrionalis. Classification (NCBI taxonomy): domain Eukaryota; kingdom Metazoa; phylum Chordata; class Amphibia; order Anura; family Ranidae; genus Lithobates; species Lithobates septentrionalis. The sequence continues at coordinate 1,822,915 of JBBDGP010000182.1, read as the reverse complement.
GTCAGATGAAAACGGACAGCCAGTTTGTAATCATCCGATCCCCCCATAGAGGAGAGCGGAGATCTGACAGGTCCGTCCCTGCAGACTTGTCATCCGCCGACTCAGCAGGGATCAACGGAGAAATCCCTGCTGAGCAAGCGGATGTCTTAATACAGATCCAGACATGTGAAAGGGGCCCAAGTGTCAATTTGCTGTCCCCTCAAAATATCTCAACAGACAGCCATTAATGTCTAAACTGCTGGCAACAAAAGGGAGTACACACCTAAGTGAAAATGTACAAATTTGGCCAAAAGTGTCAATATTTTGTGTGGTCACTATTATTTTTTACCACTGCCTTAACACTCTTGGGCATGGAGTTCACCAGAGCTTCACATGTTTGCCACTGGAGTCCTCTTTCACTCGTTGACATCACAGAGCTGGTAGATGTTAGAGACCTTGCGCTCCTCCACCTTCCGTTTGAGGATGCCCCACAGATGCTCAATAGGGTTTAGGTCTGGAGACATGCTTGGCCAGTCCACCACCTTTACCCTCAGCTTCTTTAGCAAGGCAGTGGTCGTCTTGGAGGTGTGTTTGGGGTTGTTATGTTGGAATACTGCCCTGCGGCGCAGTCTCTGAAGGGAGGGGATCATGCTCTGCTTCAGTATGTCACAGTACATGTTGGCATTCATGGTTCCCTCAATGAACTGTAGCTCCCCAGTGGCGGCAGCACTCATGCAGCTCCAGACCATGACACTCCCACCACCATGCTTGACTGTAGGCAAGATACACTTGTCTTTGTACTCCTCACCTGGTTCCCGCCATACACGCTTCACACCATCTGAACCAAATAAGTTTATCTTGGTCTCATCAGACCACAGGACATGGTTCCAGTAATCCATGTCCTTAGTCTGCTTGTCTTCAGCAAACTGTTTGCGGGCTGTCTTGTGCATCATCCTTCCTTCTGGGACAACAGCCATGCAGACCAATTTGATGCAGTGTGTGACATATGGTCTGAGAACTGACAGGCTGACCCCCCCCCCCCCCACCCCTTCAACCTCTGCAGCAATGCTGGCAGCACTCATACTTCTATTTCCCAAAGACAACCTCTGGATATGACGCTGAGCACGTGCATGCAACTTCTTTGATTGACCACGGCGAGGACTGTTCTGAGTGGAACCTGTCCTGTTAAACCGCTGTATGGTCTTGGCCACCATGCTGCAGCTCAGTTTCAGGGTCTTGGCAATCTTCTTATAGCCTAGGCCATCTTTATGTAGAGCAACAATTCTTTTTTTCAGATCCTCAGAGAGTTCTTTGGCATAAGGTGCCATGTTGAACTTTCAGTGACCAGTATGAGAGAGTGAGAGTGATAAACACCAAAATTTAACACACCTGCTCCTCATTCACACCTGAGACCTTCTAACGAGTCACATGACACCAGGGAGGGAAAATAGCTAATTGGGCCCAATTTGGACAATGTCACTTAGGAGTGTACCCACTTTTGCTTCCAGTGGTTTAGACAATAATGGCTGTGTGTAGTTATTTTGAGGGCTGTACACTCACTACTTTACATTGTAGCAAAGTGTAATTTCTTCAGTGTTGTCACATGAAAAGATATAATAAAATATGAGGGGTGTACTCACTTTTGTGCGATACTGTGTGTGTATATATATATATATATATATATATATATATATATATATATAAATCATACACACATAGTTTATTTATTTATATTTTTTTAAGACAGAGAACCTAGAGAATAAATTGGTGGGTATTGCAATTTTTTATGTCACGCGGCATTTGTGCAGCGGTTATTCAAAATGCAATTTTTTGGGGGAAAAAGATACACTTTTTTAAAATAAATTTAATGCACAAAAAAACAACATATAATACCCAATCATTTGGTAAACTTAAAAGATGATGTTACGCCGCGTAGATACCAAACATGTCACGCTTTAAAACTGCGCGTACCTGTACGACTACGTAAATTTTACTATCCATAGGCAACGCTTTAAAAGCGTTTACAAGTTCCCACTTTAGAGTTACACAGGAGGTCTGGTGCTAGAATTACTGTGCATGATCTGACATTAGCAGTGATACCTCACATGTGTGGGATGAGCGTTGTTTGCGTGCATGTAGGACCAATGCGTGCGTTCGCCTTTGCACACGAGCGTTGGGGGCGCTTTAAAACTATTTTTTTTTAATTATTTTGACACCGTCAGTCAGGAAGTGGTTAAAAGAGAGAACAGCCTTATTCCAAAATAGATTAAATTCATTATTTTCCTCAAAATTCTACAAATACCCTATAATGACCGTGTGAAAGAAGTTAATTTGAAATCTTTGCAAATATATAAAAAAAATAAACTATCACATGTACATAAGAATTCACTGCCTTTGCTCAATACTTTGTTGAAGCACCTTTGGCACCAATTACAGCCTCAAATATTTTTGAGTATGGTGCTACAAGCTTGGCACACCTATTTTTGGGCAGTTTCTCCCATTCTTCTTAACAGGACCTCTCAAGCTCCATTAGGTTGGATGGGGAGCGTCGGTGCACGGACATTTTCAGATCTCTCCAGAGATGTTCAATTGGGTTTAGGTTTGGGCTCTGGTTGGGCCACTCAAAGACATTCACAGGAGTTGCCCTGTAGCCACTTCTTTGTTATCTTGCTTAGGGTCATTGTCTTGTTGGAAGTTGAACCTTCGCCCCCATCTGAGGTCCAGATCGCTCTGGAGCAGGTTTTCATCAAGGAAGTCTCTGTACATTGCTGCATTCATCTTTCCCTCAAACCCAACTAGTCTCCCAGTTCCTGCCACTAAAAAGCACCCCCACAGAATGATGCTGCCACCACCATGCTTCACTGTAGGGATGGTATTGGCCAGGGGATGAGTGGTGCCTGGTTTCCTCCAGACATGAGGCTTGCCATTCAGGCCAAAGAGTTCTATCTTTGTTTTATCAGACCAGAGAACTCTCATGGTCTGAGAGTCCTTCAGGTGCCTTTTGGCAAACTCCAGATGGGTTGTCATGTGCCTTTTACTAAGGTGGGAACTTCCAGATGGCCACTCTACCATACAGGCCTGATTGGTGGAATGCTGCATAGATGGTTGTTCTTCTGGAAGTTTCTCCTTTCTCCACAGAGAAATGCTGGAGCTCTGTCAGAGTGACCATCTGGTTCTTGGTCACCTCCCTAACTAAGGCCCTTCTCCCCTGATCCCTCAGTTTGGCCAGGCAGTCCGCTCTAGGAAGAGTCCTGGTTCTAAACTTTTTCCACTTACGGATGATGGAGGCCACTGTGCTCATTGGAACCTTCAATGCTGCAGATATTTTCCTGTACCCTTCCCCAGATCTGTGCCTCGATACAATCCAGTCTCGGAGGTCTACAGACAACTCATTGGACTTCATGGCTTGCTTTGTGCTCCGACATGCACTGTTAACTGTAGGACCTTATATGGACAGGTGTGTGCCTTTCCAAATCGTGTCCAATCAACTGAATTTAGCACAGGTGGACTCCAATCAAGTAAAAACATCTCAAGGATGATCAGTGGAACCAGGATGCACCTGAGCTCAATTTTGAGAGTGTCATGACAAAGGCTGTGAATATTTATGTACATGGGACTTTTTTTTTTTTTTTAACAAGTTTGCAAAGATTTCAAACAACCTTCTTTCACGTTGTCACTATGGGGGTATTGCTTGTCGAATTTTGAGGAAAATACCGTATTTATCGGCGTATAATACGCACTTTTTTCCCCTTAAAATCAGGGGGAAATCGCGGATGCGTGTTATACGCCGATCCCCTGCGATCCTGAGCTTTAAAATCGCCGACCGCGATTGGAAAATGGCGCCGCCGGCGCCGAAATACACAGAGCCGGTCTTTGGCTCTTCTCGGCCACTTTCGGCTTCACTCGAGCGCTGCCCGAACCTAGCCGAGTGTACTCGGCTAGGTTCGGATAGCTCCGCTCACAGTCACGCCCATCCCGGGCGGGACTACGAGTGGAGCCGAAAGTGAACGAGAGCCGCCGAGAAGAGCCGAGGACCGGCTCTGTGTATTGCGGCGCCGGTGGCGCCATTTTCAAATCGCGGTCGGCGATTTTGAAGCTCAGGATCGCAGGGGAGCCATTTTCAAACTGCAGTGACAATGAAAAGTCACAGCAGTTTAACTGCAGCCTGAGCAAGGCTGCAAATGGACACAGAAAGCTGCAGATCAGCACTGACAAAGCTGCAAGGCTGCAAATGACACCAAGGCTGCTGACTGCAAGGCTGCAAATGACTGCAAGGCTGCAAATGACACTGGACAAGCATGCAGATGGACGCTGTGCAAAGCTGCATTGATGGGCATTTAAATGTACGTTTTTTTCCTTAAAACATTTTTTTTCTTATAATTCCTAAACTTGGGGTGCGTGTTATACGCCGATAGCGTGTTATACGCCGATAAATACGGTAATTACATTTAATCCATTTTGGAATAAAGCTGTATACATAACAAAGTGTGGAAAATGTGAAGCGCTGTAAATACTTTCCGGATGCACTGTATATATGCATATATGATTGGAACCTTAGATTGTAAGGTCATTGAGAGCAGGAAATGAAGCAAATTAATGTTATGTAATGTGCTGCGTAAATGGATGGTTGTATATAAAATACCTATAATAAATAAAGAGGGGCATAAAATAAGCCAAGTTGGATGAATAAATATAAAACATGCAAAGTTTGAGCTTAAAGTGGGGTTCCACCCAAAAAAAGAAAAACTACATGAAAAATTAAAAAAAAAAAAATACAAAAAAAATTTGGATATTTTTTTTTTTTTTTTTACTTGCCTGTTGCTAGGTGGTCCCTCGTAGTCTGCCTCTTCCAGTGCCTGGGCTGGTGACATCACTTCCCCCTCGGCACAGGAAGGGCTCGGCTCGGCTCTGCTCCCTCCTGTCAATCATCTGGGACCCATTACAGGTCCCAGGTGACTGAGCAGCCAATCGCGGCGCGTGGCGCTGCTCGTGTATGCGCAGTGGGTGCCAGGCTGTGAAGCCACAGCCCGGCGCCCACAGTTGCTATGCCGGTGCCACTGATCGGAGGGGGAGACGAGCGGGGCTTCGATCCCCCGCATCGCTGGACCCAGGGACAGGTAAGTGTCCAATTAAAAGTCAGCAGCTGCAGTAGTTGTAGCTGCTGACTTTTAATTTTTTTTTTTTTTTTTACTGGACCTCGGGTGGAACTCCTCTTTAAGCAGCACAAAAATGGTAAATTCAGACTGACTATTTTAGTAATATACAAGATGCTGATTACATTTAACAATAGATTTCTTTATTGCTAGCATTTTTTATTAGGATAATGTACATATTTTTTATGACTGTTGATAAACCCAGCTATTTCCATTGAGTCACTCTCTCCAAGTTAGTGGACTGGGAGGGAACTATCCAATCACACCTCTCCAACACAGCACAATGAAGTGTTATATTTTTCTGCAAGGCAAATAACTTTGTGCACTGTGTACATGCATTATGCAACATCTCAGGCTATCTTTAGTCATTTCAAGGCTATCATGAAGTGATTAACCTAGTTAATGTAGAAAAACACATAGTACGAACATATGGCAGGCTTAGCAGAGAAGCAAACATGTGTGTCGTGGCTGGAGGGCAGTGACAGATGTTTCCAAAGATTTCTCAGTAGGACAGAGATGGGTTAACAACTCCATCCAGAAGTTAAACACTGGTGGTGAGTGGAGATGTAAAAGCAATGGTAAATTCTCACCTTTACTCTCTAAAGCTGGCCAAAGACGGTTCAAACCATGCATGGGCAGGTTGATTGTACCCAAATTGAAAGCGATCAACTTGGGTACAACCAGCCTCTTTGATTTTTCATGCAATTATTGCTAGTGGCTATAGCTGCTAGCAATAACCACTGCCGGGAGGCATTCCTGCACCAACACCGACTGTGTTGATGGGGGAATCTAGCGATTTTCTTTCCTGCAACCCGTAGTTGCAGAAAAAAAAATTAAAAATAAAAATTAAAAAAATAAAATAAAAATAAAAATCGCTCCTTCTAGGACTGGCTAAAGAATGTACTGCTTTCTATATCGCCACATTATACATACAAAGCTTCCTTCAATCCCACACCCAGCCCTTGATATTAGATCCACCGATATGTTTTCGGACATGTGCTGAGTTGAAACTTATCATGGCAGCAGATCACCCCTGCTCATACCTGTATCTTGCATACTTACAATAATCTGTAGGCCCCTTTCACACTGAGGAGCTTCTAAACCGCCAGTAAAACACTGAGCGCTTTTGTAGAGCTTTTCAGGCGCTTTTGAAGAGCTTTCCATTCACTTCAATGGAGAGGGGCGCTTTTTTCACCGCCCTGCCAGCGCACTGCCCCAGTGTGAAAGCATTCATTGATTTTAATGGAAATAGGTTTTCGTGAGCTTTTCAGGTGCTTTTTTTTAGCTTGAAAACACATCAGTGTGAAAGGGGTCGTAGTGTTAGCTACAGAAACCCTCCAGCACCAGAATTTTCTTTCACATTTTAAGTTCGAACATTACTAGCCGATAGTTATAAATGGATCTAAAGACAAAGGCTGGGTTCACACTATTGTGAATCGGATGCGGTTTTCACCGCATCCAATTCGCACGGCAGGAGATTGTGACTGTGGGTACCTGTTTTTGACAGGTACCTGTCCCCACTTTCGTCGGACCTCACCGCCGCCAAGGTACATCAGAAGGTCGGCTCCCTCTACCTTCCCCGGGCCATTCACAAAGCACAGCACGTGCGCAGTAGAGAATCGTCTGGGAAGCCACAAAGCTTCACTTCTGGTTTCCCTTACTGGCTATGGTGGCGGAAGCACCCGAGAGCCGATGGAAACGTCGGCTGGGGTGCGGACATCGCTGGATTCCAGGACAGGCAAGTGTCCTCATATTAAAAAAGTCAGCAGCTACAGTATGTGTAGTTGCTGACTTTTAATTTTTCCATGGGAGGACTGGAGCACCGCTTTAAAATTTAAGGCAGTATACACTCAGGGACGAATGCTTGTAATGGAAGCAGTCTGTGTTCTGGCTATTCGTCCCTGGGCCCATACTAACCTGAACAGAAGTACCACTAGTTGCATTGTCCAGCAGCTGTCGGGCTTTCCTAATTTGACAGGCTGCCAGCAGTTGGACTGGATGGTGCATCTGTGCCCACCGCTCATACCTAAATGCTTTGGACTGTGGTTAATTGCCCAGTGTGCATGGAGTAGTGTGAAAGTCCAGATAATCCATGTCATTTTCTCACATGTGTATTTCTGTATATGCTTTTGGAAAGAACTCCAGCCTCTGGTCACATGACACTATGCAACTTCACTATGTGTGTAAGATAATGTAAAGGCTGGCAATATCTAGTATGTATACTAACCTTGCTTAAAAACTGGTTTTACATGGCAGGGATCAAGGTGATTTCAGTTAGTTTAGTGTCTGGAGCAATTCTCAGAGGCAACTAAGCTGTGTCCCCTGAATGCATGTCAAAACGTTACTTTCAATTTAGACTATGAACCTGTAGTACTAATGGTGGGGGGACCCTGACAAAACTAGGTTTCAATTTTAATATTTAACTGTGAAATGTAAGTCCTCATTCACAAATGCAGATGTTACTTTAAACACTCTGGAAAGTGTTCCACCGCAGCACTGTGCCACAACCATGTGCATTTGATGCAGTTGTGGCACAGTCCCATTCACTTGAATGGGGTGCGTTTGATGTGGTGGCAATGTATACAGACCTCTCCACCAGCAATATTGACTTGCCCTGGGGCAGTTCTAAGGTGGATCAACCCTTGGCTGCCTATGTGAATGAGGAGTGAGCTGTATGTTTTTCTGAAATGATCACAGTATTTCATGTACAGAGTCCATATGCTGGTGTTTACAAGCAAGCCTCTCTCCATTCACATATATGCGAATTGAATGCATTTTGAACAGCATCCGATTCGCATGACATGTGAACCAGTGAGCAGTTTTGAACACAAATTCAATGAGAAAAAACAAAACCGGAAAAAAACCAACAGACCATACTAGGCCATTATCCGAGCCAGGGAGGGGGCGAGCGAGCAAACGCGCGCCCTCCCCCCCCCCCCCAAACTATACCAGGCCACATCGGGGGGGGGGGGGGTGCGCTTTAGGAGACTGGGGCTTCTTCCCCACCCTGGCAGGTGGTTATGGGGCTCTGCAGGCAGAGGGCTTATCGGAATGTGAATGAGTATGGAGTACTCATTCACCAAAAAAAAGTGTCAAAAAAGAAATAAGAACACAGAGACAGTTTTTGACAATTCCTTTATTAAAAAAAAAACAATGTCCCCCGATGTAGATCCATCCTTAATCGCGATGAACGAAACCGACTCGGAAAAAAATAAATAAATAAATAGCTCTGTACTCATCGCTGGCTCCTGACATTTCATTTTTTTTTTTTCACAATCAAAATCTTTATTAAAAGTTGAAGGTTAACAATTGTACATAGTTATAAATTATCATATGTAGCATTGCAGTTTTGAGTTCACTTACGATTACAATATAAACATGTACAAAGACATTTCCTAACCGCTTCAATACAGGACTCCTTTCCTGCCCAGGACAACTTTCATCTTTCAGCGCTGTCACACTTTGAATGACAATTGTGCAGTCATGCAATGTTGTACCCAAATTCATTTTTTAAATTACTTTTTTCCCCACAAATAGAGCTTTCTTTTGGTGTGTTTTTTTTGTGAAAAAGATAAAAAAATAAAAGGACCAAAAATGTTGAAAAAGAAAATAAAATAAATAAATAAAAAAAAAGGATTCAGTTTCTGGTCAGTAACTTTTGTAAATAAGAAATTTTCTTCACTGATGAGCGCTGATGAGGAGGCACTAATATGCCGCACTGATTGGTGTCACTGATAATCCTGTATAGTCTCCCCTGCGAGGAGATGCTGCTGATTGTCAGTGTGAGGCGAGGAGAGCTGATAAACGGCACTCCTTGTTTACATGTGATCGGCTGTGATTGGACACAGCCAATCACATGGCTAAAGAGCCGTGTCATCTGGACTATGCCGAGATTGGGGTCGTGTCCCTAGCGGGAGGCAGCAGTGGCACTGGGGCAACATCATATGACGTTGTCCCAGAATGAGAAGGGATCCAGCTGTCATTTTAATATATACGGTGGGAAGGAGGTAGTTAAGGAGCGGGGCCACCGGTGAACGTCACCAGGTGGCCCCACCCCCTTGTGACATCGACAGGTGCATGCTGGGTCGATGACATCACAGGGAGGAGCCGGCGTCGGGTGCGGAGCTTTTTTCGGGTCAGTGGCAGCATTCTTCGTGATTGCCACTTGCTAGGCTGCATGTTCCGATAAGGGTCTGGTATGGACTGTGAGAGGGACCACCCGCCGTTTTTTTTTTTTTGTTTTTTTTTTTAGCGTGGGGTTCTTCATAAAATCTGTACCAGACCCAAAAGGACCACAATTTTTTATTTCCGCCAATGTTTTTTCTTTACATTCAGCGGTGAACATCACTGACAGATGAGTCATCCGTTGTTAAGGACATGGCCGCTGGCTTCCCGGCCCAATCCTAAACAACCAGTTACTGTTAAAGATGCCGGTGGCCGTCGGCTTCGACAATTTGCACCTGAACTGTATTTAAATTTTCAGCTGAACAGCTGCTCTAGAAAAATCGCATTGAAAATGGAGAGGAAATTTGCACTGGACGGGTGTGTACCTAGCCTAATATTAACCACTTGCCAACCGGCTCACGCCAATATATGTCGGCAGAATGGCTCTGCTGGACGAAACCCCATATGTGTACGCTGTCCCCTAAAAGAGCCACCATCGGCGCCGGCTACCCACGATCGCGGGCACGAGAGCCAGCAAGGCGATTTGTGTGCGTAAGCACACAAATCCCTGTTCTGTCAGGCTAGAAGAGACATAAATTGTTCCTACTAAGTAGGAACAGTGATATATGTCTTCTCCCCCAGTCAGTCCTATCCCCATGCAGTTAGAAACACTAACTAGGGAATAAGGATGAGCTCAGGCGTTTTTGCAACTCGCACCTGCAGAGCCCGCCAGGAAGTCTGCACTGAGCAGTGCTAATCACAGGCAGTGAGACATTTCTCGATCTCTACAGCCGTGGATCGGGAAAATGTCTCACTGCCTGTGATTAGCGCTGTGCAGTGCCGACTTCCTGGCGGGCTCTGCACGTGTGGGTTGCGAACATGCCTGAGCTCATCCTTACTAGGGAACACAGTTAACCCCTTGATCACCCCCTAGTGTTAACCCCTTCCCTACCAGTGACATTTACACAGTAATCTGTGCATTTTTATAGCTCTGATCGCTGTATAAATGTCAATGGTCCCAAAAATGTGTCAAAAGCGTCCGATCTGTCTGCCGCAATGTCGCAGTACCGCTAAAAATCGCAGATCACTGCCATAAATCCTTCCCATAGTTTGTAGATGCTATAACTTTTGCGCCGACCAATCAATATACGCTTATTGCGATGTTTGTTTACCAAAAATGTGTAGAAGAATATATATATTGGCCTAAACTGATGAAAAAATTTGTTTTTTAAAAACATTTTTTGGTGATATTATAGCAAAAAAAAAAAATGTTTTTTTTTTTAAAAAATGTTCACTTTTTGTTTATAGCGCAAAAAATAAAAACCGCAGAGGTTAATAAAATTACCACCAAAAGAAAGTTCTATTTGTGGGAAAAATGGACGCGAATTTCATTTGGGTATAGCATTGCATGACTGTGTAATTGTCAATTAAAGCGACGCAGTGCCAAAATGTAAAAAGTGCTCTGGTCAGGAAGGGGGTAAAATCTTCCAGGTCTGAACCCTTGTGTTCCCAATTCTTAAAAAAAACCCCATGTATATTATAAATCCCATATACATGCTGGAACTATACTGAGATTTACCATATGCTGGTCGATAAAATCACCTGGCACCATTACTGGCTTGGGAACAAACTCGTATTGAAGAGATATATCAACATCCCATATTTCTTTACAACACATGCCTACCTCAGCAATCAGCAAATGTTCTTCTGTAGCAGATTGTAAATTCTCTACAGCAGACAAGGAATCCTCATTGATACATGCATCTATAAATGATTAAACAAGAGACAATTGGTGCATGGACTTTAAATGACTTTACTCGATTTACACTTCTTTTAACATTCTTCATTTACCTGGTGCCTCTGGTGGGGAATCCGGCTTCAAATCTTCGACAAATGTCATACTGTTTTCTGAAGGAAGGTCGGCTTCTCCAGTTTCTGAGGGCAGTGTCTCAATATCTGAACCCTAAAGAAAAAAAGAACAAAAAAAATTTTAGATAGATAGATAGAAGGAAACATCCATATTATAAGAAACAGTATAGAAAAGATTTATGTACAACTTTTCAATGTGACACAGAGGGGGTTATTTACGAAAGGCAAATCCACTTTGCACTAAAAGTGCACTGCAAGTGCAGTCGGTGTAAATCTGAGGAGTAGATTTAAAATGAGGGGAAGCTCTGCTGATTTTATCATACAATCATGCACAAGCAAAAATGCTGTTTTTAGTCTTCCTTGCATGTCCCCCTCGGATCTACAGAGACTGCACTTGCAGTGCAAAGTGGATTTGCCTTTAGTAAATAACCCCCAGAGAGTCTGAAAGGAGGTTACTGCTACGATAATCTGTTTTTAGAAAAAACGCTGTTCTCTGGGAATCCTTTGTCATGTATTACATGTTTATTTGTAAAAAGAAAAGAGTTTATACATGTAGTATGAACAGGTGTATATCATTAGCCTAAAAACTCACAAACCCAAAAACTAAATAACCCAACACAATTACAGTTGTGCCCAAAAGTTTGCATACCCTAGCAGAAATAGTGACATTTTGGCACGGATATGGAAAATATGACCGATCATGGCAAAAAAAAAAAACGTCTTTTATTTAAGGATAGTGATCATATGAAGCCATTTATTGTCATCATTACATAGTTGTTTGGCTTCTTTTTTTAAATAATGATTAAGCCACAAAAAAGGCCTGGTGAGGCATGTCAAGGTGTTGGGTGTATTGTAAATCAGGTTTTTTTGTGTCATTGGCACAGTAAAGGCTTCTTTCTGGCAACTCGACCATGCAGCTCATTTTTGCTGAAGTATCATCGTATTTTGCTCTTTGAGCCTGGCTTCACACTCAGAACACACCCGCACCACAGGTGCAGATCACATGCGATGTCTGAGCAATGCAAGTTCAGCCATACAGTTGTATGGCTGAACTCGCATTGGATTCGCACAGAAAATAAAGCAGGGACTTGTTTTTCCCCGCACTAGAATCGGATCGCATGGGTGTTCTCACCCATGTGATCAGATTCCTGTGTGGGTTCACAGGTCGCACTGCGATCTGTGAACTAAACTGAGGGTGCCAGTAACAAAGGAAACCCGCAGCAGTTCGCACAAGGCAGTGTGAACTGCCTGAATGAGAGGAGCGATGCGGGAATCGGCGCTGGAATCGGTTCCCGCATTGCACTAGTGTGAACCCAGGGGGAAACAACCACACTGGTTTTTTTCCAGAGCAGCCAAAGACATGGAGCACCAATGGGTACCCTGCACGGTAGAGTGGAATTCGGCAACACACACGCTATCTAAAACATATGTGTGATTCAACGTAATGCAGTTAAGCAGAGTTTAAAGCGGAGTTCCACCCAAAAAATGGAACTTCTGCTTTAAGGGAAGGTGACCCCCTGACATGCCACATTTGGCATGTCATTTTTTTTTGGGGGGGGGGGGGGGGGGGGGACTCTTTTTAGAGGGTTCCAGCTCCCTTTTCCTCCCAGGGAACCGCAGCGCCGGAAGGAAGATCACCTCTCCCCCCTCCCTCTCGGCAATCATCTGGGACACGTCACAGGTCCCAGATGATTGCCCGGCCAGTCACAGCACGCAGTGCGGCTCGCGCATGCCCGGCTGTGAAGCCACAGTGACAATGCTGGCACAGCAGACAGGAGGGGGAGACGAGCGGGGCTTCGTTTCGCCGCATCGCTGGACCCTGGGACAGGTAAGTGTCCGATTATTAAGAGTCAGCAGCTGCAGTATTTGTAGCTGTTGACTTTTAATTTATTTATTTTTTTAATTGGAACTCCGCTTTAAATCTGGTGCAGCTGTGCATAGAAACCAGCTTCCAGGTTTTTTTTTTTTTTTTATCAGATATTTATCTCTGGTTCACACTGACAGCGGGAATGAAATTGTGAGAGCTCAGCGAAACTCGCACGATTTCATTCTCGCATGTCAGTCCCGACTTTGGGGCGATTTCAGAGACATCTGTGCAGATTGCTGCAAAGATGTAAATGGAAATCACCCCCCTGAAATCGCCAATAGTACAGAAACTACTTTTGGGAATCAATGCGGCGCCGCATGCCTTACCGATTCGGAAGGTGCCACTGCCAGCAATTAGTGCCAATTTGGCATACAATTTGACATGTCAAATCGCATCAGTGTGAACCAAGGCTAACTGAAAAAGCTAATGTTAGAAACTGACTGGCTACCATTCACAGCTGCACCAGATTTTGCACTCTCCAATTTTAGTAAATCAACCCCAAAGTCTCCATCATCTTCATGTACTTTTTCCATCTTAAGCACCAAGTTGATCCTGATGGTTTCTTCCTCGTTTTAAACTGACCACACAAAGCACAGGAACTGATCTGTGTTAGTGTGGTCAGTTTTCATCCCTTGGCTGGCCATTAAATAGGTACGCCCCTGCTGTACCTCCAGGAGTTGCAATTGTGACCTGGCCCCATCACCTTGATAGGAGAAGCAGCGGGGGCAGCTATATATAGAGAAACCGATTTCTCCATTTTCCTCCTGCAGCCACTAAATGCCTGTGGGATGGGGAAGGAGGAGAAGCAGGCATTTAGCACCGTGTTTCACCATGTTTACTATGCTTCAGTTTGTGAATGAATAGGAAGCTCCGTACAGAGCAATTCCTGTCCATTCATTCAGTGCAGCCAAAGCAGCAGAGAAAGATTGAGGGCTGTGTCCTTAATCTCCTTTCTCTGTTTTAAAGGTGAAACATCAGAGGTCTGTTTAGACCCCTGATATTTCACCTAAGCGCCCCCTCCCCTCTATTGGGGCTTCAAAAAATAAAATAAAAAACACACTACTGACACCAATGGAGGAACTACCTGGGTCACAAAGGTTGCGACCGGGTCCTGGCGTTCTGCCAAGGGGCTTGGAAAGAAGAGCTTCGGCCGGGGGGGGGGGGGGGGGGGCGGGTCAGGGGGCCCTTCAGGGTTTCTTGCACTGGGACCCTGAGGTACAGAACATTATTCACAATAAGCTTCTAAAGGTGCCTCAGAGAACAATAGCCTGATCTAGCCATTTACAGGGTGAAAATGTACTCTATGTATATAGGCAAATAGGTTAATGCCATAACACATAGACAGAACACTCAAGGTTTTGCTCTTTTATGTATCTTAATTTGCTGATAGCACAGGCCTGGGCTTATTATGTTAGGGGTCAGGAGCCAAACCTGGGAGCTAGAAAAGAAGCTTATCATGCCAGCTAAACAAAAGCCATGCTGAATATCTATCAGTGCCATGTTATAAAAGACAGAATAATGCAATGTAGTGGGGGTGTTATGTTACCAATGACACAATGATACCTCTTTTATTGAGATGCCATGTTACAGAAGACAGATTAAAAAAATAACTCAGTTTTACAAGGGGTGACATAAATAAAAGACAGACTAACACAAAGTAATTACTTTGTTTTCTCTTTTATGTTTATATGATTTCTTCTTTATATTTCCACACTTTTGTATTGATTTATTGCTAGGGTGCGTTTTTATACAAAGGATTACAGGAGCTTTTGTTAAACCCTTTGGATTTTTCAATTTCTGCAGCTGGCCCAATTAAGTGTTCTATTGGCTACACATGATGGAGTGAATGACGACATGTACGATCATTTAGTCATCTATGCTTGTTATAAATCTGTGTTTTTAGCGTTATTTTAGCTATGACTAAGCACCCGTAAGGGATGTGAAACGCGTTAGCTATATCTGATTCCTCTGACTCCGTTTGCTGTATGGACTGTTTGTTACTCAATAAAGGAATTACATTGGCATACGTAAAGTGAATGGTGATTGCGCTGTGACAAAGGGGGAGGGGGGAAGGAGGAGGGTCAGATGAAGTCACGTGACGTGATGATACGTGTCAGGATTGGAGCACAGGAACTGTCACAGACTGACGATAGGATACGAGCCCGGCGCTCGTGGATGTTTTTTACTATAGCCTTCTGCTAAATGTAAGTGTACCATGTTGTTTTTAACCTAATAAATTGATTTGTATATGGGATTACGCTATGTGCACTCTCTTCCAACACTCCACATATATTCATCCCATTGTGACAAGTTTTGAGGAAACGGGGACGGTTTGAAGACACCCTTTTGAGGTATACGAACTCGGTGTTCGTTGGATTGACGCCCACACTCATTTTTTAAAAGTGAGTGCATCCCCCTTCTGTGTCCTGTCCCCTTTTCCACTTTGGCCGCCACGGAGTTATACTATATACTGTCTGCTTATGTTTTTTATATACCATCCTGCACACCCACCACCCGAATCGCCTGAATTACTGGATGGGACCCATGCCTGTTGGTGATTTGCATTGGATTACAAGCTGTTGCCTTACAGCAGTAATGTGAGCTGCTTGCGAGCACAGAGGTGTCCCCACTGAAGACTCTTTTCCCCTTCCCTGTGGCTTGTGGACTTGTCTTTTTGGAACTGATGATCACCAATAATAGTTTTCTGAGTTGCCATATATGTGCTAGTATGATACTAGCCCCTTTTGCACTGAGATTGTTTCTTTTGTTTTAGTATTCACATTTGTTATGTGCTAGTATGATACTAGCCCTCATGTACGTGGACTTTTTTTGATTTATATCTCTATTTGGTTTACCTACACTGATTTTGTCACTCATCTTATAGCTTTTTATATGTTTAGGCAATTTTGTTTCTTCAGTTTATTTGTATTTAGTGCTTATGAGACTGCACTTAATTGTATTTTATTATACTTTTATATTTTTATTTCTTCATCTTCACTCACCTCTATATACATTTATGTTAGCCCCTTCCCCTTCCTTTTCCCCCCTCCCCCTTTGTCACAGCGCAATCACCATTCACTTTACCCATACCACTTTGTCTGTTTGGATCAGCCATTTAGGTGTTGCAGCAATGCCCCCTAGCATAGGTATTTCTGGCAGCGCAGGAGTTTCTTCATTTTTCATACATTGGCATGCGGCTGTCCGAACCTTTTCATTTGCATAAGGCCATACCACTGCTTTAAAGAAAAAGGTCTACACATTTATAAAGTATATGGATGTGCTTCATAAATGTGCTTAGCGCCCCACCAGCTTAGGAACTCTGAAGACAGTGACGCACCATGAAAGTGAACAGGGTTGTAAAAAGTTGTTCTCCGTTATAAATGAGTGTTACTAGAGGTACCACATTACAAGAGGCTGATTAACCGGTTCCCGACTGGCGTACGCTGATGTACATCGGCAGAATGGCACGGCTGGGCAAATGGGCGTAACTGTACGTCCCTTTAAATTTGCCACTGTGCCATCGCGTGAGTGCGCCAGCCGGGACCTCCGCGAGTGGGGTCGCGGATTCCGCTTGGACTCGATCGCCGCGAGGATACCCGCGATCGCCTCACGGAGAGGAAGAATGGGGAGATGCTGATGTAAACAAGCATCTCCCCGTTCTGCCTAGTGACAGGACACTGATCACAGCTCCCTGTGATCCGGAGCAGAGATCAGTGACATGTCACACATAGCTACGCCCCACCACAGTTAGAATCACTCCCCAGGACATACTTAACCCTTACACTGCCCCCTAGTGGTTAACCCCTTCACTGCCAGTGTCATTTACACAGGAATAAGTGCATTTGTATAGCACTGATTGCTGTATAAATGACAATGGTCCCAAAAATGTGTCAAAAATGTCCGATGTGTCCGCCATAATGTCGCAGTCACGATAAAAAAAAAAAAAAATTAAATCGCTGGTCGCCGCCATTACTAGTAAAAAAATAAAAAAAAATTATTAATAAAAATGCCATAAAACTATCCCCTATTTTGTAAATGCTATAACTTTTGCGCAAACCAATCAAACGCTTATTGCTATTTTTTTTTACCCAAAATATGTAGAAGAATACGTATCGGCCTAAACTGAGGAAAAAAAATGTTTTATATATATTTTTGGGGGATATTTATTATAGCAAAATGTTAAAAAAAAAAAAAGGTTTTTTTTTCAAAATTGTCGCGCTTTTTTGTTTATAGCGCAAAAAATAAAAACCGCAGGGGTGATTAAATACCACCAAAAGAAAGCTCTATTTGTGGAAAAAAAAAAAGAACGTCGATTTTGTTTGGGAGCCACGTCGCACGACCGCGGAATTGTCAGTTAAAGCGACGCAGTGCCGAATCGCAAAAAGTGCTCAGGTCTTTGGATCTATGGTCAACATTTAAAATAATATATTCATTTCTACATCAAATTTAAATGATTTTTGGCCTGCTCCTAATAATCTGAAAGGTCTTGAAGTTTGAAAGTGTACTTTTTTTTAAGAATCCCACACGTTTGATTTTGTGAGTTCTGTGACGCATATTTACCATGTAAACAAACATGCACTGTTGCGTCTTAGAGCCTGCCTTCCAAACTAAACCTATACTACAGAAGTACTGAAGAGGAGGAGATTCCGAGGGCAGGCAGCACGACACAAAGAGATACATAGTCCATAGAAATTGAAAGTTAGACCCCGTTCACACTGGTGCGACTTGTCGTGTGATTTGACAGATTAAAGTTACATTTAATCCGCACCCTATTTCTGGCTTTAGAACCATTCAGATCGGTACAACTTTGACTTGCACCATTTTGAGAAGGTTCCTGCACTATTTTTGGCGATTTCCTGTGCGACTTGCATTGACTTCCCTGAAGTAGAGCAATTTCAAAGCCGCATTCAGTGTGAACCAGGGCTAAACCAAAGAAATGAGCAGAGGAGAAGCAGCAAAGCGTGCAAGGAATCTGGGAAGCTGTGAGAAAAGATGGCTAGCTCCCTCAAAACATGAAAGCAAATTATTCATGTAATGTATATTGGACTGTCAAAAATAACTATTGTTTGTATTGCCATTGCGATGCTGGTGTTATACAATAAAAAAGTGCATTCTGCATCTTTAGATCTCATTTAAATTAGTTGTAAACCCTTACATACAGTATACCCAGTGAAGTGACTGGCTCAGGGGATGCACGGAGATGAAACAAATCCTCCTACATAAGTTGTACCTGTTTATCTGCAGTCTTCCTCTCTCTACAGCCAAAATGATGAATTTTAAAGCTCATCTTCCAGTTCAGAAAAAAGGGGCGAGAGGGAAGAAGTTACACTCTGCAGAGCTCAGTGAGGAGAGTTCTGAGAGTTGATTGAAAGGAAGAGACACCCCCCTCCACACAGCACACAGGAACAGAGCTGAGGCTGTCAATCAGCTGAAAGTCCCTTCCCGTCACCATTTTTCTCTTGGTGTCAGAAAAACTTGTCAGAGGTGATCCAACCTGATAGCAGAGGAATGAAGCAGCAGAAAAAAGTGACACTTGGTGCTCTTAATTGACACAAGTACACACTATATAGAGGGATATGCTTTGTTCAGATTTCATGTCTTAGGTTTACAACCACTTTAAAGAGGAGGTCCAGTCCGAAAAATTTAAAGTTAGCAGCTACAAAATACTGCAGCTACTGACTTTTAATATATGGACACATAGCTGTCCAGGGGCCCGCGATATCGGCACCCCAGCCGATCTTCGGATCGACTGTCGGGTGTAGCTGCCACAATTCCCGGCTGCCTGTTCCCTACTGCGCATGCGCGAAGCACGCTGTGCTTTCTAATTGGTACAGCGACGGAGGCAGGGGGGGGGGGGGTCGAACTACCGAGAGACCAGGCCGCGCCCCATCTCCCGGAAGTGGGGAACACTATCTGTCAAAAACAGGCGAGGTAGACGAATAAGTGGAAGTTCTACTTTTGAATGGAACTCTGCTTTAAGTCAATCTTACAAGATTTATTGTTGATATTATTAAATACCGCTGCACTAAATACAAAAACATAGTATAAACCAAATCTAAAATCAATATATGAGAAGTGGTCCATATGAGTCTGTATTGACCAGTTTAAAATATTGACAATTGTGTTCTTAGCATGAAGTATAAGTTGGTAAGGGGTCATCTCTTAACTGTATGTAAAGTTCCCCCTATTCCTAATGGCAATGGCAAAACTGAAAACTTGCATGGCAGAACTCTACCTTCACATCAAAAGTTTCATACCTACTTTTTAAAAAGAAGTTGTTGCATCTTTACCTCATTACCAGTATATCAGCTCCTTGGCAGTCCAGGACCTTACCTGTAGGAAGGGGCATTATCTCCACAGTTTCTCTTTTTCCAGTGCAATCAGAGACAAACAAAGCCCCAAAATGTACCCAATGTCCCTTAAGATCCTACAGGTAAAGTCCTGTACCAAAGGGAGCTCACAAACCAGCTGACAAACCTCATGTAAGGAAAGTGTTCTGGAAGCAAAGGTGCAGGAAAATCTTTTTACATGAGCAGGTTTTTCCATGTGCTTTCAGATTCTGCCATATCAATAAAGTGGAGTTGACATTTAGGGTTTTGGCGAGGAGCCTGACAACCAGGGTAACCGGCAGGTGACCAAGGGTATATGCCAGGGATGTCCAGGTTTAGCAACACCACTGCCTTAATTTCTTTAGCAAGCAAGTCGGCATCTAGATTCTAAAATAAAAGTCTCCAAACTTTTTAAACAAAGGGCCAGTTTACAGTTCTTCAGACTTGGGGGGGGGGGGGGGGGGTCATACTGTGGAGAGTGGGAGTACATAATGGCTCAGCCCTGGTAGTCAGTGGAAGTAAAAAAAATACATAGAACCCCTGTGTTTAGGTGGAGGAGGAATAGCTCCCATCATTGGTGTCAGTGGAAGGAATAGTGTCCCATCGCTGGTGTCAGTGGAAGGAATAGTGTCCCATCGTTGGTGTCAGTGGAAGAATTTATGTTCTATCAATTGTGTCAGTGGGAAGAAATACTAGATTGTTGATGTCAAAGAGACAAATAGTGTCCCAAGGGTTGAATAAAGGCAAGCAAAGGGCCGCATCCGTCCCATGGACCACTGTTCAAGGATATTCCAAAAGTGAGCATGTGACCCAGAATGTAGACACCAACAAACATATATGAGTGAACATGTTGCCCAATAAAAGAAGAAAAGGATACAGTTACTTGCCTCATGGTTGATAATTGTCCATCCGCACGATGACTCACTGTCACTAGAGTTTTCAGACATGTTTTTCTAAAAAAAAAAATATAAAAAAAAAAAAAAAGGGAAAAGAAAAAGATGTCAAGAATTCAAACTGAGGAGAATGCACAGGCGACAATCTGACTGTAGTAAGTTAGAAAGTTTTAATACACAGGTAGATTAGGGTACTCACAAGGGTAAATAGTCAACAGGCACCTCCACCCCACCCCCCTTTTTATCCACAACATCCACCCCGATCCAAGGGTCTGGTTGTCTGGTTTATTTATTCATTATGATATTGTGACCCCCCCCCCCCCCCCCAATTCAGGCCAACTTTCCTATGGATGCAAACAAAACGACCTGAAGAAGGTTCAAACATTTAACCTAAAATAAAACCGCACAAGATACACACGGTGTACACTGCTGATAACCATAAGTCCTTGTATACAGCAGCTCCAATGGAAGAGGGGACAAAAAGATCCAAAAACATCTGCAGCTCCCGAAACAGATCCGGGAAGGACCCAGTCACATGTAGAAAAAAGCACAAGCAGGGCGCTGGAGGTAGAATTAAAAGCAACAAAATTGATTGAATAGCACACTTACATGTTAAAAGCCTTTATCCAGCCTGAGGTGGAACGTGGAGAAATCATCAAACAGCATGGTGTACAGAAACTGTGTCCGATCACACAGTAGCAAGTAGCAATGCAGCGACAAATGAAAACACCAAGGCAGGCAGACCGGTGGCGTCTACGGCCGCAACCAGAGGCAGCTAGCTGTCAGACGCACTAGGTGATGCTGGATGTGGGCAGGCCTCTTAGTGTTTCGGGGGCGCCACCCCCTTTGTCAAACAAAAACAATGTATGAGGAGCGCAATGGTCCATATGAGTCTGAACTGACCAGTTTCTAAAACATTGACAGTTGTGTTAGTGTGAAGTCTAGTTGTCAAGGGGTACTATCTTGATTGTTTGTATCCCAAATGGCATTGGCAAAACCGAGAAACTGAATGGCAGATCAAAAGTTTCATAACTGCTTGTCAAAAATAAACAAGTTGCTGCATCTCCATTGGATGCAAACTTTGACTTGAGAAAGGGGGAGGCACCCTCAAAACACATAGTGGCCCACCCACATATGATATCACCATGTGCACCTGACAGTTAGCGTGCAGCTGTAGACGCCGCCGGTCTGCCTGCCTTGGTGTTTCCATGTGCCGCTGCACTGCTACTTGCTAGTGCATGATCAGCCACAGTTTCTGTACATCGTGCCGTTTGATGCTTTCTACATGTTCCACCTTAGTCTGGATAAAGTGCACTTAACATGCAAGTCTTCTATTGTTCAATAAATGGTGATGCTTTTAGTTCTACCAACTCCAGTGTCCTGCTTTGCTTTTCAATTCAAAAGACTATGACAAAAGGCGTCTTTGCAATCTATCAGAAGAGTTTGCTGAATGGCGTTTTGGTTATTATATTTAACCATTTGTCATGCTAATTACTCTGTTGATTTATGTTCTATTTGCAAAGAAAATATTACTTTTATGTAATATTCCCAAGTACCGAAGAGAGTGTTTTCCATTCCAACTAATGTAATTAAAAGTACAATCTAGACTGAAAAGCGTACTAATAAAAAGAGATGCCATTACTTTACTTGAATATACAAATCCATCTAACAATTAAAAACAACCACATTCATAGAGCTGACCTTCTGGCTTCTAATAAACCACAAGTGTCAACATGACCAATCTCTTCTTGTATGCAAGGCCGTGGGCTGCCAACCCCGATATAAAGAACACAATTCTTACATTCTAATACAGCTCGGCAATGCCTTTCAAATTGTGAGATCTGAAAATTCTTCTAAGCTTCTAATCAAAATTGTCTTACCCCGCAGAGCTGTGATCACTGAGATGCAAGAGAAACAATTGCAGGAAATAGAAGAGGAAATCAGCTTCTCATTTCCTTTCGAGAAACAGAAACTCTTTTACAGAACTCCGGTGATTTAAAGCCCAATTTGGGCCATGTTGTGTACAGGTATTATTATTTTGCAGACAAGCCGCATGACAAGAATATGGCCCCTCGCATACGGGCGTAAAAAATCCGCATTGTAGTATTTTTCTTTCTATGGATCTAAACACTGGTGCATCGTTGTCTATGAGTCAATGCACAGAGCTGTTAAAGATCCTGAGTATAAAAATCTGTAAAGTATTACGTCTATGTGCAAGAGGTCTATGGGCCTGTGTATTTAAAAGGATTCTAAAAGGTAATTATAAAAAAGAAAAAAAAAAAAAAAATGTGTTTACTCACCTGCTCTGTGCAATAGTTTTGCAGAGCAGCCCCGATCCTCCTTTTCTCGGGTCCCCCACCAGCGCTCCTAGCTCCTCCCCCATAGCAAGCCGCTTACTATGGGGACACTCATGCATGCCTGCTCATAAACTGGCTCTGTGCCCTGTCCGCCACTCCCTCCTCGCTGGCTGTGGCTGACAGCAACAGGAGCCAATGGCTCCCGCTGCTGCCGCTCTGTCCAATGAGGAGAGAGAGCCAGAAGAGTCATTGCTCTTGTGCACATTGCTTCATCAAGATCGGGGTCAGGTAAGTATAGGGTGGGGCTGGGGGGCTGCTTGCAGAAGGCATAAAAGGAATGCATTAAAAGGATAAGTATAGCCAAAGCTCGTTTTGTACTCCTGTGATCCGTTTTCAGCAGAGAGTGGACTGAAGTCCGCTCTCTGCTGACGTCACAGAAATCAGTCCAGGCACCAAGTCATCCCGACAATGGAAGTCTGGATCCGCCAGGTGCCTGGACCGAGACCTGACTCAGCCTCTCAGCGAGCCGCTGAGAGCCTGAAACGGCCGTCCCCTCCCCTCTAAAGCTCAGCGCACCATTAAGCGAGGAGGGAGCAGAGAGGAGAGCTGTGACCGACAGTCAGCAGCTCTCTGCTCGGGGAGCTGAGAGAACTGAGCCATCGGCGGTGTTTGATCGTTCGGTTCTCAGTGTAGAGATGCCGGGGGACAGATGCAGCATCGGTCCCATGCTGCATCCACCTAGGTAAGTATAAAAGGGGGGAAAAAAACAAAACAAAAAAACATACTTCTCTTTTAATGGTCCTGTAATCAATTTTTTTTTATGAAATAGTATCTTACTGTGTTTTTTTGCCTCCTTTAGCGGTTAGCTGCAGTCATGTACACTGCTCTATACACACTACACATCCCACCGTCCATCTTGGAAGGGAACAAAAGTGGGTGGCTACAGTCCTACATACATTGGGATCATAGAAAACTAAATTAGGGGACCCTCTAACAGGAAGTCAGATCACAGCAGCAAAAAAAAAAAATATATATATATATATATATATATATATATATATATATATATTATTATTATTATTATTATTAAGTATTAAGTAAAGCTGGAAATTTGGAGGGGCTGAGAGCAACACAAGACTTTAAAGTGGTTGTAAAGGATGAAGGTTTTTTCCTTCATGCATTCTATGCATGAAAGTAAAAACCTTGTGTGCTGCTCCCCCCTCAGCCCCCCCAAAACCTGAGCCCTCTCTTGATCCAGCAATGGGCAAGAGAGCCTCGGGTGTCTCGGGACTCCTCCTCATTGGCTCCCACTGCTGTCAATCACAGCCAGTGAGCCAATGAGGAGTGAGCGGGGGGTGGGGGGTGGGCTGAGATGCGGCTCTTTGTGTCTTATGGAGGTATAGTGCAGGTCTTGGGAGTGAGCACGCACCAGTGCCCCCATAGCAAGCCGCTTGCTATGGGGGCACTAGCCAAGGTAGAAGAGCCAGGAGCACCAGCAGGTGGCCCGAGAAGAGGAGGTTGTAAAGGATGAAGGTTTTTTACCTTCATGCATTCTATGCATGAAAGTAAAAAACCTTGTGTGCTGCTCCCCCCTCAGCACCCTCTAATACCTGAGCCCTCTCTTGATCCAGCAATGTGCAAGAGAGCCTCAGGACTCCCTCTCCTCATTGGCTCCCACTGCTGTCAATCACAGCCAGTGAGCCAATGAGGAGAGAGCGGGGGGGGCTGTGATGCGGCTCTTTGTGTTTTATGGACGTATAGTGCAGATCTTGGGAGTGAGCCCCACAACAAGCAGCTTGCTATGGGGGCACTAGCCAAGGTACAAGAGCACCAGCAGGTGGCCCGAGAAAAGGAGGATCGAGGCTGCTCTGTGCAAAACCACTGTACAGAGCAGGTAAGTATGAGATATTTGTTTTTTGAAAGCCGAACCTTTAATACCACTTTAAAAAGGCAAAACTTGGTTTTCTTTGAGTTTTGGATAGAATGTAGAGGGATTGGAACATCTGTCAGGTTTTTATTGCTGTCTGTGTCCATGTTAGGTTGACTAATACTCTCAATTTGCCCTTTTTAGCATTATCACTGAGAGTGAAAGTGAAGAAAATCCCACATTTTGGTTTGACACTAGAACAGTGATAGAGGGGAAATCTTCCAATGGGGAAATTAGTTCTGTTGACAACTAGGGAATCCCTCTCACTTCCTGTTTTGGCTAAGGGACAGGAAGTGAAGGTAAAACTCCCCAATGGGACACAGTAAATTACAAAATTCATGGTCCTGCTGTCATCATCAGGAATCCTACCCTGAAAATATAAAAAAATAAAAAATAAAAAAAAAAAAAGGAAAAAATAATATGTAAGAAAAACTTACATATACAGCGTGTCGAAACAGGGATCCCCCTGAGGAAGATGTGTCACATCCCTGTATCGAAGGGGACAAGATCGTACGGGAGGCAGCTGGTCTGCTTAAGATGGAGACGCATACTATCATGCGATCCCGGTATATATTTATTATAGAGTGGTGCACTAATGCGCCAAATCCATGCGAGTACCCCTGACTGGGGCTTGTGTTTAATAAAAAGTTATTTTATATACCAAAACGTTATCACACTATTCAGCCTTTTCTGTTATCCCAATTATATATTTGGAGACTATTGGGCAGCCCAGGATTCTACAGTGTTCACAGAACCCAGAGGTGGTTCATAGGCGTGTTTTGCCCAAAGACGTTTGGATCACTGCATTAAGAATTAACTACTTATGGACTTTATGAGTTTGTTATACTGATTGATGTGATATAATAAACGGGATATCACATACAGTGCCTTGCAAAAGTATTCGCCCCCTTGGCTTTTTACCTATTTTGTTACATTAAAGCCTTTGGTTCAATTTTTTTTATCCAAGTTATATGTGATGGATCAGAACACAATAGTCTAAGTTTATGAAGTAAAATTAGAAAAATAGATACATAAAACTATTTTTCAGAAATAAAAAACTGATTATTAGCATGTGCACATGTATTCACCTCCTTTGTTATGAAGCCCATAAAAAGCTCTGGTGCAACCAATTACCTTCAGAAGTCACATCATTTGTGAAATGATGTCCACCTGTGTGCAATCTAAGTGTCACATGATCTGTCATTACATATACACACCTTTTTGAAAGGCCCCAGAGGCTGCAACACCTAAGCAAGAGGCACCACTAACCAAACACTGCCATGAAGACCAAGGAACTCTCCAAACAAGTAAGGGATAATATAAAAAACACATTTCCGCGCTTAAGAAAAAAGGAACTGCAGCCCCCCCAGCAAAGAACATCACCTCAGTGAGGTTCAGAAGACAAAGAAATACTATTACAGGGGAATTGGCGCTGTTCAAAAGTGGTAAAAATATATATTAAATAAGAAATAAATGATAAATAAAATATTCTCTGTGTTATACACAATAGAGTGCAATAACGTGCAAAGTGCTAAAAAAAAAAAAAATCTGAAATATATAAAAATAAAATTCATGAACAATAAATAACAGTGATGCTAATAACACCAAATGACGTGCTAGATAGCTAAAGGAGCTAATTTAATAAACAATATCCCCATATGAGTCCAGAACAAATCACTTTAAGTAAATAAATGGCAAGAATAAATATGTAAAAAATATTAAATTGGAAAAAATATTAAAATAGATGTGTAGTGTAAAAAATGGTGATAAAAAGTTCAACATGTGAACAGTATCAGTACATCAACTCAAAAATAATAGTGTGATGATTCTTCAGTGCTCTATGCCTTCATCTGTAACCCCCACTCGTGCCCGCACTCACCAGAGCGCCTAACCCCTGCAGGGGTAACAGGCGTGTTAGCTGGGATCCAACAGCGGTGTCCCCTTGTGGTGGATAGCCCTTCGGACGGGTGCCGTAATCTTTGTATATTTCTTATTTAATATATATTTTTTCCCAAGTAAGGGACAATGTTGTTGAGAAATACAAGTCAGGGTTAGGTTATAAAAAAAAAATATCCAAATCTTTGATGATCCCTAGGAGCACCATCAAATCTATCATAACCAAATGGAAAGAACATGGCAAACAGCAAAATTGCCAAGAGACGGCCGCACACCAAAACTCACAGAACGGGCAAGGAGGGCATTAATCAGAGAGGCAGCACAGAGACCTAAGGTAACCCTGGAGGAGCTGCAGAGCCTGGAGTATCTGTACATAGGCTGACAATAAGCCGTACGCTCCATAGAGTTGGGCTTTATGGCAGAGGATTAAAATTCTGGGGGATTGAAAAAGTTAATAAACATTGGAGGGGGGGAAATTTCCTTCGCCAGCTCAGTCGCAGGGAATCCCATTGTATTCATGAGACCAAGGTTCTTTTGCCCAGAGGCTTGAACGTCGAGTTTGACGTTAATTGTTTTATTTCTGACCGATAACTTCACATGTATTTTATGTTTGGAATATACAGATGAATTTTTATCCTGATTCAGTTTTATTGTACTATGTAATAGGATGTTCCACGGAATCGAGCGAGTACACGGTTTGTTGCACAAACTAGACTTCCTTTTATGGAAGCTGGTCACATTCCTATTAGTTACATTTAGTAACAACACATATTTTCAGTTATTATGGGCTTAGCTTCGGTTATTTATTACTGTCATAGCTGACCCCTTTGTGGTTCTGTCACTAGAACTTTTGTTTCCGTTCCCGGTCATTGGTTACCATGGTAGTTTATACACACTATGCCCCATTGGCTGTGGTGATCAGCTGAGTTATTTAAAGCGGGTGGACCACGTCATGCCGTCGCCGCTGAAGAAGTCCCGCCCATTACATGGGACGTAACGCGTACGGAAAAACATCACGTGACTTGGATCGTGACGTCACCCGCGTCTTGCTCACTGATCTCCGTGGAGTATCCTACAGGCTTTTTACCCTTCGCACTGGGGAACAGTGCTTTTCTTGTAAGTTTGTCCACTTTTATATTAAAACTTTTATGCAACATACAGAGAGCACTAGATGTTATTTATTCTATTGCATGTGATCTCTCTGCGAGCTCCACTAAAGACTGAAAGCTGACCGGCCACAAGTGTACCTGCTCCTGTTTATCTCCCATTGTGGGAAAGGCTGTTATAGACCTGACTGATTTTACTCAGGGGTCCACCTGCTGAGGTGAGCGGCTAGCGTTATCGTTGGTGGAGGTTTATCACATTAACAGTCACTCATCTTATGTGGATGTCACTCGCACGTTTGGATTTTCATTTGGAATTTCTCTTTATGGACATTTATGCTAATTGATGTTTCATAGTGATTAACATTTTAAGCGCTGTACTGCCTTTTTTTTAAATTTGAGTTGTGGGATTTGATAAATTTTATCCTCAGTATTCAGCTGCTTTAGTTTATAACATATGTGATTAGCGCTGGTTGAGTTTTTGTTACATTGCTTATGGCAGAGTGGCCAGAAGAAAGCCATTACTTTCAGCAAAAAACAAAATGGCACGTTCTGAGTTTGCGAAAAGGCATATCTGGGAGACTCCCAAAATGTATGGAGGAAGGTGCTCTGGTCTGATGAGACTAAAATTGAACTTTTTGGCCATCAAAGAAAATGCTATGTCTGGTGCAAACCCAACACATCACATCACCCAAAGAACACCATCCCCACAGTGAAACATGGTGGTGGCAGCATCATGCTGTGGGGATGTTTTTCAGCAATCGGCACTGGGAAACTGGTCAGAGTTGAAGGAAAGATGGATGGTGCTAAATACAGGGATATTCTTCAGCAAAACCTGTACCACTCGGTGTGTGATTTGAGGCTAGGACGGAGGTTCATGTGGAAAGGTGTAGATATGGCGCTATTCCTCTATTAGTAGAGAGTCGTAGAATCCTGCACTTAAACCAGAATCCCATAGGGAAAAATTCTTTGTGAAATTAAAAAGTGTTTAAATAAAATATAAAAAATACTAAATGTGTTGCACCCCCTTCCTGTTGTAGGTTTGCAATAAATAAAAGTGTGTTAAAAATATTGTGGTGACCGTCTAATGAAATTAGGCACCATTTATAAAAAAAATAAAGTGTCAAAATGAAACTAGCTTGGTGCTAAAGTGTTACACCCTCTCTTCAGGGTGTTAGAAAAATTTTAAAAAAAGTTTGAAAAGATTAAATTGAACATGTTATATATTAGGTGGTGAATGTATATAAGGGTGCAGTTCCTTTGTGGTCCTCAATCCTATTATGTGCCAAACGACAAATGTGTATGACCCTCTGTTGAAATCTCACACCAAACAGGGACATGGCAAACAGAAAGCAATATAAAAAAATAAAAAGTAAAAAATTAAAAATAAAAGAGTAATCTAAATACCAAACAATGAAATAAATATTTAGTATCCCACTGTGAAAAACAGAGTATAAATGCAGTTCAAACAAAAAAAATTTAAAATTAGTCCATTGATCCAATAATGAAGAAATGAAATAAAGTGATTAGTGCTCCAAAACAGTGTCCGGTGCCTGATGTTATCCGTGCTGATAATAGATTTGCACTCACCAAATCGCTGGACGGAGGTTCACCTTCCAGCAGGACAATGACCCCAAACACACTGCTAAAGCAACACTTGAGTGGTTTAAGGGGAAACATGTAAATGTGTTGGAGTGGCCTAGTCAAAGCCCAGACCTCAATCCAATAGAAAATCTGAGGTCCGACTTAAAGATTGCTGTTTACAAGAGCAAACCATCCAACTTGAAGGACCTGGAGCAGTTTTGCAAGGAGGAATGGGCAAATGCCCCAGTGGTAAGATGTGGCAAGCTCATAGAGACTTATCCAAAGCGACTTGGAGCTGTGATAGCCACAAAAGTTGGCTCTACAAAGTATTGACTTTAGGGGCAAATCCTCAAACAATCCATTTTAATTCCAGGTTGTGAGGCAACAAAAAACACGAAAAATGCCAAGGAGGGGGGGTGAATACTTTTGCAAGGCGCTGTATATGCACTACAGCACATTAGTATTTTTTCTATGTGTCACTGTATTAATATTAAGCATATTGTGATTCTGTTATGTTTCACGTGAATAGCACTTTTATTGCACTATTGTCACTGTATTTACATTAATATAAGATAGACGTGATTTAATTATGCTGATTTGGTTCTGGTGATTATCAATCCATTGCACTATAGTCACTTTATTTAGTTTATTTTGACATTTGTTTTTTTTTTTTTTTACTTTAAAGACAGCGCAGCGTTTTTAAATATACACACCACTTGTGACCACCAGGTATGCCACCTATGGCTATCAGAGATGCCAATCAGTGCCCACAATTGATGCCAATCAGTGCCTGCCAATAAGTAATGCCCATCAGCGCCACCCATCAGTGTACATCAGTGCCACCCATTAGTGCAGCCTCATCAGTGCCCGTCAGTGCAGCCTCATCAGTGCCCGTCAGTGCAGCCTCATCAGTGCCCGTCAGTGCAGCCTCATCAGTGCCCGTCAGTGCAGCCTCATCAGTGCCCGTCAGTGCAGCCTCATCAGTGCCCGTCAGTGCAGCCTCATCAGTGCCCGTCAGTGCAGCCTCATCAGTGCCCGTCAGTGCAGCCTCATCAGTGCCCGTCAGTGCAGCCTCATCAGTGCCCGTCAGTGCAGCCTCATCAGTGCCCGTCAGTGAAGGAGAAAACGTACTTATTTACAAAGTTTTGTAACAGAAACATTTTCAGTCTTTTTTTATTTGTTTAGCAGAAAATAGAAACCCCAGATGTGATCAAATACCACCAAAAGCTCCATTTGTGGGAACAAAATGATAAAAAACATTTTGAGTACAGTGTAGCATTTAAAAAAGCGACAGCACTGAAAGCTGAAAATTGGCTTGGGCAGGAAGGGGGGGAAGGTGCCTGGTATTGAAGTGGTTGAAGAGTAGATGACTAGAAGAACCTCATAACTGAGCAAACAGCATCTGAAAGTCACAAGATTAACAAGCCTTAGGAGGAGTCATCAAGTTGGTTTCTAAATACAGACTATAATTATATCACTAGAGGCTAAACTCTGCACTCCTACAGAAACCCGCTTCCAGGGAGAGGGACATGTCCCAGCATCTTATACAAATATTGAGAACTAACGCATAGACATCAAATCAACTTGACTGTTTTTTTTCCTAACAGTGATGCAATAGCATGAAATGAGCAGCATCCTTAAAGGGCAACTCCACTTTTATATATTAGGAAAAAAAAAAAAGCAAATAAAATTAAATATTATATCATATACAACTGCTGCACAAACCATATTGTAATTTAATGTTGTTAAAAATGACCTTTCATTTTCAATCTGCAGCTGCTGTAATTTTCTGTAAACTTCAATGCAATATGGCTACCTGGATGTTCTGTATACTGCTTGTGTGCAGAATGCCTCCAAAAATGATATTTCCTGTTTGTGCGATTGGCTCACTGGATTTCCCAGGAGTCTGCCCTAAAATATAAGTCACATTTTGGGTATCCTCAGCGATAGTAATTATAAGAGTGCACCAGGTGAAATCTAATAAACCAGACCCTCCTGTTCCAAAGGACATGGTCAAACGAATAGCTATTCCTTCAGAGCAGAAACAGGTAGAAATCTGCTACAAAGCTTGTCAACCAGTTCAACTTCTGCAACGTACCAGTACATCAGTCATCATCCCGGTATGTTTTTTTTCAGCCAGCAATGCTCTTTGTTGTAAAAGCGATCCTAGCAGCCAATTAGCAGCTGGATCACTTTTACAGGAGCTGCTTTCCTATCCCAACTGAACGTCCCCAATAATCTCTATGGTCTAAGACAGTGGTTCTCAAACCTGTCCTCAAGTACCCCCCCCCCCCCCCCCCCCATCAGGTCATGTTTTGGGAATTTCTCTTAGGGCCCTTTCACACTGGGGCGGTTTGCAGGCGCTATTGCGCTAAGAATAGTGCCTGCAAACCGACCCGAAACAGCCGCTGCTTCTCTGGTCGGTGCGCTAGCAGGACGGGAAAAAAAAGTCCTGATAGCGGTAAAACCGCCCCGCTAGCAGCCGAATACCGGTAAAGTGCCGCTTACAATGGCGGCGTTTTACCGCCAATGCCGCCCCAGTGTGAAAGGGCCCTTAGCTAAAATAGCTGTCCAAAATACCAAGCCATTGACTCTGATTTAACGCACCTGTGCAAGATAAAGGAAAACCTGCAAACATGGCCTGTTGGGGGTTGAGGGATGTAAACAAGCCTTAAGGCCTGGTTCACACCTATGAGTTTTTTGGTGCATTTTGCAGAAACACACTACAGTCTATTTAACATGGTTTCCTATGGGACACATTCACATCTATGCTTTTTTTCAGCTGCTGCGTTTTTGGAAAGGGTCTAGGACTTTTTTAAATGCAAAACAGTGCCATTTGTGACTGAATGTACTTCAATGGAGAACCTGCAGAAAAGTATGTAGTGCATTTTTGCCCCGTTTTGTGTTTTACGTTTTTTAATCTGCCCAATAATAAATTGGAAAAAAATAAATAAATGAAAAAGCATAAAATGCAAAACACATAAAAAAAAAAAAAAAAACGCATGAAAAACAAGTGTGCAAAAAGCACTGCAGAAATGGATCAAAAGCAAACTGCATAGGTGCTGAACCAGGCCTAACTGGCTTGGGAAAACATTGTATCAAACTGATCTTGGTTTGATCTAACGCTTGTTAAAAGAGTTTGTAAACCTCTGGGAAAAAAAACAAACAAAAAAAAAACCCTGCAAGACAAAGGCATAATGAGCTAGTATGCAACGCATACTAGCTCATTATGAAATACTTACCTTAGATAGATGCCCTGAATTAGCTTTGGCCCTCAAATACAGCGTGGACATCTTTCACGGGAGTTTCTCCATGGTTTGCGGCTCTGGCCAATCACAGCGCCGGAGCCACCGGTCACGGCATGACTCCTGAAGAAACGACACCAACGGCCCGTTTCTTCAGTGCGCATTGCGCCGATGACGTCGGCAGCAGTGCATATACTGTGCAAGTTTAGGAGATATTCAAGGTACCTACAGGTAAGCCTTGTTATAGGCTTACCTGTAGGTAAAAGTGGTGTAACAGGGTTTACAACCACATTAAGGACAGGGGAGAGATCTGGGGTCTAATAGACCCCAGATCTCTAAGTAAAGAGTACCTGACACTGTCCATGTCATCACATAGGATGTTGTTCATTTCTTGGGATAGCAATAAAGTTGATTAAAAAAATGAATGAGACAGTGTAAAAAAAAAAAAAAAAAAAAGTTTAAATTAAATTAAAATAAAAATGTGTTTCTTTTCAAAGCACTCCCGCCCTCCCGTACTTGCGTACAAATGTGAACGCATATGTCAGTCCCGCTTGCATATGTAAACAGTAATTGCACCACACATGTGCAGTTCCACCACAAACATCAGAACGAGAGCAATAGTTCTAGCACCAAACCTCCTGTGTAAATCGTGACATGCTTGATAATCGATTTACTCAGTGTAACATCTTTTATATATTTTACCAAAAAATTTGGTATTATATTGTGTTTGTACTAAAATTCATTAAAAAGTGTACTTTTTTTTTTTTAAACTGCGTTTCAAAAACAGCGACACAAATATTTTGTGACCTAAAATATTGCAGCACCCACAATTTTATTCTCTAGGGCCTCAGCTTAAAAAAAAAAAAAATACATAATGTTTGGGGGATTCTAAGTAACTTTCAAGAAAAATAATGCTGATTTTTCCATATATGTGAGAAGTGTCAGAATAGGCCCAGAGCTAATGTGGTTAAAATCCTTGCAATGTACATTGATCACCCAGATAGGATTATTATTTACTCAACAAAGGTGGAGTTACTGCTTCAATTACTGACTTCACAAGCCTGGGGTACATCTGTAGTCAGTCCTACAATAGGCAGTAATAGTTTACTGGTCTTTGTTTGTACAGTGACTGTCCTCTGCACATGCACACCATTCAGATACATTTCCTTATTAATCAAAATATTTGTTAACACAGCTGATGAAATTGTGACTATATTTCTGCAACACTTTGTGTGCTGGGAGGTGAGGAGATTGATTTACTGCACAGGAAACCAGAAGTGAGCACTACGAAAACAAGACACGGGAACCTGCACTTCCTTGACATTACAGTCTCCAGAGACAAGCTACAACTAGGCTGATGTAACCCAACGTACCCCAAGACAATACTGCCTCAGACAGCCAAGAAGCAACACACATCCAACTGAGCCGACAAACACTTGATATCAGCCGTTCTCACCCCATCTGCCATGAAGGAGCCCTTGAACTAATTATCTGATCTCAGAGAAGCTCTGCAAAAAGTGATAGCTACAGCTCGCTGTACATCAGCCACACTACACTGGTGGTCAGTGGCAGGAATGTCCCCTTCCATTGGGGTGGTCAGTGGGAGGAATGTCCCCTTCCATTGGGGTGGTCAGTGGGAGGAATGTCCCCTTCCATTGGGGTGGTCAGTGGGAGGAATGTCCCCTTCCATTGGGGTGGTCAGTGGGAGGAATGTCCCCTTCCATTGGGGGTCAGTGGGAGGAATGTCCCCTTCCATTGAGGTGGTCAGTGGCAGGAATGTCCCCTTCCATTGGGGGTCAGTGGGAGGAATGTCCCCTTCCATTGAGGTGGTCAGTGGGAGGAATGTCCCCTTCCATTGGGGGTCAGTGGCAGGAATGTCCCCTTCCATTGAGGTGGTCAGTGGCAGGAATGTCCCCTTCCATTGGGGGTCAGTGGGAGGAATGTCCCCTTCCATTGAGGTGGTCAGTGGGAGGAATGTCCCCTTCCATTGGGGGTCAGTGGCAGGAATGTCCCCTTCCATTGAGGTGGTCAGTGGCAGGAATGTCCCCTTCCATTGGGGGTCAGTGGGAGGAATGTCCCCTTCCATTGAGGTGGTCAGTGGCAGGAATGTCCCCTTCCATTGGGGGTCAGTGGGAGGAATGTCCCCTTCCATTGAGGTGCTCAGTGGCAGGAATGTCCCCTTCCATTGAGGTGCTCAGTGGCAGGAATGTCCCCTTCCATTGAGGTGCTCAGTGGCAGGAATGTCCCCTTCCATTGAGGTGCTCAGTGGCAGGAATGTCCCCTTCCATTGAGGTGCTCAGTGGCAGGAATGTCCCCTTCCATTGAGGTGCTCAGTGGCAGGAATGTCCCCTTCCATTGAGGTGCTCAGTGGCAGGAATGTCCCCTTCCATTGAGGTGCTCAGTGGCAGGAATGTCCCCTTCCATTGAGGTGCTCAGTGGCAGGAATGTCCCCTTCCATTGAGGTGCTCAGTGGCAGGAATGTCCCCTTCCATTGAGGTGCTCAGTGGCAGGAATGTCCCCTTCCATTGAGGTGCTCAGTGGCAGGAATGTCCCCTTCCATTGAGGTGCTCAGTGGCAGGAATGTCCCCTTCCATTGAGGTGCTCAGTGGCAGGAATGTCCCCTTCCATTGAGGTGGTCAGTGGCAGGAATGTCCCCTTCCATTGAGGTGGTCAGTGGCAGGAATGTCCCCTTCCATTGAGGTGGTCAGTGGCAGGAATGTCCCCTTCCATTGAGGTGGTCAGTGGCAGGAATGTCCCCTTCCATTGAGGTGGTCAGTGGCAGGAATGTCCCCTTCCATTGAGGTGGTCAGTGGCAGGAATGTCCCCTTCCATTGGGGTGGTCAGTGGGAGGAATGTCCCCTTCCATTGGGGTGGTCAGTGGGAGGAATGTCCCCTTCCATTGGGGTGGTCAGTGGCAGGAATGTCCCCTTCCATTGGGGTGGTCAGTGGCAGGAATGTCCCCTTCCATTGGTGGTCAGTGGCAGGAATGTCCCCTTCCATTGGTGGTCAGTGGGAGGAATGTCCCCTTCCATTGGTGGTCAGTGGGAGGAATGTCCCCTTCCATTGGTGGTCAGTGGGAGGAATGTCCCCTTCCATTGGTGGTCAGTGGGAGGAATGTCCCCTTCCATTGGTGGTCAGTGGGAGGAATGTCCCCTTCCATTGGTGGTCAGTGGGAGGAATGTCCCCTTCCATTGGTGGTCAGTGGGAGGAATGTCCCCTTCCATTGGTGGTCAGTGGGAGGAATGTCCCCTTCCATTGGTGGTCAGTGGGAGGAATGTCCCCTTCCATTGGTGGTCAGTGGGAGGAATGTCCCCTTCCATTGGTGGTCAGTGGGAGGAATGTCCCCTTCCATTGGTGGTCAGTGGGAGGAATGTCCCCTTCCATTGGTGGTCAGTGGGGTGAATGTAGGCAGATCAACCTGCCACTGCTCACTACTCAAGGAACCCCTTGCAACCACTGGAGGAACCCTATATAAAGCCTTCTCTCAGCCTGTCAAATGCCCTCTGAATAGCAAACCAAAAGGGATTAGCTCTTCAGAGGGCACTGCATTCCACTGAGTGTAAAAGAGTCCCTTACCCAGTTGTAGAAACTTCCCATCTCTTGCATCTGCAGGACGTCCAGGCAAATCTCCTAATTGACAACCAAGAGGACAACAAAGGTCCTTTCCCTTCCCTCACTGGGTTCCAGATTATTCTAGATCAGGGATATGCAATTAGTGGACCTCCAGCTGTTGCAGAACTACAAGTCCCATGAGGCATAGCAAGACTCTGACAGCCACAAGCATGACACCCAGAGACAGGGGCATGATGGGACTTGCAGTTTTGCAACAGGTGGAGGTCCGCTAATTGCATATCCCTGTTCTAGATGATCTGAACTGTCACCAACACGCAAAAAACACGAGGATGAACCTGTATGAGGGGAACCTGTAGGCCATCTACAGAGGTCATCCACTGGGCCGTCATCATACGTTCTGCACCACTTAGGGCCCATTCACACGTGGACCTTCCCAAAACACACAAAAACCACGGGTCACGCTCGCGGTGCCAATAAATGTTAATGGCTGGCAAACATGCGCAGACCGGGACGCAGCACAACGCCCCATCAGCTACTTTGCTGCGTTTTCACACACAAGCCAAGTGAAGGGATGCCTATGTGGTGGTGCGCTCAGTGCGGTGTACAGGTGTGAATGAGGCCTGAGCAGGTGAAGTCACAACTCCTGATGACAGTGCACCCCCCCCCCCCCCTCTATTCTCCAAAGGAGGTCAGCAATGGCCGCCTTCACACCTCTGACTGGCTGCAACCTTTCCATGGACAACCACGTCCAGGCCCCCCTCCCCATGATCATCTATGACAGGACACCGCATACACAGAGGACCCCCCCAGTGTGATGAGCCCCTCCCCTCCCACCACAACAGCTATTTACCGCTGTCAGCCTGGCCGGCCCCGGGGAGCCCCAGGCCTCGTGTTTACATGTGCCGGGATGGCAGACTCCCGTCCTCCGCACGCCGCTCCGAGTCACCTCCAATCCCCCAGCGAGTGACGTCTGTATAAAAACAACTGCGCTGCCACCCGCTCACCAGACAGCTGACAGGGGGGCGTGTCCTCACACCGCGGGGTACGCCGGGAACTGTAGTCCCGCCCCGCCTACCTGGCTCTGGATGTCAACAAAGAGGCGGAGCAAGCCGGGCCGGCTGGGGTTGCTATGGGGACATCTGCATATACATCACAGAGCTAGACGGTGGACGGCGACACAGGTAATGGAACTGGAGGGGGCTCTGCTGTTCTCATACATTATACTCCATATTATATTATATTACCATCCTAACACACTCCATACACGGTGAGATCATTGGTATTCCCTGTGTGCCGTGTTTTGCCCCGTGTAGGGCTCATTCACACAGGTGACGCTGGGAGAAGATCCTGCGGAAATTACGCACCCAAAGCCCCATTAACCATTCCACCTCTGGAAGATTTACCCCCTTCCTGACCAGGCCATTTTTTGCGATACGACACTGCGTTGCTTTAATTTACAATTGCGCAGTCGTGTGACACTGTGTCCAAATAAAGTGTATGTCCTTTTTTCCCCACAAATAGAGCTTTCTTTTGGTGGTATTTGATCACCTCTGTTTTTTTTTGCGCTAGAAACAAAGAAAGAGCGACAATTTTGAAAAAAAAAACAATATTTTTTTACTTTCTGCTATAAAACCTATCCAAAAATAAAAATCTAACTTCTTCATCAGTTTAGGCCAATATGTATTACATATTTTTGGTAAATAAAATCACAAATAAGCGTATATTGATTGGTTTGCGCAAAAGTTTTAGCGTCTACGAAATAGGGGATAGATTTATGAAATGTTTGTTTATTTATTTTACTAGTAATTGCTGCGATCAGTGACTTATAGTGGGACTGCGATATTGCGGCGGCCAAATCGGACACTAACTGACACTTTTGACACTTTGTGGGAACCAGTGACACTAATAAAGCGAACAGTGCTAAAAATATGCACTGGTACTGTACTAATGACACTGTCTGGGAAGGGGTTAACATCAGGGGCAATCAAAGGGTTAAATGTGGGAGGTGCTTTTACTGGTGGAATGCATGGATTGGTGTTCCTGTTTTAGGGCCAGTTCACACCACATGCAGTCCAGTGCGTTTTTTTCAAAAACACATGGAAAGTAGGTTATATGGTTTCCAGTAGTATAGTTCACACCAGTGCAGTCCAGCTCCAGAAAAAAAAGTAGAACATGCTGCATTTTTCCTGCACTGGACTGTACTGGAACGCACCCAAAAGCACCAAAAAACGCACTGGAACACACATGTCCTTAATGAGGCTGCATTCACACCTGAGAGTTTTCAGCTCATAAAACGCTCGTAAAATGCCCCAAAAAAGCCTGAAAAGCGCCGAACAAGCAAAATCCCATTCATTTCAATGGCACTTGTTCACGAGCATTTCGTCACCTGAAGCAAAACGCCTGAAAAACACCCTAAGCTCAAAAAAGAACACGAGCTTCCTTGGGGCAGATTACAGGCGTTTTTCTGCCTTTTACATTGGTGACCTGAACAAAATCGTGGTGAAAATGCGGTAAAAAACGTGCAACTTTGAAACGCTCAGGTGTGAATGCAATCTAAAAGGTTAAGAAAAAAGAGGGGGGGGGGGATGCACTGGACTGCATCAAAAATGCACAAAAAAGCATCAAAAACGAGCATGCAGAAAAGCATGTGGAACGCACCCGGACTGCGTTTCTATGGTGTAAACTGGCCTTTACAGAAACACAGGATCCATGCCTTCTGTACTGACAGAACAGCAATCTGCCTTGTTTACATAGGCAGACTGCTATTCTGCCTGTGTACAGAATGATCAGCGGGTGCCGGCGGACATCGGGTCCAGGGGACCCGCTGATCAGCTCCCACTGTGTAAAACTTTACACAGCCGGAGCAAGCCGCTGGCAGCGCGCCCTCATGCCTGATACCCGGAAGTGCAGGATCATGTATATATATACGTGATCCTGCGCAGCATGGCCAACCTGTAGTAATAAATGTGCTATGGGGCAGTCAGCAAGTGGTTAACATATGCATGCCGCCAGAATGTGCATTTGTTTGTGCAACAAATATAGGTAGTGGGCTGCCCTATGCACAACAAATGCGCCAACAGAGGCTCCCGCAGCCTTTCGGGCATTGAGCTTTGCATTTTTTTCCACCATGCGTTTTTTCCACGCTTGCGAAAAACACATTGGTTGGCTGTATTTAGAGTGGCATTAAAGTGTTACTAAACCCACAGCAGTAAAATCAGTCTACAGTAAAGCATGTTTGTTATACTCACTGTGGAACCTAAGGGGTTAATCCTGCGCATTGTGTAAAAAGGCTGTTTGATCCTGTCTTCTCTGATCCCCCCCCCCCCTTCTTCCACTGTCCCCAATCTATCTCCGGATAGTACAGAGCCTTGTGGGTACTCTGAACATACTCAGTTTGGTGTGTATTGCTAGATAGGTGTTTTTCTCCTTGGGAGGGGGCATGTGATCAGCACAGGGCCAATCAGCATTGTCCAGACAGAGGGTCAGGGGTCCTGCAGCCTTATAGGACAGTCAGAGGAGAATGAAAACTCCTCCTACACGTTTTAACCAGACACTAATAGAAGTAGCAAGACTGCTATATACTGGTGATGAGAAAAGGTATTTAGCAGTTT
This sequence comes from Lithobates septentrionalis, assembly GCA_037952835.1. Classification (NCBI taxonomy): domain Eukaryota; kingdom Metazoa; phylum Chordata; class Amphibia; order Anura; family Ranidae; genus Lithobates; species Lithobates septentrionalis. The sequence goes on along the minus strand of JBBDGP010000182.1, from coordinate 1,783,425 downwards.
ATATTTCCTAAAATAATTGCATTTTCAAGTTCTGTGTACCGTGGGAGACCACATATAGTGAATGCAGGGTCCTGGGTTTAGTAACACTTTAGTGCCCCATTCACACCTGCACATTCCAGGAAAGCGCACAAAAAATGCCACAAAGACACATCAGGTTTACAGTGCCATTAATTGTTAATGGCATATCAAACGCAGCCAGTGAACGCACATATTGTCACACAACAAGACATGCAGTTAACAAAAGCACTAGTCTCAGCACCTGGAAAAGGTGGAGGAGCTTCTTTGGCATGTTTTTGAAGCGTAGGACAGCGCATTCAAGGTGTAGCGCTGACATGCTTTTTTTTTTTTTGCACAACAGCGTAAGGGCAGCCCATTCATTCCCCCTAAAGCCCCGTACACACGATCAGACTTTCTGACGGGAAATGTTGGATGTCAGGCTGTTGGAAAATCGAACCGTGTGTATGCTCTATCGGACAATTGTTGTCAGACTTTCCGCTAACAAATGTTGGCTAGCATGTTTTCAAATTTTCCGCCAACAAATGTGTGTTGTTGGATTTTCCGAGTGTGTGTACACAAGTCCGTCGGACAAAAGTACAAACACGCATGCTCGGAAACAGAAGCGGTCGGTCTTGTAAACTAGCGTTTGTAATGGAGAATTAACATTTGTGACGTGGCAAATTATGAAATCTCCAAATGCAGCACACAAATCTCTTCTTCTTTAGGCCGGGTTCACACCTATGTGAATTAGATGCGGGTTTCCCGGCATCCAATTCGCATAGCAGGAGAATGTGACCGGCTCCCTCTGATGACGTACACCGGACTAAAATAAGGAAGTTGATAGCCAGTGGCCAATAGCTGCCCTAGCGTCGGTTTTTGTCCATCGGACTAGTATACAGACGAGCAGATTTCTGGATCCGGCGGAGTTACGACGTAAAGATTTGAAGCATGTTCCAAATCTAAAGTCCGTCAGATTTTCGACTGGAAAAGTCCACTGAAGGTCTGCTGAAGCCCACAAACGATCGGATTGTCCGCCGGACTCGGTTCGTCGGACCAGTCCGGACGAAAAGTCCGACCGTGTGTACGCTGCATTTGAGTAATATCTTCCATAAGATGAACCTCAGCGACCATTTGCAGCCATTTCTTCAAGGATGGAATTGCAGGTTGGTCCCAAAGAGTGGGTATTAGAGCCTTAGCTGTGTTTAGTAAGTGAGGGATGAGTAAGCGTTTGTAAATGCCAATAGGCTCCCTAGTAGCATGGAAGAGGATGATCCATGGGTCGTTGGGGAGGTTCCCTAATTCAGGGTAGTTATTCTCACTGTCGCTCCATTGTGGGTGATGGAGAGTGTGGCAGGAAAATTTTGTGGTTACGCAGTGCTTTGGTAATAGTTGGCAAGTTTCTTCACAATTGAAGAGTATGCTGCGAGAGGTCAGAGAGCAGTTGAATCGCAGAAAAACGCTCCTGGAGGCTGGCTGCTTGGCGAGACGCAGAAATAATCATGGAAGAAATGCACTCTCAGTAGCACATCCCGTGGTACATTGTCGGGGAGGAAAGAGGGCTTAGGCAGTCTATGGATCCTGTCAATAGCTAGATCCAGGTTTGTCAGGGATGGGACCAGGGAGGAGAATAGGTCGTGGACAAACTGTTGCAGCTGGGAGTCAAGCACAGACTCAGGAACCCCTCTGAGCTTAATGTTATTTCTTCAGATGTACGTCAGTAGAATGGCACAGGCAGGCAAATTGGTGTACCTGTACGTCCCTTTAATTTTGCCGCCTATCCACCGCTCGCCGCAGGAGCGTGCCCGCTGGTCCAGGAAACTTGATGTTCGCCGGCAGCCCACAATTGTGGTGTGGAGAGGTAAAACGGGGAGATGTAAACAAGGCATTTCCCCGTTCTGCCTAGTGACATGACAGGGAGCTACAGCTTCCTGTCTTTGGGAGCAGTGATCGCTGTCATGTCAGTGGAAGCCCATCCCCCCCACAGTTAGAACACCTCCCTAGGACACACTTAACCCCTTGATCGCCCCCTAGTGTTTAACTTCTTCCCTGCCATTGTCATTTACACAGTAATCAGTGCATTTTTATAGAACTGGTCGCTGTATAAATGACAATGGTCCCAAAATGGTGTCAAAAGTGTCCGATGTTTCCGCCATAATGTCGCAGTCACGATAAAAATCGCAGATCGCCGCCATTACTAATAAAAAAATAAATAATAAAAATGATATAAATCTATCCCCTATTTTGTAAACGCTATAACTTTTGCGCAAACCAATCAATATACGCTTACTGCGATTTTTTACTATGTATAATATAAAATATGTAGAAAAATACATATCTGTCTAAACCGAGAAAAAAAATATTTTTTTATATATTTTTTGGGGATATTTATTATAGCAAAAAGTAAAAAATAATGCTTTTTCAAAATTGTCGCTCTTTTTTTTTTTGGCGCAAAAAATAAAAACCACAGAGGTGATCAAATACCACCAAAAGAGAGCTCTATTTGTGGGAAAAAAAGGACGTCAATTTTGTTTGGGTGCAACGCCACACAACCGCTCAATTGTCAGTTAAAGCGATGCAGTGCCGTATCACAGAAAGTGCTTTGATCAGGAAGGGGGTAAATCCTTCCGGGGCTGAAGTCGTTAAGGTAAAAATCTTTAAAGTGATTGTAAAGGATCGTTTTTTGTTTTTTTTTAAATAACAAACATATCATACTTACCTCCACTGTGCGGCTCATTTTGCACAGAGTGGCCCCGAATATCCTCTTCTGGGTTCCCCCGGGGGCTCTCGCGGCTCCTCCCCGCATCAGATAACCCCCTAGGAGAAGCGCTCTCCCGAGGGGGTTGCCTTGCAGGCGCGCTCCCGAGTCCAGCATTTACGTCCACAGACATGATATGCTCTCTATGGAGCCGGTTCACACATCTCCGGGGCGGCTGCAGAGTGTATTGCACAAGGGTCCTGTGCATCTTTGGCTCCGTCAGGCCCGAATTTTTGCCTGAATTCGGATTCAGGCAAAAATTCGGCCCAGATTCATCCCTGAAACAAAGAATAGGGACACATTGGACCCCTGCTGCAAGCTGCATCCGATTAAAGTGTGATCCGGGCCTTAAACTTTGTCAGCGGTGTAACTGAGCTTAGGGAGAGAGATATGCATTTGCAAAGTTAGTTAGATCTAACCTTTACCGCCCAATCAATAATGTACAGGCGGTGCCCGCTGCATAGTTTGACAAATGCTGGAGAAACAAATAGAAAGGAGGGATATGCATTTGCAGTTAGCTAGATCTGATCTAAGATTTAAAATCTTCCCAGCTGGCCAGTGAGCTCACAGTTCATGTATTGCCATGAACAAAGTCACTTTATTTGATGGCCCATTAAAAGGCGGAGAAGCTGGCTTTGGAGTTTGGGCCTCATTTGCATGGTGGTGCATAGACCAGCTTGTAAGATTGTAGAAAAATGGCTGCGTGGCCTCATAGTAGGAGAAGGTCTCCTAAAGGGAAGTGCTACAGGTAAGTATATTCTATTCAAAAAATGCTTAGCATGGTGAGAAGCCCCACTAAGTATACATTTACTATAAGTATGCATATCTTTTTCATAAGTTTTCCTTACCTTTACCGTTAATGTTGGTTGGATAAAAAGGAATGACTTTGTATTTGATGATCAATATCTGAACAGTGCATTCTTCTCCTTCGGTTGTTATAGCAATGCATGCAAAGTTGTTTCTTTTTCTAAATTGAATGAAATTATTGATCAGCTGCCTATCAATCTTATTTCACAGATAAAAAACATGTCTTCCTTCAAGGGCCAAACACCAGCTTCAGAAAATGACAAAGAGCAGACCAAGGCAACTTGTACAAATCCTGGTAATCCGATATTCTCCTGCAGAACAAATCCAAAGATCTCTTCCAGCAATGTATTCCAGGCCAAACCAGTGAGCATCCTGTTCAAAACAACCTCTGGTGAATATGGCGCCCTGCATCCCACCTACGAGATGGCTCCATGTTATCACTACCCTGTGTCTCAGAAGTTTTCCGAACACCTGGGTACTTGTGGGATGTACCGAAATAACTCGTTAAACACGGGCGTCGATAGGAACAAAGTACATGACTGTATCAACCTGCACAACACTTTATAGCCAAGTGTTATAGTACAATAGCGAGATTGGCAATTTTAACCCTAAATACCAAGAAATATGAAATATAATAACCAAAGAATGACTTCTGTAATAAAACATTTTGCTGTACCTCACATAGTATGTCATTTTGAATAGAATAGGGAATGGTTAACGAGATGTCCCTCCACTTACTGTCCTGTAGACACAACAAGAAGTGAGAGGAAATCTCTCCAAACTGAAGTAAACCCCTTATAATACAATTGTCACAGAAACAGGTGTCCCTATTGGAATATAAACCTTCTATTTCTGTTCTGTTGGATTTTTTCTCACTTTTTTTTCCCCAATCATTTTTATTGGTTTATCAAAAATTGCATGGAATAACAAACATTTGAAGCAAAATAAGAAAAAAAGAAAACAAAATACAAAGTACAGAGTACAAAGAATTCCAGTACAGCTTAGAAACAACTGCATTGCATAATCTAGTGCAGGGATATGCAATTAGCGGACCTCCAGCTGTTGCAGAACTACAAGTCCCATGAGGCATAGCAAGACTCTGACAGCCACAAGCATGACACCTAGAGGCAGAGGCATGATGGGACTTGTAGTTTTGCAACAGCTTGAGGTCCGCTAATTGCATATCCCTGATCTAGCGGTAAAACTTCACTTATTCCTTTTCCATATACTCCATGACTTGGCAAAGGTGGCATATTGCAGGTCATTGATTGCCAGGAGGCGTTCAAAAGGTATAGGTTTGGTCCACCATCTTCACCACATCAGAGAGGTTTGGAGTGAGATTAGATTTCCAATTTCATACCACTAATGCCGTGTACACACGACCAAACTTTTCGTCGGACTGAACTCCGAAGGACTTTTCGACGGAGTTCCAACGAAACGGACTTGCCTACACACGATCACACCAAAGTCCGATTGTTTCGAACATGATGACGTACGACCGGACTAGAATGAGGAATTTCATAGCCAGTAGCCAATAGCTGCCCTTGCAATCTTTTTAGTCAGTCGGACTAGCATACAGACGAACTGATTTTTCGATCAGACTCGAGTCCATCAGAAAGATTTGAAACATGTTCTATTTCTAAAGTCCGACAGATTTTGACAGAAAAGTTCCGATGAAGCCCACACACGATCGAATTGTCCGACGGATTCATTCCGTCGGACCAGTTCGGTCGAAAAGTTTGGTCGTGTGTACACCGCATTAGAGATGGGCTGCAAGCAAAATATGGTAACCACAGATTGGAACTCTGCTGGATATAGATCTATTCCAATGTTGAGTATGGCTAAGGCAGGGTCAGGTTTTTTAAGGATCCCAGTGCAATTGGCGAATAATTGGAAGACTTGTTTCCAAAAGCTGGTGAGATTGGGGCATCCCAGACAGTGTAAGAAAGGTTTCCTACCTGTCCACAACTACGCCAGCATATAGGGGGGTTTTACTAAATGTAAGCTTATCCTGGAGGGTAGAGTAGAAAAAGGAGATACCTCTTATGTTGGGCTGAACTTGGGTGAAGAAGTTCCTTTAGGCTTTAGGAGGGAGATTTAGTTTGGGAGGAGGATGTTTAGTAAGGAAGTGGAGTATCCTAAGGCACGTAAATCTTAGTTGGGCAGGTGTGCCATACTTTTATTCCAGTTCTTCCAATTTAAGGGGGATGTCTCCATTCAGGAGGTCAGATACTTCTGATATACTATATCAGGTTAGAGCTTTAGTAGAAAGAGACGGAATTAGGAACTCAAAGATATGTATTGGAAGAAGGGGGGCAATGGGTGCTCCTTTTTCCAATTTGGGGGAGTTAAGGTGCCTCCATGCCAATAAAGAAGCCTGCATTGGTAAGGGTAGAGGTGGAAGTTCTTTTCCTAGCCATCTGTCGTTCAGGAGGAACAGGTATAGATTTCTGTTGGGGGTACAGGATGCATCTAATTCTACCCAAGGAGAGTGGTTATTGTGAGGAAACCAGTGTTTAAGTTGATCTAGTACAGTAGCCCAATAGTAGTCCTTTAGGTCCGGAAGACCTGCACCACCTACAGATTTGTGTTTGATCAGGCCTGACTGTGGGCATCTGCCCTTTTCCCTTGCCATAAAAACTTATGAATGGTACCCGACAAGGCTTTGAAGTAATTGTTCGGTATGGGTATGGGCAAGGATCTAAAGAAGTATAATATTTGAGGGAGAATATTCATTTTTAGGGCTGCTAGCCTGCCGTACCTGGATAATTCGAATTGTGCTAGACGTTGGAGCTCCTTTTCGAACTTAGAAACCAAGGGTTTGTAGTTGGACGGGACTAAAGACTTACTAGAGGCTGTGAGGGTAATGCCTAGGTATTGAATCACCTCTGAACTCCACTTGAATGGGAGTTGAGATCAGGGCTTACCTTTCATGGCTTTGTTGATCCCCAGATTTAGGATGAAAGATTTTGAAGTGTTAACCTTATAGTATGATATTTGACTGAATTCCATCAAGGTTTGGAAAGCTTGGGGTAGGGATTGCTCAGGGTTTGTAAGGATAAGGATAATGTCCCTGAAGACGATCATACGAAACGTACAATGGAGCGGTGCGTGGTCACGTGATCTCTTCCTACGTCCGGTTTATCTGGTTGCTACAAAAAGAAACAAAAAGAAGAGAGGGCGCACCGACCTAGCGCATTACCACTGATAGCGTTTAGTAAAAAGTAAAATAGCAAGTATATACTCACAAACGAGCATGAAATACAGGCATGGACATAGACTGCAGGTATGCAGTAACAGACAACAGAATGAAAACGGGACCGGACATCGGGTGGATACGGCAAGCTTTCTGGCCTTATCACACACTGAGTATCTAGACACTTGAGCGCAGGAGAGAGTTTTTCTCTTTTGGTTATCTGGTTGCTACTCACGCCGGGTGGAACGCACGCAGACTATCGAGGCGGTACGAAGGGACCCCTGTCCTCATTCGTACCTAAACAAGCGAGCAGCCCCAGTGCCGGGTAGGCACCTACCAATGTAAGTTATCTGTTTTTTTAGATTTTTATTAAACGGTGTTATACTATGGAAGTTTCTATTGTTTTTCACATATCCCATATCTGAACTACCAGGACCGGAAGGGTTCTTTGCTTACCACCATCCAGCATCCAGTCATCCAATGTGAGCAGGCACAATCCTGCACAAGCGCTAATGACTCTCTTTTTAATTAAAGGAGTCATTGGTATTTGGTAAGCAGATATCTTTTTAATACTGCAAGGTGCTTTTTTCTTTTCTCTTGGTGACGGAACCTCTACCTGTTTACATCAAGAAATCAATCCATTTTGGAAGATCCTTTTGCGTCACTAGCTACTGAGCTAGTCTACCACTGGGACATTTATTATTATCACTTATATTGTGTGTCACATTTATATATTTTTCAAAAAATTTTGTTATTTATATACTTTTTACATATTTATTCACCTTCTTTCTGAGATTTGTTGTTCACAAGTTAAAAACAGGGTTTTTTTTCTAGAAAATTACTTAGAACCCCCAAACATTATACATTTTGTTTTCTAACACCCTAGAGAATAAAATGGCGGTCGTTGCAATACTTTCTGTCAAACTGTATTTGCGCAGCGGTCTTACAAGCGCACTTTTTTTTGAAAAAATACACTTTTTTAAATTAAAAAAATAAGACAACAGTAAAGGTAGCCCCATTTTTTTACATTGTGAAAGATAATGTTACGCCAAGTAAATTGATACACAACATGTCTTGCTTCGAAATTGCGCCCGCTCCTGGAATAGCGACAAACTTTTACCCTTAAAAATCTCCATAGGCGACGTTTAAAAAAATTCTACAGGTTGCATATTTTTGAGTTACAGAGGAGGTCTGGGGCTAGAATTAAAGCTCTCGCTCTACTGATCGCGGCGATACCTCACATGTGTGGTTTGAACACCGTTTTCATATGCGGGCTCTACTCTCGTATGCGTTCACTTCTGCACGCGAGCTCGTTGGGACGGGGAGCGTTTAAAAAAAATTTTTTCTTTCTTATTTATTTTACCTTTTATTTTTACACTCTTCTTTAAAAAAAAATACAAATTGTGTCACTTTTATTCCTATTACAAGGAATCTAAACATCCCTTGTAATAGAAAAAAAAAGCATGACAGGACCTCTTAAATATGAGATCTGGGGTCAAAAAGACCTCAGACCTCATATTAACACTAAAATGCAATAAAAAAAAAATGGCCCTTTAAGAGCTATGGGCGGAAGTGACATTTTGACGTCGCTTCCGCCCTGCATTGATATGGAGACGGGTTGGGTCCATCTTCCCCTTACTCATCTCTATGTCACACAAGAGAGAAGATCCAATCTCCTCCGCCGCTGCCGACGGCTCCAGTAAGCTGCAGAAGGGCGCGGGAGGCCCTCTGCCGCCGCTGATAAAAGTGATCTTGCGGCGAATTCCTTGCAGAGACCACTTTTATCTTGAAGTGCACCGCCCGCTGAAGAAGAGGATACCGGGGTTATAGCAGCTAGCTGCTGCCATAACAACGATATTCCTCTTCAAAGTACCACCGTATAACGACGGTGGGTGGTCCAGAAGGGGTTAATGTTATTTCTCCTAGACCTGTCTTCTAGGTCAGCTACCTTGTCCCTTAACCATGCGATTTCTTCAGAGTGTGCAGCATGAGCGTCAACCATGGTATTGTACAAAAATGTATATTCACACATGGAGGACTCTATCTTATCGACTCTATCCCCCAGATCAAGTCGGTCCCCTTTAAACTGCTGAATGCATGTCATCATGTCGGAGTGCAGTGATGATCGCAGGGAGAGGAACATCTCTTTAAGTACATTGTCTGACACTGGTTGCCCCTGGGTTGGGAAGGCAGATATGGGATCTGCATCTGTTTGGGAAGTCCCTGTTTGCTGAGTGTGTGCATGCTCACTTTCATACTGGGGTTCTGTAGGGTCCTGTGAGGAGAATCCATGCGTGGCTTTGACTTGGCCGGGCTGCGGGTGGTGGGTGGTGGTTGTAGATGCTGCTGATGAGTCTCCACTGCCCTGGGTTCTAGGTGGGCTGCTAGATTGCCCTTGTGAGGTGCTGGGCCCTGCTGGATGCCGCGATCGCCGCCATTATGGTGTAGCCCGCGGTTGCCACCATTTTTTTGTAGCCCGCAGCCTACCTTATTGAAGAATCTGGCCAATTTACAGGGCTGTGGCGAGGCTTTTCGTCGGCGTGTCATGCTGCTGAGTTTTTGGAAGCAGTGTGGGGTTATCGATGGCTCCGATGGCGGTGGATTACCCCGGTGGCCGAGCGGAGCTTCAGGCAAGTACGGCGATCTCGCTGCTCGGGCGCCACGCCCCCCCGATTTTTTTCTCACTTTTAATGCTGTTGATAATGGTCACCAGACAGGGCCAAAACTAAGGGGGGGGGGGGGAGTGCCCCAGAGCGCCACATCTAGAGGGACGCTACTGGGGGGGGGGGCGCCCTAACTGCATAGTTAGGCAAATACTAGTGTAACAAATAGAAGGAGGGAGACTGCACAGCACACTAACGCTGACTCACTCGGCTCCTCCCGCCTGTCTGCCCGATAGAAAAGCATTCCTGAGCTACGCTTCAGCTACCTGTTGCTATAATGCTAAGCAACTGTAGCTAAAGCATAGCTTGGGAATGCTTTTCTATCAGGTGGGCGGGAGGAGCAAAGTGCGCTGTGCGGTCTCGCTCCTTCTAATTTGTTTCTCCGGTATTTGCCAAACTATGCAGTGGGCACTGCCTACCCATTAGACTTGATTGGGTGGCAGTGGCACCCTTAGAGCGGCAGCACCCCCGGCAAAATTCTGAAGCGCTGTGAGGTCTCCCTCCTAGTCCTGCCCAGTGCCCAAACAGCCTATGCCTTTTCTGAGTCAGGCATCCCAGCTACAGCTTACATGGGAGAGCCTGCCTAGAACTGGAAGGCATTTATTAGGATGAGAGGGGGTTTGTGTGCAGAAGGCCCTGGACTAGGAAGGTTGGGGGTGCAAGAAGGCGCTGGATGAGGGGGGTGGTGCAGAGGAGTCCCCTGACTAGAAAAGGGGGGTTGGTATGTCAAAGGATTCTAGGAGGGGGGTCAGAGGAGGCCATTGACTGGGGGGGGGGGGGGGGAGTGCAGAGGAGACCCTGGACTGGAGTGGAGAAGCAAAACGCTGACGCATTCCCGCGCAAAACACCTAAAATGGACAGGACAAAATTATTGGCACCCTCAGTTTAATATTTGGTAGCACACACCTTGGAAAAAATAACTGAAATCAATCACTTTTTGTAACCATCAATGAGTTTCTCACACCTCTCTACTGGAAGCTTGGATCACTTTTCTTTCACCAACTGCTCCAGGTCTCCCAGATTGGAAGGTTCCTTTTCCAAACTGCTGTTTTGAGAACTCTCCACAGGTGCTCTATGGGATTTAGAGCTGGACTAATTGCTGGTCAGTTCAGTACTCTCCAGCGCTTTATCTTAAACCATTTCTGGGTGTTTTTTGACGTGTGCTTTGGGTCATTGTCCTGCTGTAAGACCCATGACCTCGGACGGAGACCCAACTTTCTGACCCTGGGCCCTACATTGCACCCCATAATTCTTTGGTAGTCTTCAGATTTCATAATGCCATGCACACAGTCAAGACATCCAGTGCCTGAAGCAGCAACGCAACCCCAAAACATCAGTGAACCTCCACCATGTTTGACTGTAGGGACTGAGGTCTCATTCTTTTTCTTAAAACAGTAGAATGATGGGCTTTACCAAAAAGTTGTCATTTTGTTTCATCTGTCCACAGCACATTCTCCCAAAAGGATTTTGGCTTCCTCAGGTAAGTTTTGGCAAACTCCTTAATCAATCCTTGTCTTTCATCCATGTCCAGGAAGATTAGCTACAGAGCCATGGGTTGTAAACTTCTTGACAATGTTGCACACTTGATATTGTCCATGGTTTTCCACAATTTATGTTCTCAAATCCTAAGACAAATCTTTGCTGCTCTTTCTCTTCTCCATGCTCCGTGTGGTACACAGAGACACACAACAGAAAGGTTGAGTACATTTTTCACTATTTGAACTTGGTTGCCAATGTGATTTCTATATTGTCAGCACTTAATTGATACAGGAGAGTTTAATTACAAATAACAGGAGCATCACAAACATGGAATGCTATTATTTCTTACAATTTTGAGAAGGTGCCAATCATTTTGTCCAGTCCATTTTGGTATTGCGGTGAATGTGTCGGATATGGTTTTTTGTTTCACCACTCTTTTGTGTCATACCAATACAAACAAAAGAAATAAATATGAGAATGCCTAAACATTTATAATTGCAACAATTTTCTTGGCAAACTGGTGCATTATCTGACAAAAATGCAGGGGTGCCAATATTTTTGACCATAACTGTATATGTGTGTGTATATATATATATATATATTGTATAGTTCGGGGAACCGGGCTTTTCAGGCAAAAGGAGGTTTATTAAACTTAAAGAGGAGTTCCACCCAGGGGGGCCGTCAAAAAAAAAAAAATTAAAAGTCAGCAGCTACAAATACTGCAGCTGCTGACTTTTAATTGGACACTTACCTGTTCCTGGGTCCAGTGATGCGGGGGCTCGAAGCCCCGCTCGCCCCCCCTCCACTCGTCGGCGCCGGGCTGTGGCTTCACAGCCTGGCACCTGCTGCTCATGAGCGAGCGGCGCCGCGCGCCGTGATTGGCTGCTCAATCACCCGGGACCTGTAATGGGTCCCAGATGATTGACAGGAGGGAGGGAGCAGAGCGGAGCCCTTCCTGTGCCGAGGGGGAAGTGATGTCACCAGCCCAGGCAAAGGAAGGGGCAGACTACGAGGGGCCACCTAGCAACAGGCATTTAGAGGTAAGTGAAAAAAAAATATCCAAATGGTTTTTTTTGGTTTTTTTTAGAGTTTTTGAGGTATTTTTGTTTTTTGGGTGGAACCCCACTTTAAATAGCTTCACAGCAGCAAAAACAAAAGAAAGATTTCAGTCTCCAGAACTGCTATCACAGTTAAACAGTTCCTGGTTTTTGTCGCAGGTAACTTCCCCTACCAGGAGGCTTCCAGGCAGGATACTGCCGTTCACTTTTATCGCTGTACACAAAACCACCATCCATAGTCTCCTCTACACTCCTCCACACCCATCTACAACTTCCTGTCTTGTTTTAAACCCACTTCCTCTGACAGTTGGGTTAACCCTTTTTGTTCCCTTAAAGGGACACACAGTCCAAACAGAGGGGAAATATAGTGTCCAGCCATGGTGTCCTGTACAATATATATATATATATATATATATATATATATATATATATATATATATATATATATATATATACATACACACAGTATCTCACAAAAGTGAATACACCCCTCACATTTTTGTAAATATTTTATTATATCTTTATATGTGACAACACTGAAGAAATGACACTTTGCTACAATGTAAAGTAGTGATTGTACAGCTTGTATAACAGTGTAAATTAGCTGTCCCCTCAAAATAACTCAACACACAGCCATTAATGTCTAAACCGCTGGCAACAAAAGCGAGTACATCCCTAAGTAAAAATGTCCAAATTGGGCCCACTTAGCCATTTTCCCTCCCCGTTGTCATGTGACTCGTTATGCCCCGTACACACGGTCGGATTTTCCGACGGAAAATGTGTGATAGGACCTTGTTGTCGGAAAGTCAGACCGTGTGTAGGCTCCATCACCCATTTTCCATCGGATTTTCCGACACACAAAGTTTGAGAGCAGGCTATAAAATTTTCCGACAACAAATTCCGTTGTCGGAATTTCCGATCGTGTGTACACAAATCCGACGCACAAAATGCCACACATGCTCATAATAAATAGATGAAAGCTATTGGCTACTGCCCCGTTTATAGTCCCGACGTACGTGTTTTACGTAACTGCGTTCAGAATGATCGGATTTTCTGACAACTTTGTGTGACCGTGTGTATGCAAGACAAGTTTGAGCCAACATCCGTCGGAAAAAATCCTAGGATTTTGTTGTCGGAATGTCCGATCAATATCCGACCATGTGTACGGGGCATTAGTGTTACAAGGTCTCAGGTGGGAATGGGGAGCAGGTGTGTTAAATTTGGTCTTATCGCACTCACTCTCTTATACTGGTCAATGGAAGTTCAACATGGCAGTTCATGGCAAAGAACTCTGAGGATCTGAAAAAAAGAATTGTTGCTCTACATAAAGATGGCCTAGGCTATAAGACGATTGTCAAGACCCTGAAACTGAGCTGCAGCACCATGGCCAAGACCATCCAGCGGTTTAACAGGACAGGTTCCACTCAGAACAGGCCTCGCCATGGTCGACCAAACAAGTTGAGTGCACATGCTCAGCATCATATCCAGAGGTTGTCTTTGGGAAATAGACATATGAGTGCTGCCAGCATTGGCAGGTTGAAGGGGTGGAGGGTGGGGGGATCAGCCTATCAGTGTTCAGACCATATGCCGCACACTGCATCAAATTGGTCTGCATGGCCGTCTTCCCATAAGGAAGCCTCTTCTAAAGATGATGCACAAGAAGCCCGCAAACAATTTGCTGAAGACAAGCAGACTAAGGACATGGATTATTGGAACCATGTCGTGTGGTCTGATGAGACCAAGATAAAATTATTTGATTCAGATGGTGTCAAGCGTGTGTGGCAGCAACCTGGTGAGGAGTACAAAGATAAGTGTGTCTTGCCTACAGTCAAGCGTGGTGGTGGGAGTGTCATGGTCTGGGGCTGCATAAGTGCTGCCGGCACTGGGGAGCTACAGTCTATTGAGGGAACCATGAATGCCAATATGTACTGTGACATACTGAAGCAGAGCATGATCCCCTCCCTTTGGAGACTGGTCCGCAGGGCAATATTCCAACATGGTAACGACCCCAAACACACCTCCAAGATGACCACTGCCTTGCTAAAGAAGCTGGGGTTAAAAGTGATGGACTTGCCAAGCATGTTTCCAGACCTAAACCCTATTGAGGATCTGTGGGGCATCCTCAAACGGAAGGTGGCGGAGCGCAAGGTCTCATCCACCAGCTCCGTGATGTCATCATGGAGGAGTGGAAGAGGACTCCAGTGGCAACCTGTGAAGCTCTGGTAAACTCCCTGCCCAAGAGGGTTAAGGCAGTGCTGTAAAATAATGGTGGCCACACAAAATATTGACACTTTGGGCCCAGTTTGGACATTTTCACTTAGGGGTGTACTCACTTTTGTGAGATACTGTGTGTGTGTGTATATATATATATATATATATATATATATATATATATATATATATATATATATATATATATATATATATAAAAACACACACACACTATATTGTCAAAAGTATTGGGACGGCTGCCTTTACACGCACATGAACTTTGATGTCTTAGTCCATAGGGTACAATATTGAGTTGGCAATTTTTTTTATTTGAGAATCTTGCAAACAAGAAACACATTCCAACTCTTTTTATACAAAAATACAAAAAATAAATATTTTATATATATATATATATATATATATATATATATATATATATATATATATATGTATATCATATTGTATACACGACTAAACATAATAATAAAGGCCTACTTCAACCTATAATATATGAACAAAAGGGTTTTTTCCTCAACCAAGAGAAATGTCACTGTATTATATTATACTATATATATATATATATATATATATATATATATATATCACTAAATAGCACAGACATCTTCAAAAATTCTACACATTATTCAACTTGATTAACATTCAGACCAAAAAACATAGATCATCATGTGTATGTAGCCTTTCTTCAAAACTATGTTTATCCTTGAAAATCTACGGGAGTGTCCAGAGAGAAAACAGGGAAAGAACCCAACACCCAGAGATCAACAAACAGCAGCTACAGGCCTGATATTCCTCCACGACTTTATCCAGACCCTTTGCCGCCATCTGTCTTTCTCGAGACCCCGAATTTTCCCTACCTCACCAAGAATCTCACACACCACCACCAGAACAGGAAGGACTTTCTGCCGAAGGGATACCTGATACCGTGCATTCCAGGTGTAATATCGGACTACTAAGCTGACTAGAAAAAGAGTGTCCAAATCAAATCCCTTGCGATTCTGCAATGCTCCATACACCCACTCAGCATAAGACATGCTTAGCAGGAAAGGAATATTCAGAGCCCTCCCCACCTTTTTATAGACTTCTATATTGAAAGGGCACTGAAGCAAGAAGTCGTCCATGGTTTCCACTTCACCCTAACACTCCGGTCTTGGACAACCACGATTGTCCAAAAAGCGGCACTTCACATTCCCCCTCACATAGAGCCTACCGTGGAAAGCGAGCCAGGCCTGGTCCCTAAATTTCAAGGGAATCCGCTCAGAATTTATTAAACGTAAACCCTCCCTCATAATATGACTTGGGCAATCCCTTAAGGCCAGTGGCGCATGAAAGACAGTACCCACGATCTTCTCATCCAGGAGTCCCCTAGGAAGGGAAGTTTAAGAATTTTCAGGCACAGGGCAACATAAGCCGGGAGCTTACCATGCTTGATCCTTAGGCTTTTCACTGGCCCGCCACTCTCCCAACAGCCCAGAAAAGGTCTAAACCAGATCTGGAAAATACCCACCCATCCAAGCAGTCTCTCTGCTAGCATGTTACCAAATTTGTGTTTCAAAAACATCAGAGAGAAGAATACAACCGGGTTGACCATCCCTAGGCCACCCTTCCACCTAGATAGGTAAGTCACGTTCAGCTTCACAAGATTCAGCTTGTTCCCCCATAATAATTGGAAGAAACAACTATAAATCCTGGTATAGCAAGACTCTGGCAAGATGCAAACAAAGCTGACATACAGAAAGGTAGGAATCAGGTAGGTCTTAATTAAGTCCACCCTTTCCCTCAAGGAGAGCCGCCACCCTTTCCAGCATTTCACCTTGACATCAGCATCATTCAGCCTGGCTTCCCAATTTGACTTACTGTAATCGTCAGGGCCAAACTCGATGCCTAATACTTTGACTTTCTGCTGAGGCCTCGGGAAGGTGTCCGAAAGTGCAAAGCTCTCACCTCCCTCGCTCATCCAAAAAACTTCACTTTTATCACGGTTGACCTTGGAGCCTGATGCCTTGGAATACTGCTCTATAACTGAAACCACCTCCTGCGCCTCCTCTGTCCCAGAGATAAAGACATAAACGTCATCAGCATGGGCTACAACCCTCAAGGGCGGCTCACCAGTAATGCCAACCGGCACCCCGCATAACGGTCCGCTCTCTAGCCTTCTGATGAAGGGATTGATTGCGAACACGTATAGCAAAGGGCTCAGCGGACACCCCTGGCGCACCCCCGATCCAACCCCGAAGGACTGTCCAACCCAACCGTTAACAAGCATGAAGCTCTCTGCCTCTCTGTATAAAGTCTTAAGCCATCCAATAAACCCACCCTCCAGGCCATACTTGTCAAGGAGAAGCCAGAGGTACTCATGATTGACACGATCAAAAGCCTTCGCCTGATCCAGTGCCAGCAAATACTTTCCCCAGCCTTCAGCCCTGCAACGTTCCAGAGCCTCCCGGACAGCTAACACCGCTGATAAATTGCTTCTACCCTGGACCGAACAGTGCTACTGACGAGAAAGCAGTCTGTCTGCTACTGATAACAAGCGCCAGAAAATTATCTTCGCCAGAATCTTTCTATCGACATTGAGAAGGCTTGCCTTTTGACAACAGAATTACAGCAGATTGTCTCATGGAGGGAGGGAGTGAACCCTCCTGCAGACAGCCGTTAAATACCTCCACAAGATAAGGTACCAAGCTGGATTTAAAAGTCTTATAAAATTCAGCCGTCAAGCCATCTGGCCCAGGGGTTTTCTTAATAGCCAGACCATCTATAGCTTTGACTACCTCTTCTGCTGTGATTCCCCCTGTCAAACTTGCAAGCGGAATGTTATTTCCCAGACCTGGTGTAGAATCCAGAAAACTCAACATCTTTGCCCGATCAAGCTACTTCTCCCCCAGAAGATCCACATAAAAAGACCTAGAGACCTCCAGGATCCCTGACCTGGATTTCGTCAAAGAGCCCGTACTATCCTTTAGCCCAACAACCGTCTTAACTGCTGCGCTTTGTTTGCAGTTCTGATAAGGGTCGGGCGAGTGATATTTCCCGTAGTCCCTTTCCAGAACCAAAGAAGCGTGCCGGTCATACTGATACTTCCCAAGGAGAAGTTTCATCTCAGAGATTGCCCTGGAATCTCCACCACTCGAGACAAGGCGATCAAGTTTTCTCCTCAGCTGCTGGTAGGCAATGTACTTACCAAGCTGTTTCCTTTTTCCTATGGCCTTGAAAAACCCACTAATCCGGCTTTTGGCGAGCTCCCACCACTCCGACTTACTGCTGCAGAAATCCAGAATGGTTACCTGAGCCTGAAAAAAATCCTCAAAAGATTGTCTTACCTCCTCGTCATCCAGCAGAGCCAAATTCATCCTCCAAATACCCTTTCCTTTAGGTGGCATATCTGAAGCATTGAGAATAACAGACAGCAAAAGGTGATCAGAGAATTCCACCATACGACACTCAGGAGCAGAAAAGGCAGAGTCCCCCTTTAAAAGAAAACCTATCTATCCTGCTCTCACAACTGCTTCGCTTAAATGTGTACCCCGTGCTGTCAGGGCAACGCTTAATATGCGCATCTTCCAGACCTGCTTCCCTGGCTATCGTATTAAGAAAAACGCTATCATATCTCAGGCTGTCAGTGGAGCCTTTCCTGTCTTTGGGCCTAATAACGGTGTTAAAAATCACCTCCAAAGACAACTTGCCGAGATGTAAAAAAGAAAGGCTTAATCTCTGTAAAGAGGCATTTCCTCTCCCATCTAGTTTGTGGTCCATAAATATTTATTAAACGCAGATCATGCACCTTCACAGAGACGTCCAGGACCATACACCTTCCAATCTCTACCTCGATAACCCGCCGACACGTTACCATGCCAGTAAAAAGTACTGCAACTCCGCTGTAAGGCTCAGCCACAAGAGACCAGAAGGAGGGCCCACGCCTCCACTCCCTCTTTGCCAGGTGGACATCAGCAAGGCTATTTAGCCGGGTCTCTTGCAAAAATAAAATATCAGCATCCATCTCACTGAGCAAAAAATAAGGCCATATTACGAGCCCTTACAGATTTTATGCTGGCAACATTAATCGTTGCCACCTTTATCGGAGTGGGAATTGTCATCAGGATGATTGAGGTAGGCGTTTCTTAGCCTGAGCTCCCTCCCCCCTTACTGGAGACCTTGATCTCTTTAGGGAACACTCTACCTCATCCTCCGCCATCTGAGACACGGAATTAGAAGACTCCTCCTCCCCCTCAGATAAGGACCCAAACTTGTTTCCCAGCGGTAGATCATCTACCTCTAAAGATGAAAGCAGGAGGAGGCAGAGGTCAGGACTACCTTATTCCTCCTTCTCCCCACCTTGGTCCACTCTCCCTCCTCCCCTGAAAAATTACCCTGAAAGGCCTCATCTACATTATTAGCAGTGGCAACTTCCCCCTTCTTCACCTTAGAACCTCCACTAGAGGTTTTACGCTGCCTTAGGGAAGGCCCTGATGAAGCTGCCACCTCAGATCTGCACAAATCTGCCCCTTTGGCAGCCTCAGCCAATCTGGATGACTTATTTACATTTGGAACGCTGGGCACCTGAAACACTGGGGAAGAACACACAACAGAAGTAGACACCGACACAGTAGGGAGCACAGACTGGGGAGGAGACACAAGAGGGGTCACACCTTCAGGTTGGGAATCTGACACCTGGGGGGGGCCTTAGGACTAGCTGAAACAGCTCCACCAACCCCTTGCTGCCCTCCACGTTCCTCCTCCTCCATCCTCAACAGTTCTTCGACCACCTCTGGCTGGTTATGGAGGGCTTCCAGGCAAAGGCTATAGGGGTGACCTAACTTGTTACAAAAATTACAACGAATACTATTGCAGTCTTTTGCAACATGACCTGAGCCCTGACAGAGGGAACATTTCTGCACAGAACATGAGCTTGAAAAATGCCCCTTTTCACCACAGCGATGACACAACTTTGGTTGCCCTGCATAAAAAGTAATAATCCTGTCACAACCTATAAAGGCAGACGAAGGGACGTGCTTAACAACATTACCCGTGACATGCAGTTTTACTAACACTGTCTATCCTCCTGTCCATATCCCCCTATCATCTACAACTTTCCTCAAGGGGGCTTGGACATCAGCATATCTCCCCAACCACACCACCAGATCCGCAGCAGGAATGGACTCATTCTGTACTAGAATGGTGATGTTCTTGTATAATGGCTGGCGAGAGACTACTTTGGGCGACAAACCTGCCATCTTGGGGACTCCTTCCACCTTTGCTCATACCTCTCCCAAAAGACATCTAATCCTTCCGCCTTGACAAAGGAGAGGTCATACTCATATGACCCAACTGGGCTGATAAGGGCAAAAATCTCCTCCGCTTTAAAACCCATCCCCAGAATATGGTCCACCACATCTCTTCTATTTGGTGGGGGGCCTTCTCCAGTCCACCTCAATTGGACCACATTGCGGTGTTTAAAGGAGCTACCAGATGGTGTCAGATTGGCCTGACCTTCGCTCACATCAGTCCTAGTGACCGCAGAATAAATGGTCCTACTCACCCTTGGGACAGGTGCAGCCACCGCTGCAGCATAGGAAATAACCGCACTCCTTGCAACATCCCGCACATCACTTTTAGCTACAGACCCTTCTTTAGATAAGGTAGAAACAACAGATGGAGCAAAGACTTCTGGCACAGAAATATCATTTACATTACCCTTGGTAATTCTTACTTCATTACCAGTAACTAAAGGGTTACCAACAGTGGAGATTAGGGTTGTCCCGATACCAAAACTGGTAACGATGCCGAGCATTTGCCCAAGTACTTGTACTCGGGCAAATGCTCCCGATGCTTCCCCCGATACCTGGACAGTCAGCAGTGATCGGCGCGTGGAGGAGTTACAAGCTTCTCCCCAGCGGCTTTCAGCTGCTTTAGTGACATACAGCGGTGATCGGTGCTTGTAACTCCCCCACACGCGATCACTGCTGACTGCCACTGCATCCTCCATGCCCCCTCCATTCCACTGTTCCCCTCCGCTGTCCCCCTCCGTTCCTCTGTCCCTCTCTGTTCTGCTGTCCCCCTCCGTTCTGCCGTTCTGCTGTCCCTCTCTCTTCCTCTGTCCCTCTCTGTTCTGCTGTCCCCCTCCGTTCTGCTGTCCCCCTCCGTTCTGCTGTCCCCCTCCGTTCTGTTGTCTCTCTCTCTATGTCCTCCTCCTTCCTTTGTGAATGGACAGAGTCAGCTGACTCTGTCCATTCACATAACTGAAACATTGTAACCTCCTGTGATTACGATGTCTCCGTTTATGAATGGAGAGGAGCCGCTGTCTTCTCTCCATTCATTCTCAGTGCAGCTGAGGCTGCAGAGAAAGGGATTGGGGAATCTCTATCCTCAGTCTCTTTCTCTGTCTCAAGGGGGAGATATCAGGGGTCTGTTAAGACCCCTGATATCTCACCAAAGCCCCCCAACAGGGCTGATTAAAAAAAAAAAAACCACACATATTGCAATACATAATACAAATAAAAATGTAAATAAAAAAAACACATAGACACCGTTCACCCCCTCCCCCCCCCCCCCTAAAAGAAAAAGAAAAAAAAGAAAGCATTGTTAAAAAAAAAAAAAACACTGTCACGTGACATTAAAAAAAAAGTATGGGTAATCGGTATCGGCGAGTACTTGAAAAAAGTATCGTACTTGTACTCGGTCCTAATAAAGTGGTATCGGGACAACCCTAGTGGAGATGTCCTTATCAGCACTCTTCACAGCAGAGTCTGCACACCCTTCACTGGCTCTCTGTACACAGGTGGGAGTCTCAGCCAGGAGATGAGCTTGCTCTCCACTGCCCTCTACTGCACCATCCATAGGAACTACATCTCCATTATGTTGTATAGGCAAGTCATTAACAAAAACAGCTTTTTCAGCCGTCCGATGTTTCAAAGGTTTTGGGGGGGCATCATTATCCTCTTCTTCATCCTCAGATGATCCAGACACGGCAAACTTGCGACCATGCAAATGTGATTCAATTTCTGTGATTAACTTTAGCATACCTGCTCCCTTCACAGGCTCAGATGGATCATCTTGCTCCATAGCCTCCTGCTGCGGTGACAAGGGCACAGAACTTCCTTGGTCCGATGACATACTGGCAGTCAAAACACCTGACTGCTGATCACCCACAGCCTGCATGCCAGAGATTTCTCCACTTTCTGCAGGCATACTGATACTTGGCTCAGAATGTAAAGATTTTCCAGCGTGCTGGCCAGAAACACAGTCCGAGCCCACAGAAACTTTTTTGCCTTGCACTGACCTTTCTTTCTCGCACTCTGGTGATGCTTCTCCTCCACTGGACTCTATGGCCCCTCTGCGCATTGTACGGAAGCGATCATCATTGCCATATTTCTCCTTGAAAGCTCCGCTGGTTTCTTTCAATGCAGTCACCAGCAGACTCTGCTTTTCCACTTTGGCCTCCAAAGCCATTAACTCAGGCCGCATCTGTCTGCTCTTGGAACTGTGAAGCCGGTCAAGTTTGAAGTCAAACTTTAACTTTGCCAGTACCTCTTCCTCCTTAGCAATTCTCGCAATCCTAGCACAAACCTTCTTTCTGTAGGCTGACAGGCTTTCGCCTTTAGCTGGGCCATTTCCCAGGTCCTCAAACACTGGTATGGGAGGACTGGTACTCTGGCCATCGGGGGATCCTCCCCTGGGTCCACCCCAGATTCCTGCATCCACTCTGGGTATAGGGAGTAATCAAGCTCCCTGGATCAGTAGGCCTCACTGGAGCTTAGGAGAGCAGCAGTAGTGCAGCCACACCCTTTGCAGCTATAACAGCTTCAACTCTTCTGGGAAGGCTGTCCACGAGGTTTAGGAGTGTGTCTATGGGAATATTGGACCATTCTTCCAGTAGTGCATTTGTGAGGTCAGACACTGATGTGGATGAGAAGACCTGGCCCTCAGTCTCCGCTCCAATTCATCTCATAGGTGTTTTACCGGGTTGAGGTCAGGACTCTGCACAGGCCAGTCAAGTTCCTCCACCCCAAACTAGCTCATCCATGTCTTTATGGACCTTGTTTTGTGCACTGGTCCAAATAATTTGGTGAGAGGGGTTCCCAGAAAAGTTGAAGCTGTTATAGCTGCAAAGGGTGAGCCAACTCAATATTGAACAGAGACTGGAATGCCATTAAAGTTCATGTGCGTGTAAAGGCAGGCGTACCAATACTTTTGACAATATAGTGTATGTGTGTATATATATATATATATATATATATATATATATATATATATATATATACATATATACAGTGGCTTGCGAAAGTATTCGGCCCCCTTGAACTTTTCAACCTTTTGCCACATTTCAGGCTTCAAACATAAAGATATAAAATTTTTATTTTTTGTGAAGAATCACCAACAAGTGGGACACAATTGTGAAGTGGAACGAAATCTTTTGGATTTTTGAAACTTTTTTAACTAATAAAAAAATGAAAAGTGGGGCGTGCAAAATTATTCGGCCCCCTTGCGTTAATACTTTGTAGAGCCACCTTTTGCTGCGATTACAGCTGCAAGTCGCTTGGGGTATGTCTCTATCAGTTTTGCACATCGAGAGACTGAAATTCTTGCCCATTCTTCCTTGCAAAACAGCTCGGGCTCAGTGAGGTTGGATGGAGAGCGTTTGTGAACAGCAGTTTTCAGCTCTTTCCACAAATTCTCCATTGGATTCAGGTCTGGACTTTGACTTGGCCATTCTAACACCTGGATACGTTTATTTGTGAACCATTCCTTTGTAGATTTTGCTGTATGTTTGGGATCATTGTCTTGTTGGAAGATACATCTCCGTCCCAGTTTCAGGTCTTTTGCAGACTCCAACAGGTTTTCATCCAGAATGGTCCTGTATTTGGCTGCATCCAACTTCCCCTCAATTTTAACCATCTTCCCTGTCCCTGCTGAAGAAAAGCAGGCCCAAACCATGATGCTGCCACCACCATGTTTCACGGTGGGGATGGTGTGTTGAGTGTGATGAGCTGTGTTGCTTTTGCGCCAAACATATAGTTTTGCATTGTGGCCAAAAAGTTCGATTTTGGTTTCATCGGACCAGAGCACCTTCTTCCACATGTTTGGTGTGTCTCCCAGGTGGCTTGTGGCAAACTTTAGACGAGACTTTTTATGGATATCTTTGAGAAATGGCTTTCTTCTTGCCACTCTTCCATAAAGGCCAGATTTGTGCAGTGTACGACTGATTGTTGTCCTATGGACAGACTCTCCCACCTCAGCTGTAGTTCTCTGCAGTTCATCCAGAGTGATCATGGGCCTCTTGGCTGCATCTCTGATCAGTCTTCTCCTTGTCTGAGCTGAAAGTTTAGAGGGACAGCCAGGTCTTGGTAGATTTGCAGTGGTCTGATACTCCTTCCATTTCAAAATGATCGCTTGCACAGTGCTCCTTGGGATGTTTAAAGCTTGGGAAATCTTTTTGTATCCAAATCCGGCTTTAAACTTCTCCACAACAGTATTACGGACCTGCCTGGTGTGTTCCTTGGTCTTCATGATGCTCTCTGCGCTTTCAACAGAACCCTGAGACTATCACAGGGCAGGTGCATTTATACAGAGACTTGATTACACACAGGTGGATTCTATTTATCACCATCAGTCATTTAGGACAACATTGGATCATTCAGAGATCCTCGCTGAACTTCTGGAGTGAGTTTGCTGCACTGAAAGTAAAGGGGCCGAATAATTTTGCACGCACCACTTTTCAGTTTTTTAATTGCTAAAAAAGTTTAAAATATCCAATAGATTTCGTTCCACTTCACAATTGTGTCCCACTTGTTGGTGATTCTTCACAAAAAATTAAAATTTTATATCTTTATGTTTGAAGCCTGAAATGTGGCAAAAGCTTGAAAAGTTCAAGGGGGCCGAATACTTTGCTGCTCTTCTGCGCTGGATTACGTATCCAATACGTGATCCAGCTCTTCCGGAAGGGGGGCACGCACGCGGGCACCCACCGCCCGGCTGTGCTGTGATTAGGACAGAGTTAGGCACATAGTTAGCCCTTTGATTGCCTCTAGATGTTAACCCCTTCCCAGGCAGTGTCATTAGTACAGTGTCAGTGTATATTATTAGCATTGATCACTGTATTATTGTCACTGGTTCCCACAAAGTGTAAAAAGTGTCAGTTAGTGTCAGATTGCTGATCTCCGCCATTACTAGTATAAAAAAAAAAAATATGAATATATAAATTCCAGTATACTGTATTAGAGGTCGACCGATATATCGGCCGATATTTGGTGTTTTTGTGCTGATAAAAAAGGCCGATATCAGCGGACTTGCAAATGACTTCTTGTAATAGAAGTCAATACAAGTTGCCTGAAATCTTCTGTGAAGCAACTTCTCTCCTCCTCTGGGCAGCCTGACAAATCTGATAAAATGAACCTGAAGTGATACAATGTTTACACTTATGAATGGACTGAACTCTGTGTGTAGAAGCTCTCAGTTTAACCATTTAAAGACTAAATCTTTTCTGACACTTGTTGCTTACAAGTAAAAATCCTTATTTTCTGCTAGAAAATCACTTAGAACCCCCAAACATTATATATATATATATATATTTTTTAGCAGAGACCCTAGGGAATAAAATAGCGGTTGTTGCAATATTTTATGTCACACGGTATTTGCGCAGCGGTCTTTCAAACGCAATATTTTTTGAAAAAATACACTAATAAATTTAAAAAAAACTAAGCAGTAAAGTTAGCCCATTTTTTTCATCCAAAAGTTTTGATTACCTGTTTTTGTGTATTTAATATTTAAGATATAGTTTTTTTTTTTAATCTAAATTCTACATACAAGTGAACTGATTGGAGGTTTGTTTTGTTTAATAAATGTTTAAATGTAAAAAATTTTCTGGATCACTTAAGGTTGCTTTCACACTGGAGCGGGCATGCGTTGACGGTAAAACGCTGCTAGTTTTAGCGGCGCTTTACCGTCATTTTAGCGCCGCTATTCGGCTGCTAGCAGGGTGCTTATAACCCAGCTAGCAGCCGAGGAAGGGGTTAAATGCGCCCCTGAAGCGCCGCTGCCGAAACTCTTTGCAGGCGCTTCGGCAGCGGTGCGCATTCATTTCAATGGGCAGGAGTGGTGGAGGAGCGGTATACACCGATCCAAAGATGCCGCTTGCAGGACTTTTTTTTAACATCCTGCCAGCGCATCTCCTCAGTGTGAAAGCACTCGGGATATCACACTGAGACTGCAGGGGAGCCGTTTTACAGGCACTTTACAGGCACTATTTTTAGCCCAAAAGAGCCTGAAAAACGCCCCAGTGTGAAAGGGGTCTAACTATTAGATTTTATGAGATGAAGGGAAAAAAAAAATCGGCCTAATATATCGGCCCAAAAAAATCGGCATCACATATCGGCCATCGGCCACCGCGATTTCTAAATATCGGCATCGGCATCGGCCAGAGAGAAACCCATATCGGTCGACCTCTATACTGTATATACCAGAGTTTGTAGACGCTATAACTTTTGTGCAAACCAATCAATATACACTTATAATTTTTTTTTACCAAAAATATGTAGCAGAATACATTTTGGCCTAAATTTATGAAGAAATTAGATTTTTTACACTTTTTATTGGATCTGTTTTATAGCAGAATGTAAAAAATAGTATGTTTTTTAAAAAATGTTGGTCTTTTTTCATTTATATGATAAAAAATCCAGTAGTGATCAAATACCACTAAAAGAAAGCTCTATGTGAAAAAAAAATATATAAATTTCATTTGGGTACAGCGTCGAATGACCGCACAATTGTCAGTTAAAGTAACGCAGTGCCAAATAGCAAAAAATGGCCTGGTCGTGAAGGGGGTCAAATCTTCTGGAGGGCCAGTGGATATACAGCGGGTAAAATAAGTATTGGACACATCACCAATTTTCAAGGTAAAAATCTTACGTGTAATCGTTATGTGTAATAAAATGGAATGACACAGGAATAAAGTATTGAACACGCTAACTGAAATCTATTTAAATACTTCGTACAAAATCCTTTGTTGGTAATGACAGCTTCAAGACGCCTCCTGTATGGAGAAACTAGTCGCATGCATTGCTGTATCAGGTGTGATATTGGCCCATTCTTGCATACAGTCTTCAACTCCTGAAGGTTTTGTGGGCCTCTTCTATGAACTCTGATCTTTAGTTCTTTCCATAGATTTTCTATTGGATTCAAGTCAGGTGATTGGCTGGGCTTTAGTTTCTTTCTTTGAAACCAATTGAGAGTTTCCTTGGCTTTGTGTTTGGGCTCATTGTCTTCCTGATCTGTCCACCCCTTGTTTCATCTTCATAATCCTGGTAGATGGCAGCAGATTTTTTTCAAGAATGTCTTGATAGATTTTTCCATTCGTTCTTCCTTCGATGATATGAAGTGTGCCAGTACCGTATGCCGAAAAACTGCCCCAGACCATGATGCTCCCACCTCAAAACTTCACTGTTGGTATGGGGGTGTTTTTGGGGTGATGTGCAGTGCCATTTGACCTCCGAACATGGTGTGTATTATGGCATCCAAAGAGTTCAATTTTGGTCTCATTTGACCAAACTATATTCTCCCAGTATTTCACAGGCTTGTCTAAATGTTGTGCAGCAAACTTTGAACGAGCTTTAACATGCTTGTTCTTCAGAAGTGGAGTCTTGCGTGGTGAGCGTGCATACAGGCCATGGCAGTTGAGTGCATTACTTATTGTTTTGAAATAATGTACCTGCTAATTCCAGGTCTTTCTGATGCTCTCCACAAGTGAGCCTTGGCTTTTGGACAATTCTTCTAATAATTATTTTCACTCCTCTGTCAGAAATCTTGCAAGGAGCACCTGGTTGTGGCCGGTTTATGGTGAAATGATGTTCTTTCCACCTCTGGATTATGGCCCCAACAGTGTTTACTGAAAAATTCAGAAGTTTAGAAAACCTTCTGTAATCAATGCAATCAGTATGTTTTGCAACAATAAGGTTGCAAAGGTCTTGAGAGAGCTCTTTGCTTTTTTTTACCCATCATGAGATGTTTCTTGTGTGACACCTTGATAATGAGACACCTTTTTATAGGCCATCAGTTGAGAAATCATTTGGTGAAGGGAGGATTGTGGTGTGGGGTTTTTTCTCAGGGTATGGGCTTGGCCCTTTAGTTCCAGTAAAGGGAACTCTTAAGGTGTCAGCATTCCAAGACAATTTGGCCAATTGGCCAATTTCATGCTCCCAACTTTGTGGATACAGTTTGGGGATGGCCCCTTCCTGTCCCAACATGATTGTGCACCAGTGCACAAAGCAAGGTCCATAAAGACATGGATGATTGAGTTTGGGGTGGTGGAACTTGACTGGCCTGCACAGAGTCCGGACCTCAACCCGATAGAAGACTTTTGGGATGAATTAGAGTGGAGACTGCAAGCCAGGCCACATCAGTGCCTGACCTTACAAATGTGCTTGTGGAAGAATGGTCAAACATTCCCATAGACACACTCCTAAACCTTGTGGACAGCCTTCTCAGAAGAGTTGAAGCTGTTATAGCTGCAAAGGGTGGGCAACTCAATATTGAACCCTACGGACTAAGACTGGGATGCCATTAAAGTTCATGTGCGTGTAAAGGCAGGCGTCCCAATATTTTTTGTAATAGATTGTATAAATGCATCAGCTGATTATAATTAACACAGACACTCCCATTCAGGAATCAGTATTCCAAGGACATATTAGAACATACAGCTTTTTCTTACAGTGGAATTACAGTGTATCTGAATACTGCAATCTGAAAACCCTATTTAATTAATTTTTAATATTCAAGGTAAAATCACCCATCCATCCATGTCTCTATACTTTATTTAGTTGAGAAATCACTTTGAAAAACACCCCTCTAGCGTTTCTAGCTGCAGCCATCTTGAGTAAGGGCAGAAGATTCATGTAGCATTCACTTACTGTAATCCATCTGGCTTTAGCTCAGGCATGCAGGCAGGAGGGTGTGCTTAGGTGTGAATGCCCCCCCCCCCCCAGATGAAAGGGGAATGAAGACTCCTGATATAATTTTGGTTACAACAAGAAAAACGGAAAATTCCTATCATAATACTTACCGTAATTTTCCTTTCCTGATGGACTCCATGGCAGCAACGTGTGTGTTAAGTCCCGCCTCTACTACCCTATAGGACACTACTCCCATAAATCTTTGCTCCCTGCCCCCGGCCGTGTTCGGTAACTAGAATACTTCAGCCATTCGGGGAGGGAACTCCTGCTGCCATGGAGTCCATCAGGAAAGGAAAATTACGGTAAGTATTATGATAGGAATTTTCCGTTTTCCTGACAGACTCCATGGCAGCAACGTGTGGGAAATAACTCGCCATACACACCCGGGTGGGCTAAATGCTGAACAAAAGATTTATTTAACACTGTCAGCCGACAGCACTTTTAAACCAAATTTAACAGAAGATAAGGTTGCTGGCTCAACACAATAATGGGTCATGAAGGTATGAATCGAAGACCACGAAGCTGCTCTACAGATCACATCAGGAGCAACATGACGTGAGGCCGCCCAGGACGTCGACAGACTTCTTGTAGAGTGAGCTGTAACCGCCTCAGGAGGAGCCAAGCCTTTCTCTCTGTAAGCCCATTGAATGGCTTGAACCACCCAAGCCGCGATGGATCTGACAGAAGCTCTAGAGCCCCTGTTTTTCCCATGGAATAGAACAAAAAGGAATTCAGATTGACGGAAAGATGCCGTAACTTCCAGGTATTGATTGAGAGTAGCTCCTACATCGAGAGGGTGTGGATCTGGACCTCCAGTGGATTTGAAGGTAGGGAGTGTAATATCCTGGTTCTCGTGAAAGACCGAGGTAACTTTGGGATTTGTCCCAAGCATTGGTATTAGGACCACTCTGTCCGGAAAAAAGGTGATGAATGGTTCCTTGGACCCCAGGGATTGAATTTCCGAGACCCTCTTCGCCGAAGTTATAGCTATCAGGAACGAAGTCTTGAGGGTTAATTCCCTGACTGAGAGAGATCTGTCAAGTTGAGCAAAGAAATCCAAGACTAACGGAAGATCCCATTTAGGGAATCTAGGTTTCCTCTGTGGCCTAAGTCTGACTGCTCCTTTGAAAAATTGCTGGACCAGAGGGTGCTTGGCCCATGCGACTCCGGAGAAAGCTGATATTGCGGAAACCTGGACACGCAGAGAACTGACGGATAGTGAGATGTCCAGACCCGTCTGCAGAAAACTTAGAACATCCTGAATCGCCAGATTATCACAGGAGTTGGACCTGGAAGACATATGGCTGCTAAATTTCGCCCAGATCCTCTCATACACTCGGTTAGTACTATTCCTTCTTGAACTAAGGAGAGTGGGAATTACTTCATCCGGGCAGCCTAGCGCCTCCAACCTTCCCCTTTCAAAAGCCAAGCCCTTAGGCGTAGGTGATCCGGGCAAGGGTGTAGCCTCGACCCCTGAGACAGGAGGTCTGGTCTGGATGGAAGAGGGATCGGATCTCGGACACTGAGGAGTGTCAGGAGAGGGAACCAGGGCCTGTTGGGCCAATAAGGAATTATTGCTAACACCTCTGCTGTCTCTGCCCTGAGCCTCTTCAGAAACTGGAGGATGATCGGAGTTGGCGGAAAGGCATAGGCTCTGTTGAACCACCATTTCTCCGCCAGGGCGTCCACCCCATACGCTTGAGGGTCCCTGTACCTTGAATAGTATCTTGCCATCTTTTTGTTGCAGGGGGAGGCGAACAGGTCGACTTCCGGAAGGAACCCCAACGAAAGAACCCACTTGAATACTTCTTCGTGGAGAGACCACTCGTTGTTGTCTAGGAGCCTCCGAGAAAGAAAGTCTGCCTGAACATTCTGAACCCCCGGAACATATGTCGCTGTCAGATCCTTCAGGTTTTTCTGGGCCCAGGACATAATTGGCTCTACCTCTTGTAGTAAGGAGAGACTTCGAGTCCCACCTTGCCTTCTTATGTATCCCACTGCTGTGGTATTGTCCAGTCTGAGTAGGACCGAGGAGCCTTGAATGAGATGCCGAAATGCCAGAAGTGCCTGGAAGGCTGCTCTCAGCTCCAGGATGTTTGACACTATCCTTCTGGAGGGGAATTCCCAAGTGCCCTGAGCCACTTCCGCCAGACAGTGGGCACCCCAGCCCCTGTTGCTGGCGTCTGTTGTTATAGTCACCCAAGCAATGGGAAGGATAGAATGGCAGTTGGAGAGGTTCTCCCGTTGGAGCCACCATAGGAGAGAGTGCCTCATGGATGCAGTAATCCGAATCAGCTGGGTCTTGCTGCCCTTCCACTGGTGAAGGAAGCCCTTCTGAAAAGGCCTCATTCTCCATTGGGCCCACCTCACCATCGGAATCGCCGCCACCATAGTGCCAATGATCCTCAGGCATTGGAGAGCGTGAAGATGAGGAGTAGAAAGAGCTGGGTGGATCCTGTCTCTGAATGTCGAGATCTTCTCTTCCGGTAACGAAATGGTGCCTCTGACCGTGTCGAAGAGGGCACCCAAGAACACCAGAGACTGCGATGGGTCTAACTGGCTCTTCTCCTGGTTCAGAATCCATCCGAATTCCTGTAGTGTGGAAATCACTTGCCCTCTGTGTGCAATGAGTTGCACCCTGTCTTGTGCCAAGAGAAGCAGGTCGTCCAGGTAGTGATGTAGACGAATCCCCCTGGTTCTCAGGAGAGCTACTATTGCCAACAGCACCTTTGAGAAAACCCGAGGAGAAGTTGGCAACCCGAAGGGAAGGCATGTAAATTGTAAGTGAAGGTTGCCCACGGAGAAGCGGAGAAATTGTTGAAAGTTTTCCGCGATGGGAACGTGAAAGTAGGCGTCCTTGAGGTCTATGGACACCATCCAGTCCCCTGGTTGAACTGACTGTTGAATTGTGGAGAGTGTTTCCATCTTGAACCTCTCCTTTTTGATGAAGCGATTTAGATGGGTTAGGTCTATGACCGGCCTCCAGGCCCCACTCTTCTTCTGAACCAGAAAGAGGGGAGAATACATTCCCATGCCTTGCTGGCTGACTGGGACTGGGACGACAGCACTTTGGGCCAACAAAGATTCTATGTAGGCTAAAAGTATTGTCCTTTTTTCTTCTGATGCCGGATGAGTAGTGGGTACCCACCTGAGTCTGGGAGGGTCGGTAAAGGTCCAGGCATGACCAGAGGAGACTGTCTTGATTGTCCAGAAGTCGTGAATCGAGGCCGCCCAGACATGCCGAAAGTGGAAGAGACGGGCCCCCACACGGTCTGCCTGAGCGGGCCCACTTTCAAAAAGATTTGGAAGGTTGCCTCTCCCCTTTCGACTCACTACCTGCAGCCTTCTTAAAGGACGATTGCCTTGATTTCCAGGATCTGGAGAATTCCCGGCCTGGCTTGTAAGTACGAGCCTCTCTGGATCGATCTTGATATTGCCTCTTCGGGAAGGATCTTCTTTGGCCTTGCAGGCGTCTATCCTGAGGTAGGAACCCCGACTTCCCGCCAGTAGCCCGTGTAATGGCCTCATCCAGCTTGTTGCCGAAAAGAGAAGAGCCCCCGTAGGGAATTCGGCACCATACCTGCTTAGAGGCTGGGTCAGCCAGCCAAGGGCGGAGCCAAAGAGCCCGCTTGGCGGTGACCGACGAGAGCATTGCTCGGGCCGCCAGGCGAATGATGTCAATCGAGGCCTCACCCAGAAAAGCCGAAGCTAGCCTTAATTCTTGAATAGGCGAGTTTTTCGCTGTGTCATCTGAAATATTCCTTAGCGTATCTTGAACACTATCCGTCCACACCTCCATAGCTTTGGACAGGGCTGCCAGGGCTAAGGCTGGTTTGCAAGCCATGCCTGCTGTAAGGTACACTCTCCTCAAATCAGCATCAATCCGTCTGTCCAGAACGTCTTTAAAGGACACTGTGTCCTCCAAGGGGAGTGTCACGTGTTTCACTAGCCTCATCACCGCTGCGTCCACCAAAGGAGCTGATTCCAGATGCTTCACTTCTTTCTCCCGAAAGGGATAAAGCTTTGAAATTTTGGTAAGCATGGAGTTTTTCTTCTCCACCTTGCTCCACTCATCCGTGATGATCTCGCCCAACTCAGAAAAGAAAGGAAAGTTAACTCGCTCCTTCTTTAGCTGTTTAAAGAATTTTCTTTGTTTGGGAGGGACAGCCGTCGCATCCTCCCAATTTAGAGTTTCTCTAAATCGCCTTGACCAAAGGAGGTAGCAGAGTGAAGTCAAAACCCACACAGGTATTATCTTCATCCGAGTCACTGTCAGAGTTGACCACTGAAGGGTGGCTAGGAACAGAGGACTCCCAGGTGTCCTGTAACTGAGTTTCCCTCACTGGGGAACCTGGTGGCTCTGCCTGAGGGGTAACAGGCCGGACTGCCTCAATACCCTTAAGTGATTCCTTCACAACCCTCTCAACTAGGGCTTTAAGTTGCTGGTCCGAATCACCTCTTTCTTTGGAAGCTTTGGCGAAGCAGGAATCGCACAGCGATTTACCGACAGGTACTTGTGATCTGCATCCCCAGCAGACATTTGAAGAGTGGCTGGAGTGGGCCACTGAGGAGTGCGAGCGCTCCTCACTACGGTGTCCTGATTTTGAGGAGGAGCCGTAATGTTTAGATTTGGAAGAGGTTTGCCGGTGATGCGACTTTGACGAATCACTTCCTTTGTGCGAGCTGCGACGCTGTTCTGACCTGGAAGGGCTAAAGCAGAAGACAGAGAACCACAGAAACAAAACAGAGCAGTTAGAAAGAATGATCATCTGCGGAAATACACCCCCCCCACCCGCCTAAGGACCCTCGGCAATGGGACCTGCCCTTGTACCTTGTGAGAGGAGGCTGGCCAGAGGCAGGCGGTGGAGAGCTCATGTCTTGAGAAATATCCATCTGACTGCAAAGTTAACGTAAGGCATATAAATTAACTCGGCTATGAGCCAGGGAGCAACAGCCCTCCTGTATGTAAAGCTACTTACCAGTAGCTGATTCACTGGAGCGTGGGGAAGAGCCAAAAACAGCATGCAGGCATTCCCAGGGACTGCAGGCTGTTTTCCTAGTTTAAATTGGGCGCCCCAGTGACGTCACCGCCCGTGACGAGCGAACGCCAGTGCGCATGCGCGATTAGCGGCGATTTGCCGCTATCGCGCATGCGCGAAAACCAAGCCTCGGTTTCGTGCCGTCCGCGCATGCGCAGTACGGCCGGACACACAAAGTGAAAGTAAAAACGGCGGCTGGAACGCAGGAAGAACCAGCCGCCATGCCTGCAACCACCTGAACGATAAGACGAGGGGAAAGACACACAAGGGAGAGAAACAACAAGGAATTCAAACAGACACTGCTGCCATGATAGCAAGGAAACATCTCACCAATCCCACCACAATCGTCAGGCCGAAGGTAAACACCGGACTTTCCAGGGGCAACAAGGGGTCACCTGCTAATAGCTGGCTATCCAACCCATGCGCGGCCTCGCCTGCCAGTGGCCAGGGACAACGGCTTCTTCCTGCGCCTCTTCCAACGCCCCACTCCATACCCTGCTAATAGCTAGGGCTTAGCGGAGTAATGCGACTTTTCCCGATCCAAGTCGCAGCTCGGCCAACCTTGATCGTGGGGATAAACATCTTCAGGTAGGAAGACCAACACTAGGTCTTGCGAGGAGGACAAAAAAAGAACACGGCCGGGGGCAGGGAGCAAAGATTTATGGGAGTAGTGTCCTATAGGGTAGTAGAGGCGGGACTTAACCCACACGTTGCTGCCATGGAGTCTGTCAGGAAATATAATATACCTTCCTATATATTTACTAATGCTAGCAGCATAAGGATTAAAAATAGTTAGTGTTGACTGAGAAAGTAGAGCTCTGCTTTAAGAGCAGAAACAGGTAGGAGTCTGCTGCAAAGTTTGATAAAATCCTTGCAATGTACATAGATTACCCAGAGGGGATTGTTTTTTCTCAACAAAAGTGGAGTTACTCTTTAAAGAGGAGGTCCAGCCTCCTTCAGAAAAAAAATAAACGTTAGCATTAGAAAAAAAATAAACGTCAGCGGCTACAAATACTGTAGCTGCTGACTTTTAATATTAGGGCACTTACCTGTCCAGGTAGTCCGCAATGTCAGCACCCCAGCTGATTTTTCCATTGGCTCTCGGTGCTGCTACCGCCATTCCTTCTAAGGGAAACCGGCCATGAAGCCTCGCAGCTTCACGGCCTGTTTCCTGCTGCGCATGCGCGGAGCACGCTGCACTTTCTGAAAGGCCCAGCAGTGGGTGATGGATGAGGGGGCCGAACTTCTGGGTGATCGCGTCATGGCGCGATCACCTGGAAGTGGGAGCAGGTACCTGTCAAAAAAAGGTAAGGTGTCAAATGTGGCATCCGAGGGGGGAGGTAGATACCGTTTCCCCGAAAATAAGACCTAGTGTGATTGTCGGTGATGGCTGCAATATAAGCCCTACCCCCCAAATAAGCCCTAGTTAAAG
The DNA here is from genome assembly GCA_037952835.1 of Lithobates septentrionalis. Taxonomy (NCBI): domain Eukaryota; kingdom Metazoa; phylum Chordata; class Amphibia; order Anura; family Ranidae; genus Lithobates; species Lithobates septentrionalis. Next base: position 1,748,827 of record JBBDGP010000182.1, on the reverse strand, counting down.
TCCTTGTAGTCTTATTTTCAGGGTAGGGCTTATTTTCGGGGAAACAGGGTAGGGCTTATTTGGGGGGTAGGGCTTATATTGCAGCCATCACCGTCAATCACGCTAGGTCTTATTTTCGGGGAAACAGGGTAAGTGGAGCTTCCACTTTTGAGTGAAAATCCACTTTAAACCTATATACAGGCAGTCCCCGACCTGCGAACACCCGACTTACGAACGACTCCAACTTACGAACGGCTTCAATGCCGGCTGCTTGTGCTCCACGCTGGTCCTGGATACCTCAGAGCAGCTATCTTGCCACATTCCACACTGCTGTACTTCATGTACTGCATGGCTAGAAGAGCCCCAGAAGCCACCGGAACATCCCACATCCCTGCACAGGCAGACTCCGGAACATCCCACATCCCTGCACAGGTGGAAGTTACACTTACAAGCAGTGTTCCAACTTACAAACAAATTCCACACACAAACCTACAGTCCGTAATGTGTTCGTAACCTGGGGACTGCCTGTACTGGAAAAAGTGCCCTAAGATGAAACTGAAAGATTTTTATGAGCCACGCTGAGAACAAGTATACAAAACAGCAGAAGGTTTTATTACAAATTAGGAGACATGTGAACACAAACATAAAGCAACCAATTAGTAAAAAGAAAAGAAAAGGAAGATAAAAGTGATACAAATATTTCATCATTCCTGATCTAAAATGGAGCCTTGGATAATGCGTCGAATCTTTTGAGCATCAGATTTCAGACTGGGGTTGGCAGGGTCAATCTTAAGGGCAGCTTCATAGTCTTCTAGACCTGTTTGATACAAAATGACTGTTAATTTAACTTCCTTTATTGTGTGCCTTCATCCACAATGTAACAGCAGCATGAGATCAATATGTACCCCGAAGAGTGGCGACAGACTGGATTTTCCCATGTATGGACACAGTTTGTGACATTTAAAGCGTAACTCTACTTTTGTTGAGAAAAAAAAAAACATTCCCCTCTGGGTGATCTATGTTTACTGCAAGGATTATAACAAACTTTGTTGCAGTTTCCTACCTTTTGTTATTCTGAAGAAATCCATGTGTGTTTGTCTGTGCCTCTGTTCTGAGTGGGTCTAATGGGAGTGGTTTCATAATAACTGTCAGGTGTGCAGCTGATAAGCACTAACGAGGAAATCTGCTGAGCCTGCATCCCGTTAGACGTGCTCCTATTGAAAGTATCTCTCCAAAAATTACATTTTTGTTGCAGGGAATGCCTGAAATCTGACTTGCATCTTAGGCAGACTTCTGGGAAAATTGGTGAGCCAATCACACAAGCAGGAAATGTTTCTGGGGAGTGGTCAGTATACATTCTGTGTACAGAACAGGTCCAGGTAGCCATATTACAATGCATTCTCAGAAAATTACATTGGCTGCAGATTGAAAAGGAAAGCTAATTTTTAATAACATTCAATTACAATATGATTAGTGTCGCAATTATATGCACTATATAATTTTTTTCGTTATTTGCTATTTTTTTCCCCACGAAAGTGGAGTTACCCTTTAAATATTTAGCAGGGGGCCACGTTTAGCCCACTGTAAGATTTTATCTGGGCCACAGCAATTCTGATGTGAAAGGGCAGGGGGCTTCTGTTGTGATTAGAGGCTTATGATGCGAAAGGGGGGACTGATTTTCTCAGCTGCAAATATCTTCAAAATATACAATGATGTCAAGGGACAGTCCACTGCCAAAGCATGGTGGAGTGCAATATCAGGTAAGTAAAACAATTTCTCTTCTCCCTTAAGTTCTGTACACACCGGCTGAATGTTGGGAGACAATGGGCAGTTCAAAAAAACTCGGCTGACTTTCGGCCCGTGTGTATGTCAGACGTGCATGATGGAAAACCAGCAGCCAACCAACTCCCGAACAGCGCTCTCAGCCAATAGCAGAGAGCAGTGATCGGAGCATTCTGGCAGAACACAACAGCTCAGCGGGGGAGAACGCTGGATTAAGCTCACATGGTTAGTACAGCGGCCGCTGGGTGGCACGAGAAAAAAAAAACTGAAGTGTGTACCCGGCTTTAGACTACAAAAACACCCTTGAGGTGTGGGCTCAGCCCCACTGCAAAGGATCATTTTAATTTTCTTGGGCTTGGGCTTTAGTAAAATTGTCTTTTTCCTCTATAGTCCTTAAAAAAATAACACCACTAAATACTATTTATGTGAAAATGGCCACATAACAGGCAATTTCAGAAAATTCATTTTGGCTTTAACAGCTTTATTATACCTTACAATAAACCCAAAAACAGTTAGGCTGACCATACAATAGTAGAATTTTGTACAAATTTTGTATCAAAATGCTAATTTTTTTTTTGTCATCATTGAGGTAACTAATTTAATTTGAAAACTCTTAAAATTTCATCCAGATTTGTTATTTAAAATGTAAATCGAAGGCAGCCCATACATTACTCATTTCTTCCAGTGGGTTGAACAAAAAGAAATGACCCGATTCCCCCTTTGTATTCCGACAGTGGGGAGACGTCCCCCCTGCCATGAGAATACACAGATTATTATTTTTATAATATAGGATTTATATAGCGCCAACAGTTTGCACAGCGCTTTACAAAGTTAGGGCAAACAGTACAGGTACCATACAATTCAATACAGGAGGAATCAGAGGGCCTTGCTCATTAGAACTTACAATCTAGAAGGGAGGGTAAAGTGATACAAAAAAGGTAAGAACTGTGGGGGATGATCCGATGAAGAAAATGAAAGTACAATTGTTAGGTGGAGGCAGGAGAGGCTTCTCCAAAGGGAAAAGTTTTCAGGGATCAGGTAAAAGTAGACAGAGTAGGAGATAGTGGGCCAGATTGGGGTAGGGAATTCCATAGGTGGGGAGAGGCTCGGATGAAGTCCTGGAGGGGAGTATGGGAGGAGGTGATGAGGGAGCGAGAGAGCAGGAGGTCTTGGGAGGAACGAAGAGGACAAATTGGTTGGTATTTTGAGACTAGCTTAGTGCTGTAGCTGGGAGTGGAGTTGTGGATGGCTTTGTAAGTTATTGTTAGTACTTTGAATTGAATTAGTTGGGAGAGTGGCAGCCAATGGAAGGATTGTCAGAGAGGGGTGGCAAATGCTGAACAGTTGGTAAAGTGGATGAGTCTGGCAGCAGCATGCATGATGGACTGAAGGGGGATAATCTATTTAAAGGTGAGCCAATGAGGAGGGAGTTGCAGTTGTCGAGGCGAGAGATAACCAGGGAGTGGATTAGAAGCTTTGTGGTTTCATTGGTTAGGAAGGGACGTATTTTGGAGATATTGCAGAGGTTGAGGTGGTAAGCTTTGGACAATGATTGGATGTGGGGCTGAAAGAAGAGTTCAGAGTCCAGGACAACACCTAGCACTCTGGCATGCGGGGATGGTTGTGCCATTGCTCTTGATAAAGAAGTCCGGGGAAGAGGCACAGATTGACGCTTCCGGCTATAGCCAGCAGCACAGATCGATTGGGAAAAACCCAACAGGCTAGTTGTACAGAAGTTGATGGGTAGATCGAATTCTTTACAACTAGCCTGCCCATAAATACAGTAGATCAAAATTCAGCTGGTCCCTGCTAAACCGGCCAAAATTTTTATTTATGTATGGTCGGCTTAAGATGTATTTAACAGGCTTCACAACAATATGTATGATTTTTTCCTATGACTTTTTCTGCCTGAAAGCCATATTCAAAGTTCGAATTTCCTTTGTTTGAGAAACATTTTCCATCCTGCTCCTTTTAATTTTTTCAGTTGAAAACAAACGTGTATGTGACCTAACCATTAGAAAATTAAACAAATGTTCTGAAAATTAATGGACAACTTACAGGAACAAACTTAAGTATGTTGGGTCTCTAAGAGACTATCACGACACATAGTTACTATGGTAGAAATAATCTTGTAAAATGTTTTCTCACCAAGAGCTGTCTATTATTGATGTATCTGAGCTAGCATTAGGACTTCAGATAATCAATTTATAATTACTTTGTACTGTCCTTCAGTGATTAACACATGTCTGATTCTTTTATGTACCATCATGTACAAAGGGCAAATTAGAAGCTGCTATGAAAGTTTTTCAGACGGCTGAACTGTCATTGTTCCAGTGTCTTCTTGAAATTTTCTCCACCATACTTATTGCCTCGTCTAGTGATAATGGCTCCATTGTACTAACCCATCTCGAAAAGTGCAGAGAAAATTGCTTTATTCAGAATAGGCTTGAACCATCTTGTTTTATTCTCCTCAATGTCAAATGCTCTTGAGCTTAAGCTATTTCTTGTGTCGGCACTTTCTATGACAAGGCTTTCCAAACATCAAAAGATAAATAAGATTGACCTTTCTGTAAAGAATAAGGCTGAGTAGGTGAACAATATATCCTTTATTTGTCTCTAAAGCTCTTTTCATACTTTTTCTTCCAGATTCACAAAGATTTCCTGCATCATTTAGACAACTCAGAAACGAAAACATATTTTAATAAAAAAAAAAAAAGATAACACTGATCGAAAATAAAGAGAAAATTACTTTGCTAATCGATATTACTTTTGTGCCAGTGAATCAAAGCACCTGATTTTGTAACAGCAAAGTGTATTCAGACAAATGCAAAGAATCTCTTCAATGACTTTAGATTGCTCTTAATGCTGTTTCAATTAAAAGTTATGTAACCTTATTAAAAAAAAAAGAAAAACTTTGTCTAACTGTGCACATCAAAAGAAAACATAGCTTAAAATGCCACTAGTTTTATTAAGAGCAGACTTCCAGCATGCATGAGGACAGAGGAGACAATCCACTCACCCATCTCTACACCTGGGACATTGGACCTTACATACCAAAGTGTCTGAGATAAGAACTGTCTGTACTGGGTCATTGCAACCAGATTCCAACTCTTAGGTTAGATGCGTCCAGGCTTGGACACCCATCCCTAACCGCAGGTAACCGCTTGGTGTGCAGCTACATGCAAACAGTGACGGCTGCTGTCAGCCTGTCAGTACCTTGCCGCTATTCGCATGCACTCATCATTCCAACCACAAGAATCCGCTGATTCTTGCCGCTGGAATCTGATGTATGTGGCCAGACAGCCATGTGAAGGAGGCCTTAAGCCAGCCTGTGGGGAGGCAGTGTGGTACGGTGGCAGTAAACACTCAGAGTCCAGTTGCAGAGTGTAACAGACCCAATCGGGACAGGGGCTTTTGGAGGGGACTGCAGGGTAGCCGCTTGCCTACTGACTATGGGCCCTGGCATTTGAGGGAGCTACAAGCATTCAGAAAGATGTCCTGGTATATAATGCAAGATAACAGTATCACAATTAACAGTCAAGGAAGCCATGACGGTCTCTGCCAACTTGAAACTCAATGAGATGTATGTGAAAAGAAAGCTAGTTAATAAGATTTGGTCTTCTTGAATACTGGTGCCAAACTGTCTGGATGGCCACTGACCTGAGTCACCTAGGCTTGTCTAGGTGACTAGTTGTTAATTAGTTTACGGTTTCATTAGATTACTGTTTATGTTGGCTGTTGCTTGGATGTGCGAATAATATTACTGTTTACAGGCAGTCCCCGAGTTACAAACGGGTTAGGGACTGCCGGTTTGTTCTTAAGTCGGAAACGTTCAGAAGTCCGAAGCGCATGCGCAGAACGGCAAAGACATAGTTTTCTGATGTTCTGTCAAGTAGCCGTGCATGCACAGACGATGTTTTCCGAGGTGCCCGCCGTCGAAAAGTGTCCGCGCATGCGCAGAACGTCACGCCGCCTCCCGTTCACAACGAACATACAGCATTTCTTCAATTGTAAGATGATATTATCTTTTATTATTAAAATTATTTGATAAATACTACACCATGGAGTCCTCCTCTTGCCTTTGAATGCTATTGAGCGCTGCCAACTTGAGAGCCTGATTGTTCCTGATCGACTGGGGAATCAGAAATCGATCGGCCAGTGTGGAATATTTAAGCGTGATTTATTCCTATAAGGTGAGAGGCTGGGGGAAACGGCATCACTCACATTGGATGAAGTACCCTTACTAGAGTGTGGCACATGCACTGTTTACCTAAATTTGGATGCACCGTATATCGGATGAACTGTCTTGTCTATTGGGATTCAGCACCGTTTTTGGACTGACTACACTTCTAAAGACTTTGGTGTCACAATTGATTTTATTTGCTTAAGAATCTACTTGCACCTTCTGGAAGTTTTTTTCCTGTCACTTTGCACTTTATCTTGGATATCATTGCACATTCACTGCATTATTGGGATTTGCTATTTTTATCAGCTTGTTTACTTTTTACATCTTAATATGTAGCTGCTGTTGTTGCACTGTTTTGCACAGACATTTTTTTATTAATTTTATTTTTAGTAATTATTTATTATATCTATTCAGGATTTGTTTGAGTAAGCGCCACATTCCTTTACTTTTCAATTTTGTTTAGTGTGTGAACACCGTTTCTTGTTGGCACCTACTTTTATTGCATTTTTCATTTTGTATTTATTTGCCTTGTGTGGTTTGCGCATTAGTAATTTTTTTACACAATGATCAGCTTTTATTAATCTATGTAAAATCTTTATCGCAATAGGAATACAACTGTTTCTGTAACTGTTTATAAAGTCTTAGCTGAAGTTTAGCTTTAATTTTTTAGTCAAGTCCATCTAAAATCTAATGTGCATCCAACACTACCCTCTCCTTAGACTGACAATGCTGCTATCCAAGAATGTCACCAGTGCTCCTATATCCAGAGTCGGGACACCTTAACAAAGGAAGTGTGTTACAGGCCAGATCAGCAGGTGACAATAAAGGGGAAAAAAAAATCATTAAAAAAGAAAGCGAATACAGTTATCACATCTAAGAATTGGTAAGCTGCAATATATTACATTTATGTTTCTGGGTGTAAAACCGCTTTAGGGGGGCTGTAAACCCTCATTTTTTTTTAATAACAAACATATCATACTTGCCTCCACAGTGCAGTTCGTTTTGCACAGAGTGGCCCCGATCCTTCTCTTCTGGGGTCCCCTAATGGTGCTCGGGGCTCCTCCCCGCATCGGTAAACCCCCTAAGAGAAGCACTCTCCCTGGGGGTTACCTTGCAGGCGTGCTCCCGAGTCCAGCATTTGCGTCCATAGACACAGAATGCCGGATTTGGCCCCGCCCCCCCAGCGTCATTGGATTTGATTGACAGCGGTGGGAGCTAATGGCTGCGCTGCTATCTATCTATCCAATCAAGAGCCGAGAACCCTGGCCAGAGAGGTAGAGCGTGTCTCTGGCAGGGGAACGAACTAGCTCAGGTAAGTAAAATGGGGAGGGGGGGGTGCTCAGTGGCAGGGGCAACATTTTTTCACCTTTTCACCTTAATGCATAGGATGCATTAACGTGGAAAAACACAAGGGTTTACAACCCCTTTAAGTTAGACTAAATGGTATTTGGCCTTTAAGTGATTTATAACGCACTAGCATATGTTTCTCTCCAATCAGGAAATATTTTACACAGAAACATATTATGTTGTCAAAAGGTGCCATCATGCCATTTACATCTGTGTCCCCATTAGTCCCCTTATATCTATGTACCTGCTCAGTCTTAGCGGGCCGAATGTGGCACATGAGCTGTACTTTTCCTTGTTAAAAGAAGTTTATTGAGTATACAATATTATAAAGATACATAAAGTAAGTTTACAAGGATCTATAAAGTAAGCTCATTGTTTTACAGTAGGGTTTATATAGGTAAATATCATGAAATTTCAAATATTAAACCTTGGGTTCACGTAAACCTAAATTAAAGATATACATCATTTCCTTAGTTACTTTTGTAGGTATTTAAATGATTTATACCTACTATACATATTGTTTACAGGTAGAGTGTATATAGGTCAAATAAATTCTGATAATGAGCTTTAATCGTAAGGTGGAGAAAAGGAAAGAGAAAGAAGAAAAAGGGTTGAAAGGCAGAGGTATGGTCCACAAGGTTGTCCCGCTCGTCAGTTTATTATTCTTTTTAGTTCTCTTTGAAGCCTTAGAATGGGTGTCTCTGTAAGTCATTTAATCTGTTACCATGGCAACAGGACAGAGTCATTGAAATTTGACAGGAACTGTTGTTTTATCCAAGGATGCCAAAGTTTTTCAAATTTTGGAATTTGATTTTGATCGATGGCTACCATCTTAGCATGGGACATTGTATTATTCATTCTGTGAATTGTTTCTGCTAGTAGGAGATTTCCATGCCTTGGCCACTGTTTGTTTTGCAGCCGTTATTAGTTGGATCATAAGTTTGAATTGAGAGAGTGTTAACCATTCCGGTTTTAGATTAAGTAAAGTTATATATGGATCTGGTTGTATTATTTTTTTAAATATTTTAGATGCAATCACGAAGACTTCCTTCCAGAAGGTTTGGATTACTGGGCACGTCCACCATATGTGTAAATGTGTGCCTATTTCTGGGCATCCTCGAAAACAAAGAGCTGAGGTATTAGGTGAATATTTTGCCACTCTAGCGGGTACAAGGTACCAGCGAGTTAGGACTTTATAATTTGTCTCCAGTGCTAAGATGTTGGGTGAAGATGACTTAGATGTGAGCCATACGTTAGACCAGTCCGTGTCTTCTAAAGTTCGTCCCAGGTCCTCCTCCCACCTCTGAACGTAAGAGGGTCTATTAAGATTTACTACTCCATATAATTGATTATAAAGTGATGAAATTGTACCTTTAGCAAATGGATCTTTTGTACAGATTGATTCAAAAATGGATAATTGGGATAATGGTGTATCCCCCTTTAGGAATGGTGTATAGAAATTTTTGATTTGGAGATATCTAAATATCTCAGAGTTTGGTAGATCATATTTTTCTCTAAGCGATGGGAATGAAAGGAATGATTTAGATGCTATGAAGTCATTTAGTGTCTGAATGCCTGATGTTGTCCAAGCTTTAAAAGAATTTGGGTAGATCCATGCCGGATAAAAGGCCGGATTTCTGATAAAAGAAAGGAGAGGATTGTGTGGAGATTGTAACTGATATTAGGTTTTTAGTTTATCCCAGAGAGATAAGAAGTGTTTAGTTATGGGATTATGAATTTTAAAGCGGTCTTTAGGATCAAGCCATAACAAGTTTGATATTAATAGAGGGTCATTTTCTGAAGCCTCTATAAATACCCATAATGGGATTTCCTGTTTTGCATGGTATTTGGACAGACTGGCCAAATGTGCTGCTCTGTAGTAAAATTAGGGTATCCCAGGCCTCCTTTATTTTTGGGAAGATGTAGTGTGTGTATAGGTATACGTGGTTTAGAAGAGCCCCATATAAACGAAGTTGCTCTTTTTTGTACTATTCTCAAAAAATAGGAAGGAATTGGAATAGGGAGGACTCTGAATAGATAAAGCAATTTGGGTAGAATAGTCATTTTGATTGCATTAATCTTCCCTATCCAGGATAAAGGAAGTTGCGACCATTGTTTTATTAGATTTGTGATCTGTCTTAATACAGGAGGATAATTGGTTGAGAATAAGTCAGAATGAGATGCTGTTAAATGAATTCCAAGATATGGGATTGATTTTTCTGCCCATGTGAATGGGAGTGCAGCCCTAGCCGGGATCAATTCCATGTTTGTGAGCGAAATATTAAGCACTAGGCATTTCTTAGGATTAATCATAAGGCCGGATAGGGCTGCAAATCCATCAAGAGCTGGTATTAAGTTAGGACCAGAGACCTGTGGTGATGATAGAAAAAGTAATATATCGTCTGCAAATATACATAATTTGTGTGTAATACCTCCTACTTCAATGCCAGTTATAGTTTGGTTTGTTCTGATGTATTGGGCCATGGGTTCGAGTATAAGGGCAAATAATAAGGGAGATAATGGGCAACCCTGTCGGGTACCTCTTTCGATATTAAAGGCATCAGATTTGTATCCAGCATATTTTATATAGGCTTTGGGTTTATTATATAATGCTTTGATCCATGTTAAAAAGTGGGCATGAGCTGTACTTTTAAGAGCTCTGCTATAACCCATATGATCAAGCACACAAACGTTGTACATAAAGCAACAGCTCCTTGTTAGCAACACTTGTTTTGTACAAATATTTTTCTTAATTGCCTTGTTCTATCCTGAGAATTCTTATACAGGTTTCTTGTAATGTAACTGATGAGAAAGAAACACAGAAAGCTGCCTCTTTGCCTTTTGCCACCTATAGGCACGTCTACTAAGCCTAGTGACAAATCTGGCCCTTTATATGGTTATTGAATGTAAAAAAAATCTGATAAAGCTAAAAGAAACCATATCCAATTATTGTGAATGAGAGTATAAGCGATAAATGCATTAATGGTATAGGAGAGAATATCAATAGTTAGGTTGGTTTGATATCATCAATAGTACAGTAAATAACACACAATTATCTCATTTTACAGATTACCAACAATCATTTTTGTCCAGTATCCCTAACGTTGCATTCACACTTAAGCTGAGCATCTTTTGGTCGTTTTGTAGGCTTTTTAGTGTTTATACGAGCTTTTTTATTTTGCATGTCTTAGCTGGCAAGTGAGGCTTGAGCGTTATTTTTTTAAAATTCTTTTTAGCTAATAGAAAATTAGTTATAAGGGAAAAAAAAAAAAAACCATGTGATATGCATTTTCGCACATATTTTCACTTTTTTTTTTCACGTGTTGTCACATTTTTCAGGCACTCCCACTGAAGTCTATTGGGGCCAAAAACACCTGAAGCTTGTAGCTTTTAAACATTTTCGAGCTACAAGCTTCAAGTAGCACTATGCTCAGATGTGAACAGGAAACCATGGGATTTGGGATGTTGATCATTTTGGAGCTTTAATCTAAAAAAAAACATTAAGGTGTGAATGGGGCCTAATAAACAATTCACCCGATTTTTGCCTGTTTATAAATAATGTGCTTCTGAACTATCTACAAAAATATTCCTGGACTATTCCTATGGCTTGAGAGTACAGTTGTGCTCATAAGTTTACAAAAAACAGTTTGGCATGCTCATCTTAGTCCCTCCACACAAATTATTTTAGTTGGATCATATACAGTTGTGCTCATAAGTTTACATGCCCTGGCAGAATTTATGATTTCTTGGCCATTTTTCAGAGAATATGAATGACAACACAAAAACTTTTCTTTCACTCATGGTTAGTGTTTGGCTGAAGCCATTTATTATCAATCAACTGTGTTTACTCCTTTTAAATCATAATGGCAACAGAAACTACCCAAATGACCCCGATCAAAAGTTTACATACCCCAATTCTTAACCACTTAAGGACTAGCCTCATTTTGGATTTTAGGTGTTTACATATTTAAAACAGTTTTTTTTGCTAGAAAATTACTTAGAACCCTCAAACATTATATATGGTTTTTCTTCTAACACCCTAGAGAATAAAATGGCAGTCATTGCAATACTTTTTTTTTGCACCGTATTTGCGCAGCGGTCTTAAAAGCGCTTTTTTTTTGGAAAAAAAAAATCACTTTTCTGAATAAAAAAATAAGACAACAGTAAATTTAGCCTAATTTTTTTTTTTAAATCGTGAAATATGTTACGCCAAGTAAATTGATACCCAACATGTCATGCTTCAAAATTGCGCCCGCTCGTGGAATGGCGTCAAACTTTTACCCTCAAAAATCTCCATAGGCGAGGTTTAAAAAATTCTACAGGTTGCATATTTTGCGGTACAGAGGATGTCTAGGGCTAGAATTATTGCTCTCGCTCTACCGGTCACGGTGATACCTTACATGTGTGGTTTGACCACCGTTTTCATATGCGGGCGCTACTCGCGTATGCGTTCGCTTCTGCGCGCGAGCTCGTCGGGATGGGGGTTTTTTTTAAAAAAAAATTTTATTTTTATTATTTATTTTAAAATATTTTTTTTTTTTTTACATGGTTTTAAAAAAAAAATAAAAAAAAAAATAGAAAAAAGCATGACAGGACCTCTTAAATATGAGATCTGGGGTCAAAGACCTCAGATCTCATATTTACACTCAAATGCAATAAAAAAATAAAAAAAAAGTCATTTAAAAAAAATGACATTTAAAAAAATGTGCCTTTAAAGAGGCGTGGACGGAAGTGACGTTTTGACTTCGCTTCTGCCCAGCAGTGTCATGGAGACGAGTGGGCGCCATCTTAGCCTCACTCATCTCCAGGCACAGGATGGAGATGGACGCGATCGCCTCCGCCGCTACGACAGCTCCGGTAAGCGGCGGAGGGCACCGGATCGCGGCGGGAGGGGGGGCCCTCTCCCGCCACCGATAAAAGTGATCTCACGGCGAATCCGCCGCAGGGACCACTTTTATCTGAAAGCCGGCCGCCGAACGAAAACGGGGATACCGGGGTTATGGCAGCTAGCTGCTGCCATAACAACGATATACCCCTTCAAAGTTTGGACGTACATAGTCGTGCGGTGGTCGGCAAGTGGTTAATACCGCGTATTGTCCCCTTTAACATCAATGACAGCTTGAAGTCTTTTGTGGTATTTGTGGATGAGGCTCTTTATCTTCTCAGATGGTAAAGCTGCCCATTCCTCTTGGCAAAAAGCCTCCAGTTCCTGTAAATACTTGGGCTGTCTTCCATGAACTGCACGTTTGAGATCTCCCCAGAGTGGCTCAATGATATTGAGGTCAGGAGACTGAGATGGCCACTCCAGAACCTTCACTTTATTCGGCTGTAGCCAATGACAGGACGACTTGGCCTTGTGTTTTGGATCATTGTCATGTTGGAATGTCCCAGTACGTCCCATGCACAGCTTCCTGGCTGATGAATGCAAATGTTCCTCCAGTATTTTTTGATAACATAATGCATTCATCTTGCCAACAGTTTTGACCAAATTTCCTGTGCCTTTGTAGCTCACACGTCCCCAAAATATCAGCGATCCACCTCCGTACCTTTCATCATAGGCCTTGTTGACTCCTCTCCAAATGTAGCGTTTGTGGTTGTGGCCAAAAAGCTCAATTTGGTCTCATCACTCCAAATGACTTTGTGCCAGAAGGTTTGAGGCTTGTCTCTGTGCTGTTTGACGTATTTTAAGTGGGATACTTCGTGGCATTTGCGTAGTAATGGTTTTCTTCTGGCGACTCGACCATGCAGCCCATCTTTCTTCAAGTGCCTCCTTATTGTGCATCTTGAAACAACCACACCACATGTTTTCAGAAAGCCCTGTATTTTACCTGAAGTTATTTGTGGGTTTTTCTTTGCATCCCGAACTATTTTCCTGGCAGTTGTGGCTGTAATTTTAGTTGGTCTACCTGACCGTGGTTTGGTTTCAACAGAAGCCCTCATTTTCCCCTTCTTGATTAGAGTTTAAACACTGCTGATTGGCATTCTCAATTCCTTGGATATTTTTTTATATCCCTTTCCTGTTTTATACAGTTCAACTACCTTTTCCCGCAGATACTTTGACAATTCTTTTGCTTTCCCCATGACGCAGAATCCAGAAATATCAGTGCAGCACTGGATGAAAGATGCAAGGGTCTGTCAGGAGTCCAGAAACACATTGACCTTTTATACACACACACTAATTACAAGCAAACAGATCACAGGTGAGGATGGTTACCTTTAATAGCTATTCAAACCCCTTTGTGTCAACTTGTGTGCATGTTATCTGGCCAAAATCACCAGGGTATGTAAACTTTTGATCAGGGTCATTTGGGTAGTTTCTGTTACCATTATGATTTAAAAAGAGTAAACACAGTTGATTGATAATAGATGGCTTCACCCAAACACTAACCATGAGTGAAAGAAATGTTTTTCTGTTATCATTCATATTCTTTGAAAAACGGCCAAGAAATCATAAATTCTGCCAGGGCATGTAAACTTATGAGCACAACTGTATATGATCCAACTAAAATAATTTGTGTGGAGGGACTAAGATGAGCATGCCAAACTGTTTTTTAACACTAAACAAATTACACTGGAAAGGACTGTCTAGCAAAAAGCACAGCAAACTAGATGCAAAAACTGCAAACTAGTGCAGGGGCCACAAGTAACCAACATTTAAAACAAAGACATACTAAGTGAGTACAATCTAATATGTCAATTTATCAACGAACCCGCGCTTTGCCAATGAAGGTGGAACCAAGACCTTCTGCGTTCGGGACAGTGCATATGTTCCTGTATGGAAGTACGGCTTGGATGTGCATATATCTGGGTACAGCTGCTGCGTATTTCCGCCTGTCATTGATTTTGACTGGCAGTGGGCTGTACCCTGGACCTGTGACCAGGCAGAGAATCATGCTCGAAAGCATGCCGTATGGGACTCCTGCTGCCGTGTACATGAATCCAAATGTCTGCAGTGGGAGGCAAAATTAAATAAACCTGTTGCTTTGCCTTATAGACCTCATTTACATGGGCAAATGTATGCAGGTATCTTGCTGGCAGAGCTAGCAGAAGATCCAGCATAAAATATACCTAAAGTATAAAATATCTAAAGTAGTTGTGTTTAGACGTATACAATTCTTTTAAGGACTCTACCAATGTATGTTTGTAGACATTGCTGTGTGTATGACCCTATTAATTACTATAGTGCCAGGTATAGACAAATACAAAACCATACAGTGAATGCATCTAAGTGCAGTGTTTTAGACACCCATGTCAATGAATCCTTATGAATAAACCATCAATTTACGTCAGCTGCAGTCAATACCATTAGATAACACTGCATTGATCTTTGCATCTGAGACAATATGAAGAATCTGTACCTTGCACGTAGAGTTCTAGTTCACAAAAGGCAGTTCCACGCCTCACATAAGCCTTGAGTCTGGCAGCAGCATTGTCTGGAACAGGTGGTGTCAGTAGCTCCAGGGCCTAAAATAATTCACATCAATAAGAAGTTCATTAACAAAATCAAATGACAAATATGGTAGAAATAGAAAGTTTTCTTAGAAAATGATTAGGTTGATAAAAAAAAGTCACAGTGCTTAAAAGATGAAAAACCTGAAATAACTGCTTACTCATAATTGTATGACATTTGCTCCCAGATATCCTCACATGTTATCTCACATTTATGGTTTGTAACATTAAAAGCGAAAGTTCAAATTTGGTGACAATCTGATAAAACACAAAGACTAATCAAAAAAACTTTTCTTGGAATAAAATTACCATTCCAGCATGATGCAAATACCAGGTTTTAACTACTTCAGTACCGGGCATTTTTATACCCTTCCGGCTCAGGCCAATTTTCAGCTTTCAGTGCTCAAACTTTGAATGACAAATTGCGCGGTCATGCAACACTGTGCCCAAACTAAGTGTTTATCATTTTGTTCACACAACTAGAGCTTTTTGGGGGTATTAAATCACCACTGAGTTTTTTTGTTTTTTTTTTATAACTTCTTGCTAAATAAACGAAAAAAGATGGAAAATTTTGAATTGAAAAGAAAAAAAGAATGTTTTTCTTCATTTCTGTTAAAATTTTGCAAATAAGTAATTGTTCTTCATAAATCTAGCCCAAAATGTACTCTGTTACATTTCTTTGGTGAAAATAACCCAAATCAGTGTATATTATTTAATCTGTGTGAAAGTCATATAGTCCATAAACTATGGTATATATTTGAAAATTGATCAATCCTGATGTACTGACAGCTTATCTCATTTCTTGAGGCCCTAAAATTCCAGGACAGTACAAATACCCCCCAAATCACCTCTTTTTGGAAAGTAGACAGTATATAGGAATTTAGTAAGAGGCATGGTGGGTTTTCTGAAGCTGTATTTTTTTTAAGCTGGCCTGCTCAATCCTTCAGTGTTGGGAATGCCTTTGCAATGTCCTGCCATTTAGGCAGCATGGAATTGGGGTCGCCTACTAAAAGTTTTTCTCTTATTCAGACTTTTTTCAAATAAACTAAAAATTCTGAAAAAACTGGGCTTGGTGCGAATTCAAACATGTGAAATTATAAATGTGTATACGGCTGCAAGAAACACATCCAAATACCAATGTGTATCAAAATATATTAACAAAATGTTGCAGTGTATCATCAAGTAATCCTTAGTCATGTAATCAAAAACCTTTAGCAATGAAAAAAAAAAAAACTAAGAAAATAATGACAAAGTTAGGTCACTGTGCCTTTAAATTAATGTCAACTCTGTGTCCATAACCATATGTGCAAAAATAAAAAAAACATAAAAATCCACCAGTGCCATGTTAACTTGATCAATATTTTCCCAGTGATGTCTTCTAACATTAAAAAAAAAATACCGGTTTCTTACCAAAGCTCAAAACCCCAAAAAATAGGAGGTCTTGTGAATGCTCAGTACATCGCGGTTAATGTCAGCCACAGTCTGGTCACACAGCCCAGCATAGGTCTGGTATGCAGAAGGAATGGATGGAAACCACACAGCTCACCAACAGGGAAAATGTCTCAGCCGAGCTTGAGCCTATCCTCTTGAGAACGTTTCTTTAGACAAAACACGTTGGGGCATGGCATATGCTAACTTCATCACACCGGTATGTCTGTGATTTGTGAAGCGCTTACACGTTTGTTCTAAGTGAGTACCTTCCTTTGCAGTTTTACACTATGGAGTATTTATGATCTTTTTTGCCACTGCAAAGAATGGATTGAAACCACAAAGCTCGCCAACAGGGAAAATGGCTTAGCACCGGGCGGCAAAAAAACATCATAAATGCTCCATAGTGTAAAACTGCCAGAACTATATTAACTGAAAGGAAGGTACTGACTTAGAACAAACGTGTAAGCGCTTCACAAATCACAGACACACTGCCAGTGGTCAGGTTGTGTGATTAAGCCCCATCGCAACGTGTTTCGTCTGAACAGACGTTCCCAAGGGGTGTTGTGGTTTCCATCCATTCTTTCTGCATACCGAACCTATGCTGGGCTGTGTGACCGGATTGCGGCTGACATTACCCGGGATGTACTGAGCATTCACAACATCTTCTATAATTTGGGGTCTTGTGTTTATGTAAGATGCAGATATTTTTTTAAATGGCGGTGGAACTCACTGGGAAGATATTGATCAAGTTAACATGGCACTGGTGGATTTTTATGAATTGTTTATTTTTGCACATATGGTTATGGACACAGAGTTGACTTTAATTCAAATGCACAGTGACCTAACGTTGTCATTATTTTGTTTTTCATTGCTAAAAATGTATGATTACACAATTGAGGATAATTTGATGATGCAATGCAACATTTTGTTCTTATATCTATTTTCATATGCTGATCCTACCAATAACACACTTCCTGTCCTAGGGTATCAGTGCTTATTCACCATTCTGTATCTATGGGGAAGCAGCACTGTCAGCATACAACAGAGCTACATTATAGCGGAAGTAAATTCCGGCTCACACATCATGTGCAACTAAACAGCCACTAATTTATACCTTTTAAAATAAATCTCAATTCAATTTATCCCCGCTACCAAATTTATTCTTTCTTTGCCTGTGTATTATCTTTTCTTTGTATCCTGGATGAACCTAGCTCCTGTCTCCTGCTTCCTCCCCACAGCATACGTCTGTCCTTTCCTCTGTGTCATCTCGTGTATGTGCAGAGGACCCGCTCGCTCCATCGATGCTGAGCGGTGATGTTACACCCCCTGTTACTTAGCATGGGGTGTATTAGGAAATCCTCAATGAATTTGCAGTCTCGCAAGATTGCCTGCTGATGATGCAGACATGGCATCAGGATAAACAGACTGATGGCCCACAGATCATGCCCTAAACAGGGGCCAAAATGTGCATGCGCTGGTGACAAGGAATTGAGAATGCCAATCAGTGTTCAAACTAATCAAGAAGTGGAAAATGAGGGGTTCTGTTGAAACCAAACCACGGTCAGGTAGACCAACTAAAATTTCAGCCACAACTGCCAGGAAAATGTTCAGGATGCAAAGAAAAACCCACAAATAACTTCAGGTGAAATACAGGACTCTCTGAAAACATGGGGTGTTGCTGTTTCAAGATGCACAATAAGGAGGCACTTGAAGAAAACTGGGCTGCATTGTCGAGTCACCAGAAGAAAGCCATTACTACGTAAATGTCACTAAGTATCCTGCTTACAATACGCCAAACAGCACAGAGACAAACCTCAAACCTTCTGGCACAAAGTCATTTGGAGTGATGAGACCAAAATTGAGCTTTTTGGCCACAACCATAAATGCTATTGGAGCGGAGTCAACAAGGCCTATGATGAAAAGTATGGATCACTGATATTTTGGGGATGTGTGAGCTACAAAGGCACATGAAATTTGGTCATAATTGATGGCAAGATGAATGCAGTATGTTATCAAAAACTACTGGAGCAACATTTGCATTCATCAGCCAGGAAGCTGCGCATGGGACGTACTTGGACATTCCAACATGACAATGATCCAAAACATGAGGCCAAGTCGACCGGTCATTGGCTACAGCAGAATAAAGTAAAGGTTCTGGAGCGGCCATCCCAGTCTCCTGACCTCAATATCATTGAGCCACTCTGGGGAGATCTCAAACATGCAGTTCATGCAAGACAGCCAAAGAATTTACAGGAACTGGAGGCTTTTTGCCAAGAGGAATGGGCAGCTTTAACATCTGAGAAGACAAAGAGCCTCATCCACAAATACCACAAAAGACTTCAAGCTGTCATTGATGTTAAAGGGGGCAATACACAGTATTAACAACTGGGGTATGTAAAGTTTTGATCAATGTCATTTTGGGGTAGTTTCTGTTGCCATTAGGACTTAAAAAGAGTAAACACAGTTGATTGGTAATAAATGGCTTCAGCCAAACACTAATCATGAGTGAAAGAAAAGATTGTGTTATCATTCATATTCTCTGAAAAATGGCCAAGAAATCAGGGTGCCAGGGTATGTAAACTTATGAGCACAACTGTATCATTTACCAGACCTAAGGAGACCAAATACAGGAAGTTAGTTGTTCGGGTTTAACACTACTGGCCATTCCCTCAAAATTATATATATATTTATTAACAGCTAAAATATCTGGGATTAGATATTATTTAAAATATAAAAATTGGAAGTACAGTATTTATTTTAAAGCTAGAGGCGATATGTAAAGAAATATTTGTAATAAACTCATTAGCAAAGAACCACGCAAGCAGACACACTCTTCAAAGATTGGAATGCAATCCATAATACAGTGGAATAAAAATCTATTTTTTGAAGGTCATGAAAAGTTCACGCTACTGACTGTTTTGTGCTCATACAATAGTTCCCCATTGTCCCTGCTGTGCCCAATAAACACACATTGAGAACTACGCAGTGTGTCGCCTAGGTTTACCTTGGAGGCATCCTCAATGGTTTTATGAAGGTTCCTTAATTTAAGATGGCAGGCTGATCGATTAAGGTACAGTGCTGGGATATTGTCATTTATTCGTATCCCCAGGTTCAGAGCGTCCACAGCTGCAAGATAGTCACCGGCAGCAAACAGCTTACTGTAGACAAAAGAAACAAAATGAAAGAAAAATTTATAGAAAAAAATCAACATCTGTATTACCGGTAATTAGTCATTTTGTAAACTCCATAATTGCAGTAGACACGGATAACCTTTCAAAATTGTTTACTGAATTTGTACTTCACAGAAATGGTTACTATAAGATTAATTGTGAGCCAAGTTTGAGTATCTGAAATCACTGAATGCAAATTTACCTTTGACATGATATACTTGGTAATTTACAACTAAAGTTTTTAAACTACACAAAGGTTCACCAATAATAGGGAATTCGGTGACTTGACGAATGTTGTTTGAAAGTACCGTACTTTGTTTGCTTTTAACATTCAATTTGAGAAGGGATGTAATTTTCCAAAAGAAAACCACATGCACATGAAATTTTTTAATTCAAGACAAAATTTAATTCTACTTGTCAGTGCGGTCAAAAAAAAAAAAATGTAAAAAATGTATATTTGACCCACTAATGATTAGAAATTCGAACAAACAACCATAAAATAAAAATTTTGAGCAACATTCTGTTAGTATATAGCCAGCTATAAGGAAGCTGTAAATCAGTGGCTTATTTTCTGTGGGATTTCTCACCAAAAGTAATTTGTAACACCGTCATTTAACATGGAAATTTTCAATCTGAAAAGGTTTTTATTTTTTATTTTTTTAGTCAGATTTTTTTTTTTATTGAATGTTTTGTGTTATTACAGTATCTCACAAAAGTAAGTACACCCTCACATTTTTGTAAATATTTTATTCCATCTTTTCATGTGACAACACTGAAGAAATGACACTTTGCTACAATGTAAAGTAGTGAGTGTACAGCTTGTATAACAGTGTAAATTTGCTGTCCCCTCAAAATAACTCAACATACAGCCATTAACCACTTGCCGTCCACGCTATAGCCGAAAGAAGGCTACAGCGCGGACTTAATTTGCCGGGAGGGCGTCCCTGGACATCCTCTCGTGCTTGAGCGGCCTGCGCACCCCCTGCAGGGCGCGCTCTGTGATCAGCGAGTCTATGAGATATACATCATGTGATGTAAACAGAGCCGGTAATCGGCTATTTTTCGATCACCGGCGGCTGTGAAGGGCCATCGGTTCCGATCGTGGAGGTGTCACCAGCGTCACCTACCAGTGCCACCAGCGTCATTTACCAGTGCCCACCAGCGCCACCTACCAGTGCCCACCAGCGCGACCTACCAGTGCCCACAGTACCACCCATCAGTGCCCACAGTGTCACCTATCAGTGCCACCTATCAGTGCCCACAGTGATCACCAATCAGTGCACCATTACCAGTACTGCCTATCAATACCACCTACCAGTGTCGCCTATCAGTGCCCATCAGTGACATCTATCAGTGCCACCCATCAGGGCCCATCAGTGTCATCTTATCTGTGCCTATTAGTGTCGCCTTATCAGTGCCCATCAGTGCAGCCTCATCAGCGAATATCAATGAAGGAGAAAAATTACCCGTTTGCAAAATTTTATAACAAACTATGAAACATGTTTTTTTTTTTCAAACATTTTTTTGTTTGTTTAGTAAAAAATAAAAACCCAAATGGTGATTAAATACCACCAAAAGAAAGCTCCATTTGTGTGAAAAAAAAGGATAAAAATTTCATTTGAGTACAGTGTAGCATGACCGCGCAATTGTCATTCAAAATGTGACAGTGCTGAAAGCTGAAAATTGGTCTGGGCAGGAGGGGGGTTTAAGTGCCCAGTAAGCAAGAGGTTAATGTCTAAACCACTGGCAACAAAAGTGAGCACACCCCATAGGGCTCCGGCACCTCTGCCGGGGAGCAGAACTTTTTTTTTTTTTTTTTCTTTATAGCTTTTTGTTCATTCCCCCGTGGAGTGAGCTGACAACCGCTTAAGCCGACACGGCTCCTATACTGCCGGCTGCAGCCCTAAGAGAGTGGAGAGCGGAGTGATATCAGCTGAACTCCCCTCTCCGTGTAGCAGAAGTTCCTTTGCGGAAGAGCTGCCGTGTGGTTTCCTGTCCTGTGACTCCTTCTCACTACCTGCCTTGATTTTGGTAATTACGGTATTTAAACAGTGTTGCTACTGGATGAATATAGGGGCTACCTGGCTGTCTAATAATGCTGTCTGGATAGTGGACTGTCTCTTGCTGTATATGGGGGACCGTCTCTTGCTGTATATGGGTGACCGTCTCTTGCTGTATATGGGTGACCGTCTCTTGCTGTATATGGGTGACCGTCTCTTGCTGTATATGGGTGACCGTCTCTTGCTGTATATGGGTGACCGTCTCTTGCTGTATATGGGTGACCGTCTCTTGCTGTATATGGATGACTGTCTCTTGCTGTATATGGGTGACTCTCTTGCTGGATATTGGGGACTGTCTCTTGCTGGACATTTGGGATATGATATATGGAGGACTGTCTCTTGCTGTATATGGGAGACTGTCTCTTGCTGGATAGGGAGGACTGTCTCTTGCTGGATAGGGAGGACTGTCTCTTGCTGGATAGGGAGGACTGTCTCTTGCTGGATAGGGAGGACTGTCTCTTGCTGGATAGGGAGGACTGTCTCTTGCTGGATAGGGAGGACTGTCTCTTGCTGGATAGGGAGACTGTCTCTTGCAGGATATTGGGTGACTGTCTCTTGCAGGATATTGGGTGACTGTCTCTTGCAGGATATTGGGTGACTGTCTCTTGCAGGATATTGGGTGACTGTCTCTTGCAGGATATTGGGTGACTGTCTCTTGCAGGATATTGGGTGACTGTCTCTTGCTGGATATGGCTGACTGTCTCTTGCTGGATATGGCTGACTGTCTCTTGCTGGACATTTGGGATATGATATATGGAGGACTGTCTCTTGCTGGATATGGGGGACTGTCTCTTGCTGGATATGGGGGACTGTCTCTTGCTGGATATTGGGGAATTGTCTCTTGCTGGATATTGGGGAATTGTCTCTTGCTGGATATTGGGGAATGTCTCTTGCTGGATATAGGCGACTGTCTCTTTCTGGATATTGGGTGACTGTCTCTTGCTATATATGGTGACTGTCTCTTGCTGTATATGGTGACTGTCTCTTGCTGGATATGGCTGACTGTCTCTTGCTGGACATTTGGGATATGATATATGGAGGACTGTCTCTTGCTGGATATGGGGGACTGTCTCTTGCTGGATATTGGAGGCTGTCTCTTGCTGGATATGGGAATATCTGGAAATGCATCTGAGCTTACTATGGTAAGCACTGGATATTTCTAATGTTTTTTGAATTGCTTTCCATTAACAAATTCCATACAAATTACCTTGTATATCCCCCCAAATTATACTTGCTTCCATGTTCTCAAAAGGGGGTGGAGCTAGGTGTGTAGGGGTGGAGACAAGGGGTGGTCCTAGGGGCGGTTCTAGGGGTGGGTAGGGGGTGGAGAGACAGGCGTGACCTAGAGGAGAGGGGGGAGTTCCTGCACCTTTTCCCTGAGAAAAAAAGCGCTGTATAGCCTAAGTGAAAATGGCCAGATTGGGCCCAAAGTGTCAATATTTTGTGTGGCCACCATTATTTTCCAGCACTGCCTTAACCCTCTTGGGCATGGAGTTTACCAGAGGTTCACAGGTTGCCACTGGAGTCCTCTTCCACTCCTTCTTGATGAAATCACGGAGCTGGTGGATGTTAGAGACCTTGCGCTCCTCCACCTTCCATTTGAGGATACCCCACAGATGCTCAATAAGATTTAGGTCTGGAAACATGCTTGGCCAGTCCATCACCTTTACCGTCAGCTTCTTTAGCAAGGCAGTGGTCGTCTTGGAGGAGTGTTTGGGGTTGTTATGTTGGAATACTGCCCTGCGGCTCAGTCTCCGAAAGGAAGGGGATCATGGTCTGCTTCAGTATGTCACAGTACATGTTGGCATTCATGGTTCCCCCAATGAACTGTAGCTCCCCAGTGCCGGCAACACTCATGCAGCCCCAGACCATGACACTCCCACCGCCATGCCTGACTGTAGTCAAGACCCACTTGTCTTTGTACTCCTTGCCTGGTTGCCGCTACACAGGCTTGACACCATCTGAACTAAATAAGTTTATCTTGGTCTCATCAGACCACAGGACATAGTTCCAGTAATCCATGTCATTAGTCTGCTTGTCTTCAGTAAACCGTTTGCGGGCTTTCTTGTGCATCATCCTTAGAAGAGGCTTCCTTCTGGAACAACAACCATGCAGACCAATTTGATACAGTGTGTGGCGTATGGTCTGAGCACTGACAGGCTGACCACCCCACCCCTTCAACCTCTGCAGCAATGCTGGCAGCACTCTTTTGTCTATTTCCCAAAGACAACCTCTGGATATGGCGCTGAGCACGTGTACTCAGCTTCTTTGGTCGACCATGGTGAGGCCTGTTCTGAGTGGAACCTGTCCTGTTAAACCGCTGTATGGTCTTGGCCACCAGGCTGCAGCTCAGTTTCAGGGTCTTGGCAATCTTCTTCTAGCCTAGGCCATCTTTATGTAGAGCAACAATTGTTTTTTTTCAGATCCTCCAGAGAGTTCTTTGCCATGAGGTACCATGTTGAACTTCTAGTACCAGTATGAGAAAGAGTGAGAGGGATAACACCAAATTTAACACACTTGCTCGCCATTCACACCTGAGACTTTGTAGCACTAACGAGTCACATGACACCCGGAAGGGAAAATGGCTAATTGGGCCCAATTTGGACATTTTCACTTTTGTTTCCAGCGGTTTAGACATTAATGACTGTGTGTTGAGTTATTTTGAGGGGACAGCAAATTTACACTGTTATACAAGCTGTACGCTCACTACTTTACATTGTAGGAAAGTGTCAATTCTTCAGTGTTGTCACATGAAAAGATATAATAAAATATTTACAAAAATGTGAGGGGTGTACTCATTTTTGTGAGATACTGTACATACAAAATAGTCAGACAAACATCAATATCCATGTTCGTATCACAAAAATTGTGTATACAGTTAAACAATAATCCAATACGTCAATGGAAACATCAGGAGATGTATAACATTTGGTGCCAAAGCCTCGACTGAAATTATAGACGAACATGCAATAAAAAATAAAACAAAAATAAGAGAATAAAATAAAGAGAATAAAATAATAAAAAAATAGATGCTCTCTGTAACTGCTATTAGCAATAAAGTATCGTACATCACAAGCCATACGCCTCGTGTTTTTATTCTGAGCATCACCGGCACATCCACACTCAGGTCATAAGGATTCTTGGGTGGGTGTCTGTCTTATTGATAGGTATACTTGAGACACGCCATCCAATAGGTCAATCAGCAGAACAATAATCTACAGTATTTAGAATAAGTGGGATTGGAGCTAGTCTGGGGGGTAGCTTACCACAAATCTCATATATTTTCAAAGCATGTAGGGCATTTCCTATGCTGAAATACAAGTTTCTCTCTGACAGGGGGGTGTTAGCTTGAGCTTTCCATTCTGCCCAAGTAGGAGGATGTACTGACAACCATTTTTGCACAACTAACTTTTGTGGTTGAAAGAGAACTCTAAAGATTAGTATGTAAGTATTGTCAGGCATGGTAGATTCATCCAAGATGCTCAATAAGCATATAATTAGATATGTTGCTAAAGTTACCTGAAACACTTTAGTAATAGTTGGCAGCACTCCTTGCCAATATTGATGTAACTTGGGACATCTCCACATTATGTGGATGGGATTAGCAGGGCCCCCACCACATTTGGGGCAAAGCGGAGTGTCTCTACATCGCCAGGCATAAAGTTTTTCCAGGGTGTGAAAGGTTCTATGTAGTAAACCTGTGGGTAGGAGAAAGGGACACCACAGGCAGTGTCGCCAATGCCATTTCCCAGGGGTCTCCTAAAAGGTGACCTAGGTCTTTAGACCATTGCTCTCGGGCCGGTATGTAAACCTTGTCTTGAAATCTAGCATGTAATATGGTATACAATTAAGAAATGATCCCCTTTTTAGAGTCAGCACTTAACACCGGATTTTTGGAGTCGCATAGTGTGAGTATGCGACTGGGACTGGGGGGTGTGTCTCAATTGTAAAAATTGGAAAAACTGTTGTCGTGGAATTGCAAATACAGAACATATTTGTTCAAATAATTTAAGGGTGCCATTATTTAGGAGTTGTGCTACATATTTGATCCCTCTGTTGTACCAGGGCTTTCTATTTAATTTGGCAACCTGTACATAGTTGATATATAGAATGCCTCCAGAAATGTCATTTACCACTTGTGTGATTTGCTCACTGATTTTCCCATAAGTCTACGCTAAGATGCAGGTCATATTTTAGGCATTCTCTGCAATAGAAATGACATTTTTTGGTGAGATACTTGCTAAGGGTTAATTATCCTAAGGGGATGCACACCCTGCAACTTTCCTCATTTCTGAGAGTACACCAGGTGATTATAATAAACCAGACTCTCCCATTCAGAATCAAAATCCAAAGGACATAGTCAAACAGGTATTTCTTTAGAGCAGAAACAGAGAGGAAAATTTAACAACGTTTGGTAAAATCCTGGCAATGTACATTGTTAACGCAGAGAGGATTTTTTTTCTCAATAAAAGGGGAGTCATTCTTTAAAATCCAGTTCCGATACATATCTGAGCCAAGATAGGAATTCTGGGCTCTCTCTCCCTCAACACAGACAGAATCCCCGACAGCTATTTTTAAGTTGTAATCTTTCACCAAATAGGTTCTAATAAAGTTCTACTGCTTTCTACCACCTAAAGAAGTTCTACAAAGAATAGGTACATTTACAGTATATCAAAACCCAGCAAAAGGAATGAGCTAAATCCAAATACCCATATTTCACTTATCCCTATTAGAGATGAATGAAAATAAGATTTCCTTTCAATGATATATTAGCAAAATAAGTCAGAGTCCATCAGAAGCAAATTTCTATGAAAGTTAACCAAAATTGGTATTTTTCCAGTATAAAAATCACAACTGAGCACAGACCATCCCTCTGCCACAGGTTCAATTCATATAATGTAATAGTATACCTATACCAGGGTTCGACAAACCCCGGGCGCCAGGTCGCATTTGCGACTAGAATTAGCGACCTGGCGCCTGGGGCGGCACAGCTGGGGTATCCTGTGTCCGTTCGACACCCCCCCCCCTCCCGGCGCGATCGCGATGGGCCGCGCCGGTAATTGAGGCCGCGGCTTTGCGGCCTACTGCAGTCCTATGGTTCCTTCTGCAATCAGGCGCCCTCTGGTGGTGGCCGTTGGTATGACAAGACATCCATCAATGCTAATGGAGCTTTCCCTACCTGTTTTCACTGCCCGCTCATCTCCTTCCCTTTACTTAGAACCCCCAAACATTATATATATTTTTTATTCTAACACCCTAGAGAATAAAATGGCGGTCATTGCAATACTTTCTGTCACACCGTATTTGCGCAGTGGACTTACAAGCGCACTTTTTTGGGAAAAAATACTTTTTTTTTAATTAAAAAATAAGAAAACCATAAAGTTAGCCCAATTTTTTCTATATTGTGAAAGATAATGTTACACCGAGTAAATTGATTCCCAACATGTCACGCTTCAAAATTTCGTCCGCTCGTGGAATGGCGACAAACTTTTACCCTTTAAAATCTCCATAGGCGACGTTTAAAAAATTCTACAGGTTGCATGTTTTAAGTTACAGAGGAGGTCTAGGACTACAATTATTGTTTTCGCTTTAACGATCGTGGCGATACCTCACGTGTGGTTTGAACACCGCTTTCATATGCGGGAGCTACTCACATATGCGTTCGCTTCTGCAAGCGAGCTCGGCGGGACGGGGCACATTTAAAAAAAAATTTTTTTCTTATTTATTTTAACTTTCATTTTTTCACTGTTCTTTTAAAAAAAAAAAGTCACTTTTATTCCTATTACAAGGAATGTAAAAATCCCTTGTAATAGAAAAAAAGCATGACAGGACCTCTTAAATGTGAGATCTGGGGTCAAAAAGACCTCAGATCTCATATTTACACTAAAATGCATTAAAAAAAAAAAATAAATAAATAAATTGTCATTTGAAAAAAATAAAAATAAAATGTCCCTTTAAGAGCTATGGGTGGAAGTGACGATTTGATGTCGCTTCTGCCCTGCAATGACTCGGAGATGGGCGGGGGGCCATCTTCCTCTCACTCGTCTCCATGTCAGGCCAGGGACAGATCCGGATCGCCTCCGCCGTTACCGACTGCCACGGTAAGCGGTGAAGGGCACCGGAGCGCGGCGGTAGGGGGGGCCCTCTCCTGCCGCCGATAAAAGTGATCTCGCTGCGAATCTGCTGCAGAGACAATTTTTAACTGAAAGAGAACCACCGGCTCTTGAAGAAGATACCGGGGTTATGGTAGCTAGCTGCTACCATAACAACGGTATTTCTCTTCAAAGACAGGACGTATATAGTCGTCCTGCGGGAAGGAAGTGGTTAATTAAAATGAATTTATTATTTGTCATCTCCCTGCTTGGCCCCTTTTACACGGGCTGTCTGATCAGGTTCGCCTGTCAGTTTTTCAGGCGGACCTGATTGGATCCTTAGCGGGGATATGGTGGTCTTGTGTCCCTGCATGGCAGTAAATAAAAGCAGTCACATTCGTTCTAGTCGTCTCTGTGTAAATTTAAGAGTGGTTAATTTTTATATTGAAAATAAAGCTGTCGGTCGTTTAAAAAAAAAAAAAAAAAACCTGGCTCCTAACTTTTTTAGCTGGCTCCTAGATTCCAAGCAAATTTGTCAAGCCCTGACCTATACCTAATAAAGTCTCCAGCAAACCCTGCCTGGGTCAGTGGAGGAAAAGTGGAAAAAAAGACATGCTCTAGGTCAGTGGTGTTCAAGCTGTGGCCTGGGGGCCGAAAGTGGCCTTTTGCTTGCCTTTATCCAGCTCTTGGGGCACTATTCCTCCCACTGACACCAACAATGGAGGCATAATTCCTGTCACTGATACCAACAACAGGACACTATTTCTCTCACTGACACCAATGATGGGGCACTAGTCTTTCTCCTGACACCAACAATGGGGCAATATTACTCCCCCGAATAACAATGATGGGGAATTGTTTAATTCCATTGACGCCAGGGCATTTTTCACTCTCACTGGCCACAGTCAGGCCCCCTCAAAGTCTGAAAGACAGCAAACTGGCCTATTGTTTAGAAAGTTTGGAGACCCCTGCACTAGATCATGGACACAGAACTCCTTAAAATATATTAATAGAAGTCCCCAACTTCATTCCGGTGCATGACTGGCAAAACAAAAATAGCAGCAGGCATCTTGTGCTGTCCTGTTCTTTTGGATATACTGTAGTGGTGAGGAATTAGAACATCTGTCAGGTTTTTATTGTTGTCTGTGAATTTATTGAAATGATCCTACTTACTATTATCACTGAGAGAGAGCGAGAGAGAGAGTTATGCTGCGTACACACGGCCAGACTTCCCGACAGAAAAAGTCCAATGGGAGCTTTCGGTCGGACATTCTGACCGCGTGTATGCCCCATCGGACATTTTCTCTTTTTCATTTTCGGAAATCCCGATGGAGTTTAGCCCGTTGGCAAGTCCGGCCGAGTGTACGCGGCATAAAAGAAAATGACAAATATTGAGTTGTCACCAGATCGGTAATAGCATTTTCCAGTGCAGACACTAGTTCTGGTGGCGACCAGGGATATCTTCACTATGGAGGTTTTTCCACTCACTTCTTATTTTGGCTTTGGGACAGGAAGTGAAAGCAAATCTCCCCAATGTGACACAGATGGCAGGTAAGAAATTGACTTTAGTTCCATTTTAAATTTTAAAATATTACAATGACTGATGGGTTAGCAGTAAAAGAAAAATGGTAAAAAAAATAAGGGACCTATCAATGCTAAATTAAAGCGGAACTAAACCCATCAATTTATTTAATAGACAGAAAGTGAAGAGACTGCGCTAAGTGGATAAAAAATACAAATTCCTAAAGTACGGTGGAAGCTGCAATTCTCCTGTACAACATTAACACAGTAGGAATAAATCAAAAGAAAACTAGAATTGCGCTAAACCAATAAGCGATTAGTAATCGCAAAAATTTAAATTCAATAAAAAGTCCACCAGTGCTTAAATAATAGAATCCATCAACAAGTGCGATGGCGTCTCCAAACGCTGTGAGATGTTGTGCTGAATCCACCACCAAAATAGAAGAAGTCACTTCTGACCAGATCACCATGATCCCCCATTACAGAGGATCAAGGAAAACATTGTAGTGTAAACACAGCTTGGTTCCAGCACACAATGAGCAGCTTAAATATCTTCAAGCCGCCTCTTATCAGCTCAGACCAGTGGGCTTTGGGAAGCATTTTATTTGCTTCCCAAAGCAGTTACATTTAAAGAGGAAGTAAACTCTGATGGGTTTTACTTCCTCTTTATTTCCCTGAAAAGGTAAAGCATAATGGGCTACTATGGGAATGCAGAGATGAATAGGTATATCAGATCCTCTTAAAGCACTGGATCCTAGTTATTATCATGAATGAATAGAAATGAAGGGTGAGTGGGACTTTCAAGGTACTTATAGTGATAACCCCCAGGAAACAAATATATGTACAACTTTCAAAACTTCATATGTTTAATACAAACACATAGTAAAAAGAGGACTATTGCCTCCTCAAGAGGATAAAAATAGCAATGATTGGATGTCAGATTGTACATAATCAGGCAGCCCCAATACACCTACCCAACTAGTATATTACAACAATCAGCTTATACATAACCATAATCTGCTTATTCAGTGGGGAAGATGGAAGTATGAATGTGGGGAGATGTATTGTTCCAACGCGTTTTTGGGGATACTCCTAAAAGGGATGGTGATTTGGATGGCGCTATTTGCTGCTGCTACTTTATTTTACCTATCTGACAATTAAGATGAAAGCTGTGCTGGATGGGTATGTTTCTAAGTCCACTTCCTACGATGCTCCCATGATGTCCTTGTCGTGTGATTCTTAATGTTTGCTATGTTTTATTCCAGAGTGTTGTCTAATGAACTCCTTATGGAATGCCCCTGAGGAAAGGACACTTCACAGGTCCTGAAACGTTTGTAAAGTATCAGGAGACTATTACATTTCAATCAGTTCTGTTATATAACCAAGAAAGGGGAGAGAAAGTATAACCTTGTCCCACTTTATATACAGTCTGGTGCTAGGGGCTTTAAATAATATTACACCCCATAACCATTCACTGAAGTCTAGTGATGTTGCTATAGCCAAAGAAACTGCAGTATACAATAGAAAAGGTCAACCCCTATATTACTAGAGGGGTCAAAAAGTGGCTACTTGCAGCAACAATAAATCAACACCAGGATATGTATCTGTATATGTAAAAAACAATTTACATTTATTAATTTAAAACAGCTTCAACGTGCATCAATTGCATCCATATGTAGAGCAAATTAGCTCATGCATAGGATGTGCATCACCAGGTACAGTCGGGAAACACTGTCCCGGTGAGCACTATGGTCAGTGAATTATCCTCAACCAAAAAGAAAGACACTTAAACCAAACCACATAACAGAATAACAAACAAGTGACACATTAATGACACAAACACCACACAGACAGTCCGGACGCCGACTCATGCCTTGTACAGTGAGGCTGGATGGCCATACCCTAATATGGCTATCGTGATGACCCCAAAGGGGTGAGAGACGTGGAGATGCACGTAATGTATTGCATCGGCCTAGGGTATGTCCAGCATCACTGTGAAGGCTCCCCCAGGGCAACCTGATGGCTATGAATAGTGCTAGTGAACAGGGGCTAGTAGAGCATGAGTTGCTAAGTATGGGGTCTAAATGGGGGCCCAAGTATAGCTGGAATTGATGGACTATGTCCTGTCACAAACTCCAGGGGCTCTCCTCATAGGCCCTCACTGATTGTGGCATACAACCACTATAGCGGAGTTCGTCTGTTAGTTCACCAGCTGATTACTACAAGCACATGAGGCAGTCCAATCCCCCCGCTGGAACATCAGAACAGTCCATGCGTATATTCAAACTGCGATGTAGATGTATGTCATAGGCATGATATGCCCTCAGCATAGATATGGGCTGATGCTGCATCCACAGGTGCAGGTAGACGAGTGTCTATAGGTAAGGTAACAAGTGGACTTTAGAAGGAAATAGAGTCTACATTACCACCCCTTCGGTCAGCATGCCTGGATCACTTGTTGATATTCAAATCCCCTTCATCACATTTGTGTGGTGGTGTTCTCTTGGCTATTAGCTGTACCTTCGTTGGCAGCGCGGGGTAAGTGAAGTTGCCCCACCGTGGCTCCAATAGGCTGTGAAGCAAGGGGACCGATAGGGGTGCTCGTCCACTCTGCTTTAGACGCTCGTCAGTAGCTCCTAAACGGTATCCGTAACGGTATCCGATGGGGGAGTGGTGGGGGAGTAGTAGGCGTGTCCTCCGGCCGGCGTCACATGACCGCAGTTCTGTTATACCATTTTTATTGTATGGTGATGTATGCACTAATTTTAACAATGTTTAACCACTTCACATCCCGCCCATTGTCATATGACGTCCACAGATGGGATCTTCCATCCTGGGCGGGTGTCATATGAGGGCCCCGGCTTCTCATCGGTATAGGAGACGAGCACGCGCCGCCGCGTTACAGAGGAGCCGATGCGCGTGCCTGGTGGCCGTGATGTCCGCTGGGCCCCCATGATCGCACATGACAGAGTAGGAATGTGGATCTGTGTGTGTAAACACACAAATCCACGTCCTGTCAGGGGAGAGGAGACAGATCGTGTGTTCCTAGTATATAGGAACACCGATCGGTCTCCTCCCCTAGTCAGTCCCATCCCTCCCATTTAGAATCACTCCCTAGGTAACACATTTAACACCTTGATTGCCCCCTAGTGTTAACTCCTTCCCTGCCAGTGACATTTATACAATAATCAGTACATATTTATAGCACTGATCGCTGTATAAGTGTCAATGGTCCCAAAATATTGTCAAAAGTGTCCGATCTGTCCGCCGCAATGTCACAGTCACAATAAAAATCACAGATCATTGTCATTACTAGTAAAAAAAAATAATAAAAATGGCATAA
Organism: Lithobates septentrionalis; assembly: GCA_037952835.1. NCBI lineage: Eukaryota > Metazoa > Chordata > Amphibia > Anura > Ranidae > Lithobates > Lithobates septentrionalis. Next base: position 1,716,467 of record JBBDGP010000182.1, on the reverse strand, counting down.
ATCAATAACCTATTTTGTAAGCGCTATAACTTTTTTTAAAAAGATGGAATATTTATTATAGCAAAAAGTTAAATATATTGTGTTTTTTTCAAACTTGTCGCTCTTTTTTTGTTTATAGCACAAAAAATAAAAACCACAGAGGTGATCAAATACCATCAAAAGCATAAATGTGTGCTGGAGGGTCTGGGGTTAGACCTACCCAATTCCCCGAAATGCTTTCTCCTTCCAGTTTCCAAGATCCCTCTCTATCGCTATAAACATAGTGCTCTCCCCCACCTTCTCAGTGCTGCTAAGTGCCTCATACCAGTTCACTGGAAAAGCTCTCGAATCCCAAGTTAAATGGAGTGGCTGCGGAAGGTGACAGAGATTATGGAGGCGGAGGAGTGGCTTGCCACATGTAAAGAGAGACGCAAGAGGTTCGATTCCATTTGGGCAAACTGGAAGAAACACATTGCCTAACCAATTGCAATCTCGTCTAGCTTAGATATAGCTTTATTGGCGTTGGCAGACCCCACATTTAAAACATTGGCCTTAGCTGACCGTTCCCCATCCACTATCGGTTAACCAGGCACCACATCTCAGTAGCCTTGAACCCGTGTGAAGGCTACAACCATATTCTTGGAGTGTGTATAGCTGTTCAGTCGCATGATAGCTCAGGATAATGGAGAATCATTTTATGTGAATTTTATGCCCTGTACACACGGTCGGACTTTCCGACGGAATATATGCGATCGGAGCTTGTTGTCGGAAATTCTGACCGTGTGTGGGCTCCATCGGACTTTTTCCATCGGAATTTCCGACACACAAAGTTTGAGAGCATGCTATAAAATTTTCCGACAACAAAATCCAATCCTTTAAATTCCGATCGTGTGTAGACAAATCCGACGGACAAAGTGCAAAGCATGCTCAGAATAAATGAAGAGACGAAAGCTATTGCCCAGTTTATAGTCCCGACGTACGTGTTTTACGTCACCGCGCTCAGAACGATCAGATTTTCCGGCAACTTTGTGTGACCGTGTGCATGCAAGACAAGTTTGAGCCAACATCCGTCGGAAAAAATCCTAGGATTTTGTTGTCGGAATGTCCGATCAATGTCCGACTGTGTGTACGGGGCATTAGACATATTTTCATTTATTTTCCTGAGAGTGGTTCTCTCTGCTCTTCTGTTAGTGTAGAGAGAAGTTGTGTTGACTGGGCCTGAATTTCCAGGACAGGAGAGTCCCCTTGTATGGTGTCAAGGTAGCTCTCTGCCTCGCTATGGTGTCTGTTACCTATGTTGTGAATGATGACTCCTGGTACTTCAGTATACTGTATACATATTTTATACTGTCTTGTTTGTTTTCCTTGTATTTATTTTTTCTGGTCATTTATTTTTGAAATGTCCCCTCACAATGCTGACTAAAATATAGATTATTAAAAAAAAAAAAATACCACCAAAGGAAAGCTCTATTTGTGGGGGAAAAAAATGATAAAAATGTAATTTGGGTACAGTGTTGCATGACCGCGCAATTGTCATTCAAAATGTTACAGCGCTGAAAGCTGAAAATTGGCCTGGGCAGGAAGGGGGGTGAAAATTTTCAAACTAATCTGCATACTCAGTTGCCGTTGAAGTTTTAAAGTCCCTGTGTGTACATTGCAGGGGGGGGGGGGGGGGGGGTACCTTTTTCTATAGTATCAATATTTGGGATGTTGGCAACAACCTGTGTTTATTTGGATGGGATCCCAATTTTCTGAAGAAATGGTTAATAGCACCCGTGTTGCGGCGCTGCCGAAGCAATTTGCAGCTGCTTCAGCAGCGGTGCCCATTCATTTCAATGGGCAGGGTGTTTTGTGAGCGGTGTATACACCGCTCCTGCACCGCCCCAAAGATGCTGCTTGCAGGACTTTTTTCCTGTCCTGCAAGCCCACCGCTCCAGAGTGAAAGCACTCGGGCTTTTACAATGGGGTGAGTTTAGAGACGCTTTCCAGGCACTATGTTTAGCGCTAAAATGCCTGAAAAGTGCCCCAGTGTGAAAGGGGTCTTATCTAGCTAGCAGTGTAGCAGGAGTCCTTGTCACCAGTGTCTCATGCTGCCCTGCACCAGAGTGGCAGTTGGAGCTGTAACGGTTTCTGTTGACCACAGCCTCCATCTTCACTTCATGACCACTTTTTAGTCAACTGGCCCATTGAATATTTGCTGCACGTCCTCAATTGTGGGACACTTCTGTGACAAGACGCTCGAGTATTACTGAAGAGACTTTTCGGCAATGGAGAAGAAATATATACTTGTTGTATTGGCTGAAATCCTAATGCTTTTTCTGCTGGCACCACTATTAGATACTGAATTCGGGACACCAGCAGCGTTGGAAGAAGATTTCACCAACATACAAAATAACACAGAAGTAATGGAAGAGTTTTTTGCCTACATTGCAGATAACACAGCAGAGATTGAAAGTCGCACTACAACTTGTGAGCTTTATAAGTTCACAGCTGAAGCGATTCATCATATACTCCTTACAGCAACAATCTATTTTTTTGGACAACCCTTCTGAGATAGATAATGGTGAATCTATGCTCAATATGGAGGAGACGACACATATCCAAAAAGGTATAAATGGTCATACGTTCACATTTTTCAATCTTTAATCTGTTATTTACACCTCTAACTTACTGTTAGACAGATGTCCAACAGTAATTTATACTATATGCTCGACTATACTATATTTACTTAAAGTAGGCCTAAAGTGAAAAGTTAAGGTAGAACTATAGGTAAACTATAGGCAAAACTACTTTTTCTTTTTTCATTTTGGATAGAGCAAGGAGGGTTATAACCGTGTCAGGTTTTTTATTGCCATCTGTGTCCCATTGTGAAAATTTCCCTTCACGTCCTGTCCCATAGCCAAACAGGAAGTGAGGAAATCCCTGCAAATTAAAGTATAACTAAAGGCAAAACTTTTTTTTTTTTTTACCTTTGGATAGAGTATAGAGGAATTAGGACGCTTGTCAGTTTTTTTGTGGTTTATGCCCGCCCCCCCCCTTAAAGAGGAGTTCCGGCCCCCCCCCCCCCCCCCACCCTCAAAAATTAAAAGTTAACAGCTACAAACACTGTAGCTGCTGACTTTTACCATTAGGGAACTTACCTGTCCGGGCATCCAGTGGTGTCCACACCCAAACCGATTCTTTTTTTTTTTTTTTAACTTTTTATTTATAAATTAAATACATAACATTATACATTATAAATTAAACTTTTTATTTATAAATTTTACCCAAGCCGATTCTTGAATCGTCCCTCGGGTGCTGGCGCCTCCACCTTGCGGCTTCACAGCTGGTTTCCTAGGTGCAAATTGCATTGTGCTTTGTGAATGAGCTGCGGGGGGGGGGGGGGGGACAGAGGAGGGGGCCAAACTTCCAGCATACTTCGCTGCAGCAAAGTGAGCCGGAAGTAGGAGCGGGTACCTGTCAAACCCGTTCCTCCTCCCCCACAAAAGGTGCCAATTGTAACAGCAGAGGGGGGGGGGGGGGGGAGAGGCAGACAAGCTGAGCTTTGCCTTTTGGATGAAGCTCCACTTTAAGGAGATTCACCCACTCTATTTGTCCTGTTTACTGTTATCACTAAAAGTGAAAGAAAAAGAAAAAATCACAAAATTTTGGGTTGTCCCCAGAAAAGTACAAGAGGGGAAATATTCCAATGGGGTCACTAGTTCTGGTGACCTGGGGGTCCCCAAGGAATTCTCTTAATTTGCAGGGGATTTCCTCTGACTTCCTGTTTTAGCTATGGGACAGGAAGTGAAGGGAAATCTCTGCAATGAGGCACAGATGGCAAAAAAAAAAAAAAAAAATCTGACAGGGGTTATAACCCTTCCTTGCTCTATTCAAGATGGAAAAATAAAAAATAAAAGTTTTGCCTGTAGTTTTACTTTAAGAAAATCCCTTTGGGCTCCCCGGGTCACCAGAACCAGTGTCCCCATTTAAAGATTTCCACAGTATTACATTTTTGGGGACTACCTAAATTATGGATTTTCTTTTACTTTCAATGGTAATGGTAAACAGAACAAATAGAGAGGGTAAATCTCTTTAATAGGGGCAATAAAGACAGCAATAAAAATTGACTGGGGGGTCTAATCCCTCTGTACTCTATCCAAAACCAAAAAAAAAAAAAGGTTTTGCTTTTAGATATAATTTAACAATCTTGCTGGGTGGAAAAATACAAAGCAAATATACTGCTAAACTATGTACCTTCTTGGAAATAATATCAGGCTACCTTCTGTGCTGGTCATGGTCAACATCAGCATTTGGTCACAGGATCTCTACTAAAGAGTAGAATCACATGACCAAATGCCTTGGCTTTTAGTTAGAAGACTGACACAGCAAAGGTGTCTTCTCTGACAAAGCAACCATTTCTGTCTGTTACTTTTTATGTACCTGCCCAGCAAGGCCATTAACATAGCTTTCAAGTGGAATTAAAGTTCTGCTGTCACAAATGGCAAGCAGGCAGGCTCTTTATTGCAGAAGAGGCATGCAAAGTCTTTTCTGCAATAGGATATACCTCCCTGCCTGCTCACTGTCTTCTACAGCATGTAAACGGAGTTGTGCATGTGCAGTTCACCTTACACCGCTGGCATAGTTTCTGTGTGTCAGGATGACTAACTCCTGTGCATGCGCAGGAGTAACGTCATCCCGAGCCAGCCAATGACAATGTACGAAGACTGGCACACAGCAGTAGATGCCAGTGTTCCATCAGAATTGGCGACCTGTCAGATTAGGTAACGGAAGTGATGTTCCGTCAGCTGCGCATGTGTTCATTGCTACCATATTTGCTAATCTGACAAAACACCTGCAGTCAGAAGAAGGCGGCGGACATCTTACTACATCCAGCTAGGTCTTGAATTTCACAGTAATTTTAGAAATAAAGTGAGCGTGAATAAATAAATATAGTATATTGATATCTGTGATGCTATTTTGATGTTACATTGTGAAAGAAGCTGGACACCAGCAGTAGGAAGGTGGCGGTGGCCATGTTGGTACACTGCGCATTGCTCAGCACTAAACCCTTAGCCTTTCAAAATTTGACAAACAGCATCACAGATGTCAATATACAATATTTATTTATACACAATTACTTTGTTGGTAAAATTACTGTAAAATTCAAGATGTAGCTGGGTGTACCAAGATGTCTGCTGCCTTCTTCTGACTGCAGGTGTTCTGTCAGATTAGCAAACCTGGTAGCAGTGAACGCATGCGCAGCTGACAAATGTTACTTCCGTTACCTAATCAGACGGGTCGCCGATTCTGATGGAACACCGGGCGCTGGCGATAGATAGGACCTTTGAAGCAAAGGTGAGTTTAGTTCCGCTTTAATAAAACAGATACAGTCCTATGTATAATGTTATTAAAATGTATTAAACTGTAAATTAAATAGTAATGTTAGAAAATTAGTTCACCTGTTACCTCATGCAGGGCAAGGCAACATCCCCAACAGCATATACTTACCTTTTCTTCACTCCCCCACCACTGCATTTAGCTGAATTCCAGTTGGAGTTTATCCAAGGATGACGGTCTGTACATGTGCGAATCATAGATTTGCTTTAGGACTAGTTTACACTTGTTTCAAAATAAGGCTTTGGACACGCTTTGTTAAAGCTCTCTGAACGTCAGTCAAAGCTCCTGTCACTAAATAAAATAGTTAGCTTACAGTCCTGTTTACACCTTGCATTTGCCTTGCTTCGGCTTCGCTTTAAAAATTATACCCCATGTATATTATAATGCTATATGTTATAACATAATCATTTATTATTTATCTATTTACTATGAAATTACTGGTTTGAAGTTAGAACTTCAAACTTCAATAATTTGTCTGTTAAGCCACCTGCTTGAGAACAGTTTTTGAAAATATAGTAAAAAAATAAAAAAAAATGAGTAAAGTAAATTACCTTAAAAACATTATATAATAATTATTTGTATATTACTTATGGTAATTGACCCCTTCCCACCCAGGCCAATTCTGACACTTCTCTCCTACACGTAAAAATCATCATTTTTTTGCTAGCAAATTACTCAGAACCCCCAAACATTTTACAGGAACAGAGAGAGAGAACTAAAATACAATTGTAAATTGTGCAAGAAAGGACCCCTGTCAGGTTTTAGCTGTTCTTTGTGTACTTTTGATGGCTGCTCAGACAGAAGCAAAGAAATATACTTAAAGCGGAGGTTCACACAAAAATTGAACCTCCGCTTTTCGGAACCCTCCCCCCCTCCGGTGTCACATTTGGCACCTTTCAGGGGGGTGCAGATACCTGTCTAAGACAGGTATTTGCACCCACTTCCGGCATAGACTCCCACGGGAGTCTATGCCTCTTCCCGTCCCCACCGCGCTGTCTCCTGGGACACACACGGGTCCCAGAGACAGCGGGGACCAGTTAGGAAGCGCAGCACAACTCGCGCATGCGCAGTAGGGAACCGGGAAGTGAAGCCTCAACGCTTCACTTCCTGATTCCCTTATAGAGAATGGCGGCGGCGGCAGCACCCGAGGACCGAGGGACATCTCGGTCTCGGGTGCCAACATCGCTGGACCCTGGGACAGGTAAGTGTCCTTATTTTAAAAGTCAGCAGCTGCGGTATTTGTAGCTGCTGACATTTAAAAAAAAATTTTTCGCGGGACTCCCTCTTAGCTTTAACAAGCAGGGCCCTCTGACTCCTCTTGTATTAAAATGCATTGTAACTGTACTGTCTGCCCTCATGTTGTAAAGAGCTGAGGAAACTATTGGTGCTATATGAATCTTGTATATTAATAATAATACTTACCAAAAGTAGGGAAAACAGACCAACATCATATTAGTAGAGGAGGCAACAAAAACAAAAAAAAAGAAAATGTTATGTTAACTAGATTGGAGTTATATGATCATAGGGGTAGAGGAACAGAAAAGCCTGGATACAGGAGCGAATAGAGTAACAGAGTCAAGGTTATGAGATATTGAGGTTGATTTACTAAAGGAAACAGGCTGTTGTTCACAATCTAGGAAAAACAGCATTTTTGCTTGAGCATGATTGGATGATAGATGTCAGCAGAGCTTCGCTTCATTCACTAAGCTCTGGAGTGAATTCTCTTGCAAAATGAACAGCCTATTTGACTTTAGTAAATCAACCGCAAGGCCTATGAGCAGCAAGATGTAGAAGTGGGGCAATAATACTGTGAAATAACTGTTGGCAAAGTTGCCAGTAAAGTATTTCATTAGTCAATATTACCAGCCAAGTATGCTGGCTGCTATTAGGAAGTGTTTAGGGAGAAAGACCCCCCCCAAACACTTCCTAACATTAGTGGACTGTAGACGTTGTTAGACAGAACCAGATAATGAGACTAATACTGATACTCTTTATTGATGTTTAGGGCTTCCTTTGTATTTTCTCCAACTGAAGATGAAGACCAATCTACTACAAGCTGAATATTCAACTCACTTTGAATAACATGCAGACTGACATTTCATGTTGCTTATGTTTTTGTCTGTTATAAAAAAAAATGTTTAATTGATAAAAACAGAAATTGCTTATTTCATTTTTTTTATTTATTGAATTTAATTTATTGAACAACACTTTGAGCAATTTTATTATTCACTGGTTTCCGATCTTATGGACTGCTTTAGGTCAAATGATTTATATTTGTTGATTTTTTAGAGATTATATATATATATATATATATATATATATATATATATATATATATATATATATATTATCATGAGCTGAACTTAAAGATCTATGACTTTTTCTATGCTCACAAAAGGTCTATTTCTCTCAACTATAGTTCACAAATCTGTCTAAAGCCCCTTTCACACTTGTGCTACTCCAAAGTCGCACGATTTTGCCAACACAGTCATACGACTTCGGATCCGACTTTGCCCCATGAATTGAAGTACGACTTCAATGAGCAGGGATGCGACTTTGATTACCAAATAATTAGGGGGAACTCCACGCCAATTTAAAAAAAAAAAAAAAAAAAAAAAAAAACGGCATGGGTTCCCCCTTCATGGGCATACCGGGCCCTTCGGTCCATACCAGACCCTTATCCAAGCACCTGCCTGGCCGTCAGGAAAGGGGGGGGCGCTCACTCATCCCCCCTCTGTGTTTACACACAGATCCCGGTTCTCGCCGTGTCACGAGCGATCGCGGGAGCCCAGCAGTCATCGCGACCGCCGGGCACTCGCATCAGCTCTGGGGGCAAGCAGCGGGCGTGGGTGCGCCCCTAGTGGTCACAAATAGAAGCGATGTAACATGACGGCGATTCGCGCAGCCGAGCCATGTTGCCGCAGTACAACTGCGGCAGCTGGTGGGCAAGCGATTAAAGCCAATAGCTGACTTGTTGATAAGAGAAACATAATTCCATCTATCTCTTTTTCTGTTTTACCAAATATTTCTCAAAGCACAGAATTAGTTACTCTCTAACTTTCTATACGTCACTTTTCAGGAATAGCAGCTTTCTTGCATTTCATAGAAAACTGTATAATAGACATACTTTGCTTTGTCCTTCAGCCATTCAGGGTTTTTTTCTTCTTCCTTTAAGTCTTGAATCTCAAGGCTCTCCGTGTTAATGGCTCTGCGTGCTGCTGCCTGCTTCTGCAACCACTATAATACAAATCAGAAAATGACCATGGAGTGATCTTTCACAGACAACATTCTTTTTTTGTATTAAAAGTTCTCCACTGCAAAAGGACAACTTTTAATAGACATCTTGAGTTTACAGAAATGAAGTCAGAGATAAGTCAGAGATTCAAGGCTTATTGTATTATGTCTGGCAACATTCTATGAAGGTGCTGTGTGAGCAGTACGAACCAAAATGTGTCTACAGTGCTCAACAGAAAAAAGTTCCATAACTAACAGCCTGTTTTATTCTGCCAACAATCCCATAAATACATTTGCTGCAATAGAAGTTATGTATTGACATTATGTATGAGGGGGATTTAGATTTTGTGGGAATTTCAGAGACTTGGTTTAAAAGCTCCCATGATTGGCTGGCAACCATTCAAGAGTATTCCCTATATCGCAGAGATAGGGAGAGTAAAAAAATGGGGGAGGGGTATGCCTGTATATCAAGAATGATGTACAAGTGAATGTGAGGCACGACATCATTAATGGAGCAAGGAAGGAGGTGGAATCTTTATGGGTAGAGCTACAAAGGAAGGAAAACCAAGCGGAAAGTATTACTGGGAGTATGCTATAGGACCCCTAACCAGAGGGGGGAGGGGGAGGCGGATCTCCTAGCACAGTTTGGAATGGCGGCAAGGATGGGAAGTGTCATTATAATGGGGAAAGAAAGAGGGGTTTTTGGGACTTTGAGGCACACAGCTAAAATGAACAACCCAATAGATATATAATAATAATGATTGTTTATTACATATGAGAATACATACACATAAAACAGTAGAAAAATATATATAGGAGGTCTATATATATTTTTCTACTGTTTTATGTGTATATATGCTCATATGTAATAAACAATCATTATTATTATACATCTATTGAGTTGTTCATTTTAGCTGTGTGCCAAACCCCCCCTTTCCTTTCAACACGTACCAGGGATGGAGGGATATGAATAGTCATGGCCTCATATAAAGATAAAGTCCCAACCTTTTCCTTCTATGTTTTCATTATAATAAGGAATTTTAATTATCCAGACATAGACTGGGTGGAAGGAACCATGCATTCGGCTAAGGGTCACCATTTCCTAAATGTCTTGCAGGACAATTTCATGGGTCAGATGGTAAATGCACCAACAAGAAACGTACTGATTACTAACAATACAGACCTGATCGCGGGGAAATGTAGGAAAGAGCAACCACAGGTCAACTAGTATAACTAGCATAAACCACACAAATAGGAAACACAAGAGTAATACACTGAATTTCAAAAGAGCCAACTTCGCTAAACTTCTCTCCTTGCTGGAAGATATTAAATGGGATAAAATCCTAGGAAAAAAGAACATGGAGGAAAAGTGGCAGTGCTTTAAGAGCATATTGAAAAATGGTATTGGCCAGTGCATCCCAAAAGGCAAATACATTTAAAAGAGCTAATAAAAGTCCTGGGTAGCTTAACTCCATTGTAAAAATGCATATAAAAGCAAAGGAGAAGGCCTTTAAACAATACAAGGCTGAGGGGTCATCATCAGCATTCCAACTTTACAAAGAATGTAATAAGAAATGTAAGGGTGTAATCAGGGCAGCTAAGATAGAACACGAAAGGCACATAGCAGAGGAGAGGAAAAACATAAAAGAATTAATTCTTTAAGTATATTAATAGTAAGAAAGGGAGGTCAAAACAAATTGGCCCCATAATAAATGATGAAGGCAATCTGGTTACAAAAGATGGAGAGATGGCGAAGGTTTCGAATTTATTCTTCTCCTTAGTCTTCACGAGGGAAACGGGGAGATTTAGTAACCAAGACTGCAATGTTTATCTTCATGATATGACACAGGAAGCACCCTCATGGCTAACAGGATAGAATTAAAAATAGACTTGAAAAAGTTAACATTAATAAGTCACCGGGACCAGATGGTTTACACCCAAGGGACCTAAATGAACTCAGTCAAGCGAATGCCAGACCATTGTTCCTAATTTTTACAAACAGTCTATTGACAGGAATGGTACCAGCCGATTGGAGAAAAGCCAATGTAGCACCAATATTTAAAAAAGGGCCAAGATATATCCCTGGGAACTATAGACCAGTTAGCCTAACATCAATAGTTTGCAAGCTCTTGGAGGGGATGATAAGGGACTATATACAAGATTTTAGTAATAAAAGCAATATTATTAGCAGTAATGGGCATGGATTCATGAAGAATTGTTCTTGCCAAACCAACCTATTAAGCTTCTATGAGGAGGTGAGCTGCCATCTAGATAAAGGAAGGCCTGTAGATGTGGTTTATCTGGATTTTGCAAAGGCATTCAATACAGTTCCCCGTAAACGTCTACTGTACAAACTAAGGTCTGTCGGCATGGACCAAAGGGGAGTACATGGATTGAAAACTGGCTAAGGGGGCAAGTCCAGAGGGTGGTGAAAGCGGGGTCCCCCAGGGTTCTGTCCTGGGACCAATCCTATTTAATTTATTCATAAACGATCTGGAGGATGGGATAAACAGCTCAATCTCAGTTTTTGCGGACGATACTAGGCTAAGCAGGGCAATAACTTCTACGCAGGATGTGGAAACCTTGCAAGAAGATCTAAACAAACTAATGGGGTGGGCAACTATGTGGCAAATGAAGTTTAATATTAAAAAATGTAAGATTATGCATTTGGGTGCCAAAAATATGAATGCAATCTACTCATTAGGGGCAGAACCACTGGGGAAATATAGGATGGAAAAGGACCTGGGGTCTTAGTAGATGACAGGCTCAGCAATGGCATGCAATGCCAGGCTGCTGCAAGCAAAGCCAACAGAATATTGGCATGCATTAAAAAGGGGATTCGCTCCAGAGATAAAACGACAATTCTCCCACTCTACAAGACTCTGGTCCAGCCACACCTGGGAGTATGCCGTCCAGTTCTGGGCACCAGTGCTCAGAAGGGATGTGCTGGAACTGGAGAGGGTCCAGATAAAGAGCAACAAAGCTGATAAAGGGACTGGAGGATCTACGCTATGGGGAAAGACTGCAAGCATTGAACTTATTCTCTCTGGAGAAGAGACGCTTGGGAGGGGATATGACTTCAATGTACAATTACCGTACTGGTGACCCAACAATAGGGATAAAACTATTCCGGGCAAGAGAATTTAAAAAGACACGCGGCCATTCACTAAAATTAGGAGAGAAACGGTTTAACCTTAAACTGCGTAAAGGGTTCATGACTGTTAGAGCAGTAAGGATGTGGAATTAAAAAAGAAGAAAAGCGGCGCCGACCTAAGTGCAGTACTAAAGCATAAACATTTTATTACAAGTAGAAATGCACTCAGAGTAAAGTTGATACAAGCACATCAGGTAAAAAATCCGTCCAGGGGGCTGTGTGGTGGGCAGCAGGGCTCCACAGGGGGCAATCCTATGTGCTGGAGCATGTTACACTTGTCTCTTTGTCCCGTCTGGCGGCGCCGGTGGTAACCAGTGTCACAGGCTGGGTTGAGACAGGCACAGCGTGGATCGTCTGTTCGTAGTTGTATTTCCCGGGTATCAGTGATGCTGGGGGCGTGCACGCGTTCGGAGCATGCGTGCTCCTTCATCAGGCAAAAAATGTTTATGCTTCAGTACTGCACTTAGGTCGGCGCTGCTTTTCTTCTTTTTTATCTCCCTCCAAAAGGTGAATTCTGCCCTTCAAGCATGCTGCCTCCTGTATTTGTATCTGTGTCAGTATCTCTCCCACTGAGGTCATAGACCTATACTCTGTATTCCCCCCTCCCCCCCCTCCATTCTTCCCCTCCCCCCCCCCTCCCCACTCATCCATTTTATCCCAGTTTTATGCCTGGACTACTGTTCATCAACCCTAGCTCTTTTTAGCATTTTTCATCATTTTTTTATCACTTGAATGTATTGTAATTCATACATAACTGTTATATAAAATTGATCTCTTACAAGCTATTCTTAATTTTTTATCAATTATTTAATATCCCTTTGTATATTGCTCACCCCTATCCACAGCTGTCTTCCCCTAGCGCAACAAAATATTGTAAATTTTCTCAGGATGTGGAATTCACTTCCACAAGCAGTGATTTCAGCGGGGAGCATTAATAATTTCAAAAAACTATTAGGCACCTTAACCACTTGAGCCCCGGACCATTATGCTGCCTAAGGACCAGAGGTCTTTTTCCAATTTGGCACTGCGTCGCTTTAACTGCTAATTGCGCGGTCATGCAATGCTGTACCCAAACGAAATTTGCGTCCTTTTCTTCCCACAAATAGAGCTTTCTTTTGATGGTATTTGATCACCTCTGCGGTTTTTATTTTTTGCGCTATAAATGGAAAAAGACCGAAAATTTTGAAAAAAAAATGATATTTTCTACTTTTTGTTATAAAAAAAATCCAATAAACTCAATTTTAGTCATACATTTAGGCCAAAATGTATTCGGCCACATGTTTTTGGTAAAAAAAATGTCAATAAGCGTATATTTATTGGTTTGCGCAAAAGTTATAGCGTCTACAAACTAGGGTACATTTTCTGTAATTTACACAGCTTTTAGTTTATGACTGCCTATGTCATTTCTTGAGGTGCTAAAATGGCAGGGCAGTACAAACCCCCCCCCAAATGACCCCATTGTGGAAAGTAGACACCCCAAGGAAATTGCTGAGAGGCATGTTGAACCCATTGAATATTTATTTTTTTTGTCCCAAGTGATTGAATAATGACAAAAAAAAAAAAAATATTTACAAAAAGTTGTCACTAAATGATATATTGCTCACACAGGCCATGGGCCTATGTGGAATTGCACCCCAAAATACATTCTGCTGCTTCTCCTGAATATGGGGATACCACATGTGTGGGACTTTTTGGGAGCCTAGCCGCGTACGGGGCCCCGAAATCCAATCACCGCCTTCAGGATTTCTAAGGGCGTAAATTTATGATTTCACTCTTTACTGCCTATCACAGTTTCGGAGGCCATGGAATGCCCAGGTGGCACAAAACCCCCCCAAATGACCCCATTTTGGAAAGTAGACACCCCAAGCTATTTCCAGAGAGGCATATTGAGTCCATGGAATATTTTATATTTTGACACAAGTTGCGGGAAAGTGACACATTTTTTTTTTTTGCACAAAGTTGTCACTAAATGATATATTGCTCACACAGGCCATGGGCATATGTGGAATTGCACCCCAAAATACATTTAGCTACTTCTCCTGAGTACGGGGATACCACATGTGTGGGGCTTTTTGGGAGCCTAGCCGTGTACGGGACCCCGAAAACCAATCACCGCCTTCAGGATTTCTAAGGGTGAAAATTTTTGATTTCACTCTTCACTGCCTATCACAGTTTCGGAGGCCATGGAATGCCCAGGTGGCACAAAACCCCCCCAAATGACCCCATTTTGGAAAGTAGACACCCCAAGCTATTTGCTGAGAGGCATGGTGAGTATTTTGCAGCTCTCATTTGTTTTTGAAAATGAAGAAAGACAAGAAAAAACTTTTTTTTTTTTCTTTTTTCAATTTTCAAAACTTTGTGACAAAAAGAGAGGTCTGCAAAATACTCACTATACCTCTCATCAAATAGCTTGGGGTGTCTACTTTCCAAAATGGGGTCATTTGGGGGGGGTTTGTGCCACCTGGGCATTCCATGGTCTCCGAAACTGTGATAATCAGTCAAGAGAGAAATCAAAAATTCACGCCCTTAGAAAGCCTGAAGGCGGTGCTTGGTTTTCGGGGTTCCGTACGCTGCTAGGCTCCCAAAAAGTCTCACACATGTGGTATCCCCGTACTCAGGAGAAGCAGCAGAATGTATTTTGGGGTATAATTTCACATATTACCATGGCATGTTTGAGCAATATATCATTTAGTGACAATTTTGTGCAAAAAAAAAAAAAAATTGTCTCTTTCCCGCAACTTTTGTCGCAATATAAAATATTCCATGGACTCGACATGCCTCTCAGCAAATAGCTTGGGGTGTCTACTTTCCAAAATGGGGTCATTTGGGGGGGTTTTGAACTGTCCTGGCATTTTATGCACAACATTTAGAAGCTTATGTCACACATCACCCACTCTTCTAACCACTTGAAGACAAAGCCCTTTCTGACACTTATTGTTTACATGAAAAAGTTTTTTTTTTTTGCAAGAAAATTACTTTGAACCCCCAAACATTATATATTTTTTTAAAGCAAATGCCCTACAGATTAAAATGGTGGGTGTTTCATTTTTTTTTTTCACACAGTATTTGCGCAGCGATTTTTCAAACGCATTTTTTGGGGAAAAAACACACTTTTTTAAATTTTAATGCACTAAAACACACTATATTGCCCAAATGTTTGATGAAATAAAAAAGATGATCTTAGGCCGAGTACATGGATACAAAACATGACATGCTTTACAATTGCGCACAAACGTGCAGTGGCAACAAAATAAATACATTTTTAAAAGCCTTTAAAAGCCTTTACAGGTTACCACTTTAGATTTACAGAGGAGGTCTACTGCAAAAATTACTGCCCTCGATCTAACCTTCGCGGTGATACCTCACATGCATGGTGCAATTGCTGTTTACGTTTGACGACAGACCGCCGCTTGCGTTCGCCTTAGTGCGAGAGCAGGGGGCGACAGGGGTGCTTTTTTTTTTTTTTTTTTTTTCTTTATTATTTTTTTGCTTTTTTATCTTATTTTTAAACTGTTCCTTTCATTTTTATTTTTTTTTAATCATTTTTATTGTTATCTCGGGGAATGTAAATATCCCCTATGATAGCAATAGGTAGTGACAGGTACTCTTTTTTGAAAAAATTGGGGTCTATTAGACCCTAGATCTCTCCTCTGCCCTCAAAGCATCTGACCACACCAAGATCGGTGTGATAAAATGCTTCCCCAATTTCCCAATGGCGCTATTTACATCCAGCGAAATCTAAGTCATAAAATGCTCGTAGCTTCCGGTTTCTTAGGCCATAGAGATGTTTGGAGCCACTCTGGTCTCTGATCAGCTCTATGGTCAGCTGGCTGAATCACCGGCTGCATTTTCAGGTTCCCTGTTGAGACAGGAGAGCCAGAGAAAAACACGGAAGACGGTGGGGGGGGGGCATTCCCTCCCACGGCTTGTAAAAGCAGTCTAGAGGCTAATTAGCCGCTAGGATTGCTTTTACATGAAAGCCGACCGCTGGCTGAAAAGAATGATACCAAGATGATACCTAAACCTGCAGGCATCATTCTGGTATAACCACTCAAAGTTGTGAATGGCGTACCTGAAGACAAAAAAATGGTTAACAATAAAGCACAGTAAACGGTAAAGTATAAAAAATTGCATACCTGAAAAGCAAACATGATAAAACATAATAACAATAAAACATTGCAGAATAGAATACAGTAAAAAAGAGCAGAACAATAAAGAGAATAGAGAGAGAGAGAACAATAAAACGACAACTATTTTTTTTTATTTTATATATATATATATTTTTTTTTTTTTTACACTTTTTTTGTAACTAACTTTTATAACTGTAACCGGTTCCAGGTTCGGGTCTCTCAAAATGCGATGGCATCTTGGGAGACCCTGTGAAAGTGTGCCTAGTCTGTGCAATGCTGTACCCTACGCTAATACTCAACTAGTGCATGGTAGCGTTCAAAACATTCACCAATGCAAAGACCAGGATTGTCAGGACAGGAGGGACAATAATAGCGGGTGTCACGCCTATATCCGCGCTAGCTGCAGACACAATATCTTTTTTGGGGGCGTTCGCTGGGTAGGGGTACTCGGGAGGACATAAAGAAAATGCCTCTCATGCAGCCGACTGCATTTGGTTGGGGATGTGAATGGGGGAAGTACGGGCGCTGCAGAAGCGGTGGGTTCCCAATTAGGATTGGCGAATGCAGTAGGAAGGGCACTATGGGCACGACGGGCCTGTGTTTGTCTTTTTGGTGGCAGCGGGACACTACTTGTGCTTGCCACCTCACCAGCTTGAACTGCACTTATGGGACTCGCCACGTCACCAAGTGTTACTGCAGTTCTGGTTTGACTACGACCGGGGTGTACTAGGCCGCTGGCGCTTGCCAGTTCACCAAAACGCTACCAAAAAATCTGTTGGCGATCGCAGGGATCAGGCTTGACTCTGCGAACGCTGCAGTTATGCGTTTTAGTCTTTTGTAAGTGACAGTGATCGATCGATACTGCACTTGGGTGGGCTGGGCTGGGCCGGGCGGAGGGGCAAAACGCAGGTGCTAGCAGGTATCTGGGCTGATCCCGCTAACACTGCGTTTGTGAGAACCCTAAACTGCTGGGGATGCTAGTATAGATCTGATCGGATCAGATATTGATCCGTTCAGATACTATACCACTAAGGGTGGTGTACAGTGCGTGCGTGGGTGTTAGCGGTACTGGCGCTAACCTGACGCTGCCTGGGGCTGGTGCTTGCCAGTTCACCAAAATACTACCAAAAAAACTGTTAGCGATCGCAGGGATCAGGCCTGACTCTGCGAACGCTGCAGTTATGCATTTAGTGTTTTGCAAGTGTTAGTGATCGATCGATACTGCACTTGGGTGGGCTGGGCCGGGCGGAGGGGCAAAACGCAGGTGCTAACAGGTATCTGGGCTGATTCCGCTAACACTGCGTTTTTGGGAACCCTAAACTGCTGGGGACACTAGTATAGATCTGATCGGATCAGATATTGATCCGTTCAGATACTATACCACTAAGGGAGGTGTATGCTGCGTGCGTGGGTGTTAGCGGTACTGGCGCTAATCTGACGCTGCCTGGGGCGACGCATATCACCGCCGGGCGATCAGGGGGCTAAACCTTTATTCGGTAATAAACGGCGGGTGCCCTGACACTATAAAAAATAAACAAACTAACCAGCGTCAACCGTAACGGTTATACGGTGATCAGTGGTGAAAGGGTTAACTAGGGGGCAATCAAGGGGTTAAAACATTTATTCGGTAGTATATGGGGGTCCCTGACGCTATAAAACACTGACGGCGAACCTAAATATTTATGTTCCTAACTAGCGTCACCAGCGACACTAATACAGCGATCAGAAAAATGATCGCTTAGTGACACTGGTGACAGGGGGTGATCAAGGGGTTAAAACTTTATTAGGGGGGGTTAGGGGGGTACCCTAGACCTAAAGGGGGGTAACAGTATCTGTCCCAACACTGTAACTGTCACTATGCAGTAATCAGAAAAAAAAAAAAAAAAAAACTGCTGGTGTCAGTTTGTGACAGGGGGGGGGGGGGGGTGATTGGGGGGGGGGATCGGGGGGGCGATCGGGGGGGGGATCGGGGTGTTTTGTGTGCCTGGCATGTTCTACTGTGTGTGTGTGTGTTGGTGCACTCACATTGATGTCTTCTCTCCTCGGGCCGGAACGGAAATTACCGAGCCGAGGAGAGATGACATCATTTCCTTTGCTGCTGTTTAGCATACAGCAGCACAGGAATGATTCGATTGGCCGGCGGCGATCGCGAGGGGGGGGCCACGAACGGATGGTCTCCCCCTCATCACCGATCGCCGCTGGACAAACGACGACCGCCTCGGGCACCGGGGGGGGGGGGGGTCCGATCGGACCCCCCACCCGCGGAAGGCAAATCACGTACCCTGTACGTGATTTTGCCTGTCCGTGCCACTTTGCCGACGTACATCGGCGTGAGGCGGTCGTCAAGTGGTTAACGACCACAACATACAAGGATATACAATGTAATATAAACATAAAAGCACACACACAGGTTGGACTTGATGGACTTGTGTCTTTTTTCAACCTCACCAACTATGTAACTATCCATCAAGGAAGCTTTGAACTTGCATATAAAAGGCTGACATTCTGGACAGATAGCAGCTCATGTCTTGATTAGGGAGGTGTCAAGCAAACCAAGGATGTTGCAGAAAAACTTCACTGTCTTATTGTGTCCAAACTTTTAAGATAGTTGCAGGTATAAGCAATAAGAATCGGTTCACACCAGAACCCAGTGGGGGAAAGGGACGTTCCATGCGTATTTCCCACATTGCCCACAAAACACACTGCCTTTGCGATCTGCTGCGGGTGAGCCAATGTAATATTAACAGCGCCCCAATCTTGGTGCATTGGCACAAAATCTGGTGCAGCATGTTTCTTAAAAGAAGTGCCACGGGGTAAACCAGTTCTCTTCTCAAGAGCCAATTAATGTGGGTCCTGTTCATTGTATACCCAACTGGAAGAAGTCCCTAGGCAGACCAAGACTATCTCCCAGCTAGCCTTGGAAATCTCCAGTGGCACTTTGAGTCCTTGGTGGAATAAAGGGAATCTTGTCTGCTCAGCCTACCTCCCCTACATCCCAAGCAGGATAAAGAAGATGCTCAGGATGAAGCTGTGTTTTCCAGAGGATTTAATGGATAGCAAAAGTCCTGCAGTTCTATGACTTAACGCATATCTAAACCCAAAACACAAAAATCTATTACTTTGCAGTTTACCAGTCCTTAGAGGTGGCACCGAATTTTCTTTTTTCAGGCTTTTACCAATATTTTTTTACCTGGTTTTCCAGTCAGTAACACACTTCCTGTCCTAGGGTGACAACACTCACTCACTGTACTGCATCTATTAGGAGCAATGTTGTCAACCCTAGGCAGCTCTTTTGATTAAGACTACAAACATCTCCCCTACTTCTTAGGCCCCTTTCACAGGGGGCGGATCCTGTGCAGAGATGGACCTGTCAGAGCCCCGCTCTCCTCTATGGGGAAACCGGATGAAACGGAAACCGTTTGTTTTTATCCGATCCGCCAGACGGATGGAAAATAGGACCACCATCCATCTGGATTTCGCGGACAGGATCGGATAGCAGCGGGTGGCAGCGGACATGTCACTGCTGACATCCGCCACTCCATAGGCGTGAATGATGGATGGTTCGATCAGGCCTGCTAGAAAAACTGACAGGCGAACCTGATCGGACAGCCTGTGTGAAAGGGGCCTTATTTTCAATGTTTATAATTTTATAGCTCACAGAAGATAACATTGGTTGAACTGGATGGACTTGTGTCTTTTTTCAAACAGACTAACTATGAAACTGTAGGAGGAGAACAGCTGGGGAGTCAATGGTGGAGAAGGATCTGGGTGTTCTGGCAGATCATGAGCTTAATAATAGCATGCAACGCCAAGTTGTGGTTTCCAAAGCAAGCACAATCCTTTCTTGTATTAAGAGGTATAGAGAGAGAGATTTATAATTTTGCCCCTGTACAAAACATTAGACCTCATCTGGAATACGCAGTTCAATTTTGGGCACCAGTTCTCAAAAAGGATATTGGGGCACTGTAGAAAGTGCAGAGAAGGGCAACCAAACTGATCAGAGGCATGGAAGGAGCTCAGCTTTGAGGAGAGATTAGAGGAACTGAATTCATTCTCTCTTTAGAAAAGGAAATTAAGGGGGGATATGATCACCATGTGTAAATACATAGATGGTCCATATAGTGAACTTGGTGTAGAGTTATTCGTTTTAAGGCCATCACAGAGGACAAGGGAGCACTCTTTAGGTCTGGAGGAAAAAAGATTTGATCCTAAAATACGGAAAGGTTTCTTCACAGTAAGAGCTGTGAAAATGTGGAATAGACTCCCTCAAGAGGTAGTTCTGGCCAGTTCAGTAGATTGTTTTAAAAAGGCCTGGATTATTGCCTAAATGTACATGCAGTAATATAACTGGATACTAACATTTATAGGTAAAGTTGATCCAGCCAATATCCGATTGCCTTTTGGGGGATCAGGAAGGAATTCGCAAATTGGATCATGCTTTATTGGGGGTTTTGCCTTCCTCTGGATCAACTGTGGGTATAGGATCGTGTATAAAGGATTGTATATCCCCCCCCCTCCATTTGTTGAACTAGATTGACTTATGTCCTTTTTCAACCAGAATAACTATGTATGTAAGAAAAGCTGATATCACTGTTTAAAATAACAGTACAGTGCACAAGAAGCTGCAGTGACACTGAATATCTAGAAGGATCCACAGGTATTTTTCTCTACTTGTAGGCGCGTTCTTGGCCTGAAAGAAGGAAACCGATGGAGCCAACACATCTAACAACTGAAAAGCTGCCAAATATTCAAATTTTGTTCTTGGGTTTGCAAATCTCTTAATCAGTAATTTGTACACCGGCATCCTTCTGGCAATCTAGCTGCTTACCTCTTCCTCCTCTGCCAGGCGAGATTCCCTGAGAGCCGTGGGGAAAACACGGGGGGTGAACTGAATTTTTATACTGCCAGTTTTCCTGGTGGGAGGCAAAACTTTCTCACTGCCAGGTTTTTCAGCTGCTGAAAAATAAGACAGAATGTTTGGTTACTTTTTTTTTTCCTTACACTTTTATCTTAGCACAATGACCACATGAAGGTCTAATTCATTCTGGTCTCTTCTGTTGTTAATTTAATGAGTTAAGTGATATCAAATTAACAATGCATGACAATATGTATAATTCATAGGCAACCGATTTAGCGGTTGGAAGGATTTAACCGGTTTTAATTTATAGCATATTGGTATATGAGGGTTATTGTCAGCTGATATTTCGTTTATCGTGGGGGTTAGGCGGGGAGAATTCAACCTTATTTTAATCTTTTTTTTAATCAAAACATTTTTTATTGAGACAATGCATGAAGTGACATTACAACGGCACAGAATATACATCCAACATCTGCAGGTCACCACTCATGTAAGATAGTCAACATTGTTCTAACAACTTGTGAACTAGTACTCGGTACTATATCTGATAGTTTTATGGAAATGATTAAGAGCTCCAATCGAGCCCAAGGTTATCTGCTGCTGTCTCTAATTGGAAAGTGTGGATATGCATGCATATAAAAGTAAACACTCTGAGACACGCTCAGCTCCGTTACTTCTTACACTTCTGATTTATTCAAGGCGGTGCTAATGTTTTATACACACAAATACGTCATTGCTATGTTAGTCTAATAGGTACATCTCATTGGTTAAGATAGAAAAGAAGATGGAGAATCTTCATAACGAGGTTTGGCTGTCCTTGGTTTTATCTTCAGTTCCGCGTTCTTCTGATGTGTGGGATGTAGGGGGTACCCGCCATTTTGAGAAAAACATAGGAACAGAGCTAATCTGTATACTTATATAATGAGTAAGGAGAAAAATATGTATGCACATAAGAAAATAGACATTTTCAGATTATTATTATTATCTACATCACATTCCTTCACAATAGAATAGTAGGAAACACTCGGTTTTAGCT
Organism: Lithobates septentrionalis; assembly: GCA_037952835.1. NCBI lineage: Eukaryota > Metazoa > Chordata > Amphibia > Anura > Ranidae > Lithobates > Lithobates septentrionalis. The sequence goes on along the minus strand of JBBDGP010000182.1, from coordinate 1,694,697 downwards.
TTCGGATTGAATTAGTCCGAGCTCCTTTAAATACACACAAAAAAAACAAAACAAAAAAAACAAAAAAAACAGGTTGACATTTGTTCTCTTCGCTCTAACCTTATTTTAATCTTGATACAATCAATAATTTGACAAATTCTACAGTATATCATCAATAACAACATTCATATTTTGATGAGAGATAGAATCTTAGCACTTGAGGACCAATACAAGGAATCAGTGACAATGAAAAAAGGTTACTTTGGGGGTTATTTACTAAAGGAAAATCCACTTTGCACTGCAAGTGTATTTGAAAGTGCACTGAAAGTGCACTTGGAAGTAAAGTCGCTGTAGACCCGAGGGGGACATGCAAGGAAAATAAAAAACAGCACTTTAGCTTGCACATGATAGGATGATAAAATCAGGAGAGCTGCCACTCATTTCAGATCTACCCCTTAAATTTAGAGCGACTGCACTTCCAAGTGCACTTTCAAGTGCACTTGCAGTGCAAAGTGGATTTGTCTTTCGTAAATAACCCCCTTTGTGCCTTTCTTACATCAACCAAAATTACGTGAACATCCAACTGATTGAGGAAAGCGCATACCCAAAGGTTTAGTTGACCTTAAACCAAAGTTTCAGTTGCAAAATACAGTAGTTCTCCCCAGATATCCACACACATCAATATAAATGTGCAAGTTGTTTGTTAATCCATGTTTCCATGCCAGGTGCATAGCGGGATATCAAACTTCAATGCGTTTCTTGAGTCAGAACCGGCTTCTTTCTAGCCTCTTTCTGAGATTTGTTGTTTATAAGTTTTTTTTGCTAGAAAACTACTTAGAACCCCCAAACATTATACATTTTTTTTCTAACACCCTAGAGAATAAAATGGGGGTCGTTGCAATACTTTCTGCCCTGCACCCCCCGCCCCAAAGCACCTTGCCCCCCATGTTGATGGGGACAAGAGCCTCTTCCTGACAACCCTGGCCGTTGGTTGTCGGGGTCCACGGGCGGGGGGCTTATCGGCATCTGGAAGCCCCCTTTAACAAGGGGACCCCTAGATCCCCGCCCCCCACCCCATTTGAATGAGTATCGGGTACATTGTACCCCTACCCATTCACCTAAAAAAAAAAAAAAAAAAAAAAAAAAAAAAAGTGTCAAAAATAAAACACAGTACACAGGTTTTTAAAGTAATTTATTAAGGCATCTCTTCTGATTTCTTCTCCCTCCTCTGCTGATGTCTTCTGCCTCAGCCGGTTCTTCTCCCCTCTCCTGGTGTTCTCAGCTCTCCGCTGATGTCTTCTAGCCCTCTCCGGTTCTTCTCCCTCTGTCTGCTGTCTTCTGCCTCTGCCAGGTCTTCTCGCTCTTTTGCCGGGTCTTCTCCGTGGTCTTCTCCCTCTGTTCTTCTTCCGATGTTGACACAACGCTCTCTCCCGCTCTAATGTTAGGTGCGTGGTGTGCTACTACTTATATATTGGCATAGGGCGGGGTTACCGGATGACATCATCCGGAGGCTGTGTGCTCAACTAAGGGTCCAGTATGGATCTTGGGGGGACCCCATGCCGTTTTTTCGGCGTGGGGGTTTCCCTTAAAATCCATACTAGAACGAAGGGTCTGGTATGGTCTTGGAGAGAGAACCCATGACTTTTTTTTTTTTTTTTAATTTGGCATGGGGTTCCCCTTCAAGATCTACCTGTAAGAGCATATGCCCGTAAACTCCTGAAAAAGCAATAGTGTGCATGGACACATTGGCTAACAGAAAGGAAAAAAAAGCCTGTAGGAGCCACTTTTTTGAAATGCAGTGTGCACGGGCCCATAGAGTCCACAAACTATGGTATATATCTGAAAATTGATGTACCGACTCATTTTTGGAGGCCCTAAAAAGCCAGGACAGTACAAATACCCCCCAGATGACCCCTTTTTGGAAAGTAGACAGTCTAAAGGAATTTAGTAAGAGGCATGGTGGGTTTTTTGAAGTTGTAATTTTTTGTCATAATTTTTTGGAAAATTAAGAAATTAAAAAAAAAAAATAAATAAATAAAAAAAATCACAATTTTTTTTCTTTTTCTTAGATATGGTCACCAGTGCAGTACAATGTCAATATATAACTGGTGTCGCAGTGATCAAGGACACTGACTGGTGACAGTACGAATCTAAAACATTTTTGATAAATAAAAAGAAAATTTTTTTAAAACACACTGACCAGAGCAAAATAATATTACTATAGGAACATTGTACTGCTCTGGGGAAGTAATCAGGATTTTTAATTTTTTTTACACATTATGTTTGCTTATAGCAGTGCTTTACATTGCTATAAGCAAGCATTTTACTGAATGAAACTGATTCATTCAGTCGGTTTTGTTGTAATTAGCTGTGATTGGTCAAAGCTAATCACATGGTACAGATGGGTTGTGATTGGCCCTGTCTCTACTATATGATCAAATTGACCAATCACAGCTAACAACACAATTGTACACATTGGATGGCATGAAAGAAAGCCATCCATTGTGTACAACTGTCATGTGACCTGCTGTGATTCGTCCGGCAGCGAGATGGTACTCTGATCAATCATCGGCTGTGTCCTGTGGACACAGCCGGTGACAGGTTGTGCTGCTCGGCATGGCCCCGTGATTGACGCTTCCTGAGAGGAAGTCATATGACCCAGGACAACAAAGCTACTGCCACGTGGTCATTTGTCTACAGGCCGGGCGTGAAGTGGTTAAAAGGAGAAGTACGGTCAAAGCTCTTTTGGTCATACTTCTCCTGTGGGTCCCATGAGAGTAGAGAGCTGGACCAGAGAACTAAGCGATCGGCAGTCCTTAATCTCTCAGTTCTCGGTGGCAAGGACAGCTACAGCTCGGATCGATGCTGCAACCATCTAGGCTCCCGCACTTCTTTTAACGATTTTACTATAATCATGTAACATTTTATTGAAGTGTTCTCGATTTCACCACTAGAGGGCAAACAAAATCTAAATAATAAACTTGCCTGTAAATTTTTTATACAGTAACTGCCATGTCATCATTTTAAAAACTCTAGGTGATTTTACAAACATGATAGACTAATGTTTATCATGGACATTATATATTTATTTCAGGTACTTGTATAGCTCCGTCAATTTACACAGCGCTTTACATAGACATTGTACATTCAGATGAGTCCCTGCCCTCAAGGAGCTTACAATCTAAGGTCCCTAACTCACATTCATACATACACATACCAAGCACATGACTATGGCATAAGCCAAATTAGTTGTGAATCCTTTTGTTTTTTTTACTTTATTTAGATACATTGTATCTCATAATTCAGGTTTGTAAAGGTTTCTATGAATACATCAATGAATGGCTGCTGAGCAATGAAGTCACATAAATCTTCCTTAGTCATTGGAAAAAGTTTTCTGATGCAATGCCATGGCAAGAGCTCTTACACACAAACTTTACGTACCTGCAGAGATAGTCAGGACTTGTTCATACTGGGAAATTCCTTCATTACTTAGCATGCTTCTATTCTGTTAGCATGAGCACTGATATCTGTCCAGGCAAGCAAGTCATGTAAAAAAGGTGATGATAAAAAGAAGCATTCATCCCTAACACTCATCACTGCACTACAGGTCTGGGTACCATGTCTTGCTGTTCTAGGTTAAAAATTACCCTAAATTCTGGTGTAAAAAAAAAAAAAAAATGTATTCAAGTATGTATTATTATTAAAAATTGGACCTTCTTTTACTTTCGGCCTTCTCTGAATCTACAAATGACATAGTTACATACAGTAGTTAAATAGGTGAGGTTGAAAAAAGACACAAGTCCATCAAGTCCAACCTATGTGTGATTAAATGTCAGTATTACATTGTATATCCCTGTATGTTGCGGTCGTTCAGGTGCTTATCTAATAGTTTTTTGAAACTATCGATGCTCCCCACTGAGACCACCGCCTGTGGAAAGGAATTCCACATCCTTGCCGCTCTTACAGTAAAGAACCCTCTACGTAGTTTAGGGTTAAACCTCTTTTCTTCTAGTAGCCACGAGTCTTGTTAAACTCCCTTCCGCGAAAAAGTTTTATCCCTATTGTGGGGTCAGCAGTACGGTATTTGTATATTGAAATCATATCCCCTCTCAAGCGTCTCTTCTCCAGAGAGAATAAGTTCAGTGCTTGCAACCTTTCCTCATAACTAATATCCTCCAGACCTTTTATTAGCATGCATGCCAATATTCTTTGTTAGCAGCAGCTTGGAATTGCATGCCATTGCTGAGCCTATCATCTAGTAGGATCCCCAGGTCCTTTTCCATCCTAGATTCCCCCAGAGGTTCTCCCCCCAGTGTATAGATTGCATTTATATTTTTGCCAACCAAATGCATTATTTTACATTTATCTACATTGAACCTCATTTGCCATGTAGTTGCCCACCCTATTAATTTGTTCAGATCTTTTTGCAAGGTTTCCACATCCTGCGGAGAAGTTATTGCCCTGCTTAGCTTAGTATCATCTGCAAAAACAGAGATTGAACTGTTTATCCCATCCTCCAGATCGTTTCTGAACAAATTAAACAGGATTGGTCCCAGCACAGAACCCTGGGGAACCCCACTACCCACCCCTGACCATTCCGAGTACTCCCCATTTATCACCAGCCTCTGAACTCGCCCTTGTAGCCAGTTTTCAATCCATGTACTCCCCCTATGGTCCATGCCAACTGACCTTATTTTGTACAGTAAACGTTTATGGGGAAGTGTGTCAAATGCTTTTGCAAAATCCAGATACACCACGTCTACAAATTCTTTCTTTTTTTTTTTTGAGCTGCTGTTATTTGACTTCCTGTTAGAGAGTTAGGTGATCATCATTCTCCATGGTCACACTGTATGTAGAAAGTTAAAAAGGTATGCAGAATGCTATTGGGAAAGAGTAGAAGATGGTGCCCACATCCCTGAATCAAACAAGCTACAAAGAGATCCCCCTCTGGTGGGGCTTTTAAGGGCAGAAGCTCCAAAGTAATCAAATATTTAGTATAAAAAATACATTTTATTCGAAATAAAACAGGAAGTTGGAAAGTATATAGTTGTACAACTACAGTTGATGCGGTTGTAAACAATGGTACACAGTATAGCGTTAATCCTCTTCTTCAGGGGTGAGTGGTTATGGGTAAAACACTAGTATCATGTGGATATATAGAAATATCCTAAGCAGCTGCATCATTTAAAAACAAGCATTCTTTGCTGCCATGGATCAGCCAAAAGTCCAGGGGGTGAGGGGCAGGAAAAGCAAGCCAAGATCACTCACAGAGGGCACTCAGCCCAGCCCCAAAGAGGACACCACACCAAAGACCAACAAAGCCGGTATATCTCTGCTAGTAGGATAAACATAGAAAGAACCGAACCTAAAGCTACTTAGGATATTTCTATATATCCACATGATACTAGTGTTTTACCCATAACCACTCACCCCTGAAGAAGAGGATTAACACTATAACTTGAAACGCGTTGGGTATACTCTTTATATGTGTGTTCCACCAGACAGAGCAAGTGGTTATATGTGTTGTAATTATGTTGTACCATTGTTTGCACCGGCATCAACTGTAGTTGTACAACTATATTCTTTCCAACTTCCTGTTTTAACCATTTCTAATGAAATGTATTTTTTTTATACTAAATATTTGATTACTATGAAGCTTTTGCCCTTAAACGTCCAACCAGAGGGATCTCTTTGTACACTGTGTGTAGAAGGTAGCCACCCTCTCTAGCTCACTCCCAAGATGGACTAGGGACTATAGGAATGTGCATGATCACAACAACTAATCTGCACTGCTTGTTCTAAACAAAGGGGAAAGGAGGAGGTTTTAGATCTCACAGAGGACGTTACTAAGAGGCAGAAAAGCACAGCAAGAAATTATTTCACGAAGAATAGATTTTAGGGCCATTAACACCTTCCAGCCTGGCCTATAGTAAAATAATGACCGGGCGGGAGCACTGTTCTTCTGGGGCGACATATGACGTCCTTTCAGAACACACCTTTCACATGGCCACACAGCAGCACGATCTGACACCTAATGAACCAGTTTCTTTCAATAAAAATGGTTGCCTATACCAATGAAATTCATTGGTATATGCAATCATGTGTAAAAAAAAATAAAAAATCCTGATCACTTCCCCAGAGTAGTACAGAGTTACTTTGGTAACACAAAATTTTTATTTTTTTTTACATACTGTCACCAGTCAGTGTCCCTGATCACTGCCACACCAGTTATATGATACAACTGTATTGCACTGGTGACAGTATGTAAAAAAAAAAAATAAAAAAAAAAAAAAAAATTGTGAGAATTTTGTTTTAATTTCTTAATTTTCAAATAATTGTGACGAAAAATTACAACTTCAAAAAAGTCGCCATGCCTCTTACTAAATACCTTGGACAGTCTACTTTCCAAAAAGGGGTAATTTGGGGGATATTTGTACTGTTCTGGCATTTTCGGGCCTCAAGAAATTAGATTAATATTATTATTACATATTATTATTACTAGTACATCAGGATTGATTGATTTTCAAATATATCCCATAGTTTGTGAACTTTATAAGTTTTCCTACAGACTAAATAATAAACACTGATTTGGGTTATGTTCACCATAGAAATGTAGCTGAATACATTTTGGGCTAAAATTTTGAAGAATTAGTTATTTGCAAAATCTTAAAACAGAAAACAAATAAAAACATGTTTGTTTGTTTTTTTTCAAAAATTTCTGTTTTTTGTCGTTTATTTAGCAAAAAATAGAAAAAAACACAGTGGTGATTAAATACCACCAAAAGAAAGTTCTATTTGTGTGAAAAAAATTATAAGACTATGGGTACAGTGTTTCATGACCGCGTAATTCACAGTGTGACAACGCTGAAAGCTAGAAATTGGTCTGAGCAGGAAGGGGGTAAAATTGTCCGCTATTGAAGTGGTTAAAGTAATACTAAAGTCTTTTTTTTTTCTATAAAAATAACAAACATGTTATACTTACCTGCTCTGTGAAGTGGTTTTACACAGAGCAGTCCAGATCCTCCTCTTCTTGGGTCCCTCTTCGATGCTCCTGGACCCTCCCTCCTATTGAGTGCCCCCACAGCAAGCAGCTTGCTATGGGGGCACCCGAGCTGAGCCGCTACTTATTATGTCCATTCAAACATGGAGCCGTGGCCCAGCCCCGCCCCACCCCCTCTCTCTCCTCATTGGCTTTGATTGACAGCAGCGGGAACCAATGGTGCTTCGCTGCTGTCTCAGCCAATAAGGAGGGAGAGTCCCGGACAGTCTTGTCTCTCTTGCAACATCGCTGGATCGTGATGGGGTAAGTATTAGGGGGCTGAGGGGGGAATAGAATGCATTAAGATAAAAAACCTACTGTCTATACAACCACTTTAAGTAGTGGATGAGTATGGATTATTTTTGGAGAATAAAGAAATAGTTCAGTGTCACTGTAACACAACATTTTATGTAAGTAACAGTCACCTATAATAATAACTAGCTCACCTTGTAGATGGGGTTTTTGATTATTAGCATTTTTGGATTTGTTTATAGCATTTTTTCTCTTCTCTTCCTCTCTCCTCTGCTGCTCCTCCTGGATTCTCCTCTGCTCTTCTATTCTCTGTCGTTCCTTAAATCTTTCCAGCTCTTCACTCGCTTTCCGCCTCTCCTCTTCTTTAATAGTTTCTATTTGTTTTCTTTCTTCTTCGTCAATCTAAAAAAAAAGGTTAAAATAATTTAACATTTATTTTTATTTTTAAAATTGATGTGAATATGACTCCCCATACTGTATATGGGATACAGATCCATCAGTAAATAATAATTTCAACAAAATATAGTGGCGATTAATACTTTTATTTGTAGGGCAAATATAAAAAAAAAAGGCTTATATAGTCATCCACATTGAGTTAGTAAAACATTATACAGTTTTAATCATTACTTGTATAAAATAACCATGACCTGAGAGAAAACTTTGGGATAAAAAGAGTAATTTGTTTAGTTCCCACTTAAACCCTGCACAGGTTATATGTACACTACATCCAGAAAGTATTCACCGTGCTTCACTTTTTCCACATTTTGTTATGTTACAGCCTTATTAAAAAATGGATTATATTCATTATTTTCCTCAAAATTCTACAAACAATACCCCATAATGACAACGTGAAATAAGTATGATTGAAATATTTGCAAATTTATTAAAAAAAAAAAAAAAAATGTACATAAGTATTCACAGCCTTTGCCATGACACTTAAATTTGAGCTCAGGTGCGTCCTGTTTCCACTGATCATCCTTGAGATGTTTCTACAACTTGATTGGAGTCCACCTGTGGTAAATTCAGTTGATTGGACATGATTTGGAAAGGCACACACCTGTCTATATAAGGTCCTACAGTTAACAGTGCATGTCAGAGCAAAAAGCAAGCCATGAAGTCCAATGAGTTGTCTGTAGACCTCCGAGACAGGATTCTATTGAGGCACAGATCTGGCGAAGGGTACAGAAAAATTTCTGCAGCATTGAAGGTCCCAATGAGCACAGTGGCCACCATCATCCGCGCATGGAAGAAGTTTGGAACCACGAGGACTCTTTCTAGAGCGGGCCGCCCGGCCAAACTGAGTGATCGGGGGAGAAGGGCCTTAGTCAGGGAGGTGACCAAGAACCCGATGGTCACTCTGACAGAGCTCCAGCATTTCTCTGTGGAGAGAGGAGAACATTCCAGAAGAACAACCATCTCTGCAGCCAGGCCCGTACTGCCCATAGGGCCGAGGGTAGATGGGCTGCCAGGCTGCATGTCTTAAAAAAAAGACGATATGCATGCATATGCCTGGTGATGGTGGGGGGATCAGAAAGTCTCTCCATTCCCCCGCCCACTATGGCAACTTAAAGCCGCAGTTCACGCATGTGCCCCGCTACCACAGTGCGGAAGGCGGGTAGAGACCCGCCTCCCGCACTTGAAAGCTAGCAAGGTGCTGCGGCCGCATATAGGGAAGGTGGTGGCCTCGGCTTCTCTGTCCCTCCTCCTCTCCTTGCGTCCTGGTTGCCAGGTGACTGGTGGCTGCACATGAAAGCCAATGAGGTGCTGCGGCCGCATGCAGGGAAAGCAGTACACGCCCACTCCTCTTCCCGCCCGTGAAGGGGTTAGATCTGATGCTCCAGGGCAAAAGAGTGCTCCTTTTCTTAATGGTAACTATGATCTGTTTTATACCTGGCTCTGTAAGTAATAATTTGTACCTGCCTCTGTGAGTAATAATTTGTACCTGGCTCTGTGAGTAATAATTTGTACCTGGCTCTGTGAGTAATAATTTGTACCTGCCTCTGTGAGTAATAATTTGTACCTGCCTCTGTGAGTAATAATTTGTACCTGCCTCTGTGAGTAATAATTTGTACCTGCCTCTGTGAGTAATAATTTGTACCTGCCTCTGTGAGTAATAATTTGTACCTGCCTCTGTGCTTCCACTGTGGAGACACTTATAAATTTAGTGTTAGGACTGCAAGTAATACAGGGTGCCTTGATGGGGCCTTGCAGCTTTCACATGCGTTTGCAAATGTGTGCTAACTAAACCCCTGCTTTTAACAGACGGTTAGACAGGCTAATTTGGTTGGTCAGCAGACTGGTTGGTAAGTTGAGCTATGGAATTGTCTTTGTCTTACGAGTAATAATTTGTACCTGCCTCTGTGAGTAATAATTTGTACCTGCCTCTGTGAGTAATAAGTTGTACCTGCCTCTGTGAGTAATAAGTTGTACCTGGCTCTGGTGGTAATAATTTGTACCTGCCTCTGTGAGTAATAAGTTGTACCTGGCTCTGGTGGTAATAATTTTGTACCTGGCTCTGTGAGTAATAATTTATACTGAAACCCCAAATGACCGGCCGCCCAGACCCCCCCCCCCCCGCCGCGAACGCCTCCAAGACACACACACCCCCCCCCCCCCCCCCACACGCGGGCTGCTCATTCTAAAATGCCTGGGCCTTTTTTTGTCTGCGGCACTCCACCAATCAGGCCTGTATGGTAGAGTGGCCAGACGGAAACCATTCCTCATTAAAAGTCACATCACAGTCCACCTGGCTTTTGCCAAGAGGCACCTAAAGGACTCTCAGACCATCAGAAACAAAATTCTCTGGTCTGATGAAACAAAGATTGAACTCTTTGGCCTGAATGGCAAGCGTCATGACTACTGGAGGAAACCAGGCACCGCTCATCAAATGCCCAATACCATCCCTACAGTGAAGCATTGTGGTAGCAGCATCATGTTGTGGGGAGGTTTTTCAGCAGCAGGAACTGGGAGACTAGTCAGGAACGAGGGAAAGATGAATGCAACAATGTACAGAGACATCCTTGATGAAAACCTGCTCCAGAGCGCTCTGGATCTTAGACTGGGGTGAAGGTTCATCTTCAACAGGACAACTACTCTAAGCACACAGTCAAGATAACAAAGAAGTGGCTACAGAACAACTCTGTGAATGTCTTTGAGTGGCCCAACCAGAGCCCAGACTTGAACCCGATTAAACATCTCTGGAGAGATCCGAAAATGGCTGCGCACCGACGCTCCCCATCCAACCTGATGGAGCTTGAGAGGTCCTGCAAAGAAGAATGGGAGAAACTGCCCAAAAATAGGTGTGCCAAGCTTGTAGCATCATACTCAAAAAGACTTGAGGCTGTCATTGGTGCCAAAAGGTGCTTCAACAAAGTATTGAGCAAAGGCTGTGAATACTTAAGTACATGCGATTTTTTTTTTGTTTTTTATTTTTAATAAATATGCAAAGATTTCAAACAAACTTCTTTCATGTTGTCATTATGGGGTATCATTTGTAGAATTTGGGGGAAATTAATTAATCTAATCCATTTTGGAATAACTCTGTAACATAGCAAAATGTAGAAAAAGTGAAGTGCTGTGAATACTTTCTGGACGCACTGTAACCCACTGTAAATGAGGCCAGCTGCAAGGGAGAGGACAGAGCGGTGACGTCACCCATGCGCTTACTATGGCCCATTTTGTTTCTGTAGATGGAGGGTAAAGTCATCCCGATCCAAAGCATATATTTTATAGAGATTCTAAATGTAACATTTTTTTCCTTTAAAATAACAAACATGTTATACTGCTCTGTGCAAAGTCTTTGCACAGAGCAGCCCCGAGCACCTTGGCTCCTCCCCAGCACAGAGTGACCCCATAGCAAGCCTCTTACATAGTTACATAGTAGGTGAGGTTGAAAAAAGACACAAAGTCCATCAAGTCCAACCTATGTGTGATTAAATGTCAGTATTACATTGTATATCCCTGTATGTTGCGGTCGTTCAGGTGTTCATCTAATAGTTTTTTGAAACTATCGATGACCCCCCACTGAGACCACCGCCTGTGGAGGGGAATTCCACATCCTTGTCGCTCTTACAGTAAAAAGAACAGTAGTGTATAGATTGCATTTATATTTTTGCTACCCAAATGAATTATTTTACATTTTTCTACATTAAACCTCATTTGCCATGTAGTGTCCACCCCATTAATTTGTTCAGATCTTCTTGCAAGGCTTCCACATCCTGCGGAGAAGCTATTGCCCTGCTTAGCTTAGTATTGTCCGCAAAAACAGAGATTGAACCATTTACCCCATCCTCCAGGTCGTTTATGAACAAATTAAATAGGATTCGTGCCAGCAGAGAACCCTGGGGGACCCCACTACCCACCCCTGACTATTCAGAGTATTCCCCATTTATCACCACCCTCTGAACTCGCCCTTGTAGCCAGTTTTCAGTCCATGTACTCACCCTATGGTCCATGCCAACAGACCTTATTTTGTGCAGTAAACGTTTATGGGGAACTGTGTCAAATGCTTTTGCAAAATCCAGATACACAATGTCTATGGGCCTTCCTTTATCTAGATGGCAACTCACCTCCTCATAGAAGGTTAATAGATTGGTTTGGCAAGAACGATTCTTCATGAATCCATGCCGATTACTGCTAATGATACCGTTTTCATTACTAAAATATTGTATATAGTCCCTTATCAACCCCCCCAAGAGCTTGCATACTATTGATGTTAGGCCAACTGGTCTGTAATTCCCAGGGATGTATTTTGGTGCTACATTTGCTTTTCTCCAATCCGCTGGTACCATTCCAGTCAGTAGACTGTCAATAAAAATTAGGAACAATGGTCTGGCAATTACTTGACCCCAATGAGTTCCCCAAGTAACCTTGGGTGCAAGCCATCCGGTCCCGGTGATTTATTAATGTTACGTTTCCCAAGTCTGATGCTAATTCGGTCCTCTGTTAGCCATGAGGGTGCTTCCTGTGATGTGTCACGAGGATAAACACTGCAGTTTTGGTTACTGAAGCCCCCGATTCCTTCGTGAAGACGGAAGAAGAATAAATTCAATACCTTTGCTCTCCCCAGCCTTTGTAACCAGCTGTCCTTCCTCATTCTTTATGGGACCAATATGGTCTGTCCTCCCTTTTTTACTGTTTACATACTTAAAGAAATTCTTGGGATTTTTTTGCTCTCCTCCGCTATGTGTCTTTCATGTTCTATGTCAGCCGCCCTAATTGCACCCTTACATTTCTTGTTGCATTCTTTATAAAGTTTAAATGCTGATGATGATCCCTCAACCTTGTATTTTTTGAAGGCCTTCTCTTTTGCTTTTATATGCATTTTTACTTTGGCGTTAAGCCATCCAGGACTTTTGTTCGCTCTTTTAAAATGTATTACCCAATAGCATGCACTGGCTAATGCCCTTATTTAATATGCTCTTAAAGCGAACCCATCTCTCCTCCGTGTTCTTTGTTCCTAAGATTTTATCCCAATTTATCCCTTCTAGCAAGGTTCGTAGTTTAGGGAAGTTGGCTCTTTTGAAATTCAATGTCTTTGTATTTCCCTTATGTTTCCTATTTGTGCGATTTATACTGAAGCCAATTGACCTGTGATCACTGTTTCCTAAATTGCCCCGTATTTCCACATCCGCGATCAAGTCTGTATTGTTGGTAATCAGTAGATCTAGTAAAGCTTTATTTCTAGTTGGTGTGTCAACCATCTGACCCATGAAATGTCCTGCAAGACATTTAGGAAATGGCGAGCCTTAGACGAATGTGTGGTTCCCTCCGCCCAGTCTATGTCTGGATAATTAAAATCCCCCATTATGATAACACTTTCCAACCTTGCTGCTAATCCAAATTGTGATAGGAGGTCCGCCTCCCCCTCCTCCCTCAGGTTAGGGGGCCTATAGCATACTCCCAGTATTATTTTCCCCTTAGCTTTATCCCTTTGGAGCTCTACCCATAAGGATTCCACCACCTCCCTAGCTCCCTTCGTGATGTCATCTCTCACATTCACTTGTACATTATTCTTAATATACAGACATACCCCTCTCCCTTTTTTACCCTCTCTATCCCCGTCATAAAGGGTATACCCTTGAATGGTTGCCAGCCAATCATGAGAGCTGTTGAACCAAGTCTCTGAAATTCCCACAAAATCCCAATCCTCCTCGTACAACAGTATCTCTAGTTCACCCATCTTGTCCGCCAGGCTCCTGGCATTGGTGAACATGCCACGTAGTTTAGACCGGTCGCATACTATCCTCTTATTGGGTGTTCCGAGATTTTAACTAGGACTTGTTACTATACTTACCTTGGGTTTGAGTGCTTTAGTAAACCTACCACTAATGCCCCCAATACTACCCTCTGGACTATGTTCTGTGCTGACTATCTCTACCTCTGGACCCTTCCCCCCCCCCGTCACCTAGTTTAAAAACCCCTATAAATTTGTGGCCATCTTTACTCCCAGCAGATCTACACCCTCCTCATTTAGGTGCAGTCCATCCCTTCTATAGTACTGGTGACCGACTGAGAAGTCGGCCCAGTCCTCCAGGAACCCAAACCCCTTGCTGTGGGGGCACTCGTGGGGGCTCGCTCCTGAACCTTGCTGTCTGAGTTTATTGACACAGACAGTGGGACTTGGCTCCCCCCACTCCCTTGTCACTGGCTGTGATTGACAGCAACAGGAGCCAATGGCTCCCGCTCCTGTGTCTGAGCCAATGAGGAGGGAGAGAGCAGAGAGAGCCTCTTCTCCTGTGCACATCACTGGATCAAGATCGGGGGGGGGGGGGGGGGGTGACTACATGCAGAAGGTTTTTTACCTTAATGCAGAGAATGCGTTTAGGTAAAAAAAATCTTCTGTCTTTAGAACCACTTTAATATTCGAGTTGAAGGCCTCATACACAGGGGCAGTTAGGTCTGTATAGCGTAAAAATTGGGTGTATTTTGGCACAGATGCAGCGCCCAGCAGCAAGTCGAAGTCAATGACAGGCTGAAACACACAGCTGCTGTGCGCTGATCTGAGCAGTACTCACGTACAGAGCCATATAATTATAGGGACATATGCCCTGAACACAAAAAGTCCACGTTCAGGGCATACCTCCCTGTAAGCATATAGCCTCTCAGCAAACACCACTTGGGATACTATACAGCAACCACATGTTTCAGCCTGTCTGATTTTGACAGGCTGCAGGCAGTGGGTGCTGTTCCTGTGCCCAGTCTTATAGTCACCTGGCTCTGATCCACTGTGTAGCCTCCTGTGATAAACTTCTCTGTTGGGCACTTCACACTCTCTATGTAAACTTCCTGTACTCCAGCAGAAAACTCTCCTCAATTTAATAGTGATGGTAGTTCGCATGCACAAGCCTGGTTGAGAAGATTTACAGCCAAGATCTTGACAGATTAGCAACAGATGTAATTCCAGGAAAACTTTTCTTTATTTAGTATTGGATACAGGGCAGAAGAGTTAAACTTCTGTCAAGTTTTTATTGCTGTCTGTATCCATGTTGGGGAGAGCTCCTCTCACTTCCTGTGCCAGTTATCACTGTGCACCAGAGAAGCATTTAAAAAAGGCAGCTGATGGCGATAAAACCCAACAGGAGGCATCTACCAACACCATCTGCGAGTACAGTCTAAAGGCTAGTATACACAGGCCGAATATTTGGCCTGTGTGTACAGCAGCCTATCCGACAGAAGCCGGTCCAAGGACTGGCTTGTATTGAACGAGCATGCTGGAAAACCAGCATCTGATCAACAGTCCCCCTGTCAGAAAACAATAGTTAAGGGGGGGAGATCGCTGTACTAACATCGCTTGTACAGCGATCTGTCAGTTTTTTATCCTTTCAGCCTGCTGGGTTGAATGAATAAAAACACCCCGTGTGTACCTGGCATAAGGCTGGTCACAGATGGATAGCTCTATCCACACAATTGAGGGCTGGATAGAGGAATCCTCACCGCTGAGACATTGTATTCTGACAGCAGGGACTCTCCACTGTCAGTGTACACTGATCAGCAGTTACAGCCCGTTAGCTGCAGCTGCTAAATGAGCAAACATTTTGCAACCACTATGTTCGAAAGAAGTTGATCACTAGATCCTCTGTCAAGCAGGAGACACACAGAGTGGGGCTCAGGATCAAGCACGCATGAGACTTGCTATGGGGGCACTCGGCAGCGGAGAGAGGAGACAGGAGCACGAGCTGGGGGCCCTAGAAGAGGAGGATCGGGGAAGCTCTATGCAAAACTTTTACACAGAGCAGGTAAGTGTGACATGTTTGTTACCTTTAAAAAATAAAAAATGAGCCTTTAAAATCACTTTAAAGCCTAGTACATACTGGCCGAATCTCAGGCGGCATCGGTCGGTTCATTAGAAACTGGCCATCATTCAGCCCGTGTGTACCGCAGTTGGCCTGACAGAAGCCGGCTGTTCGGCCAGCTTCCGTCGAAGGGGTGTGACCGAAAAAGGTCTGCCGATCAGCTCCAGATCAGCGCTTTCAGCCAATGGCCGAGAGCACTGACCGGAATGTTCTTGCGGGAGGCCCGCATCCCCTGTCAGAACACAAAAGCACAGCAAGGGAGATTGCTGTACAAACATCGGATAGTTAGTACAGAGGCTCCTCCTGAGCTGTCAGTTTTTTTTCGTTCTGCCTTGCTGGGTTGAAAAAAAAAAAAAAAACACTACTAGTGTGTACCAGGCTTTTCTGCAAGCCCCCATTCACACCTGAGAGTTTTGTCACAACTTTCCCAAAATGCGACAATGCTCATTAAGAACAATTTTATTATTCTTATTCACACTTGTGTGTTGCATTGCTTGTAGCATGAAGCTGGAAAAAATACACAAGCTTCCTTGGGGCAGAATTGCTTGTTTCTGGCCCCCTAGACTTGATAATGCACGTTATTTAGGTGCTACCATTTAAACGTCTATGGGGCCAAAAACATGTGATATTGCACCTGGACTTCAAGGAAAAAAAGCCTCTAAATTGCTGTGTGTCAGTGAAGCATAAGAAGTCATTGGTCACGTTAGTTCCTCCCCCACATCTGAGAGCAATGTTAAGCCCCTCTACAGATACATGCTTCTGTCTCACTTTGAAATGTTCGGTAATGGCATAACATGTATGTTACTGACCTTCATCATGACCTCCAGAGAGTACTTCTCGTTTTCTCTCTTCCTCATCGCTTTGGCCTCTGCATCTTCTTTAGCTTTCTCCTGCACTCTAGCAACAGCTTTCTCTCTGACTTTCTGCATTGCTTCCTTTTCCACTAGAAAATAAGAAAAAGCAAAATAAAACCCTGTATTTGTAGCTAAACATGTTTTTCAGGAGGCTTGTATAATATCTCCTTCCCACCGACCGTACGCAGATATGCGTACTCGGCTTTCGGGGGTTATACCGGGATGATGCCCGCAGCTGCAGGCATCATCCCGGTACCGTTGTTTCGAGCGGGCGATCGGCTATCCGTATATAACAACCGATGCGGCTAAAAGCCGCTCGGCTGTTATACCGGAGGAGCAGGAGGGGACATCCCCCCTCCCGCCGCTCTTACCGGGCCTCCCGTGCGATCGGGAGGCCCGGTGTCCAATCGGGTGCCTCCGGCGGCTGTGGGCGGGCTGGAACGAAGCTGTGGGCGGCTTCGTTCCAGCCTTCTCAATGTAAACGCGGAAGCGACGTCATTAAAAAAAATGTAAAGCGTCGCCTATGGAAATTCATAGCTACCATAGTTTGTCGCCATTCAACGAGTGCGTGCAATTATAAAGCATGACATGTTTGGTATCTATTTACTCTGCGTAACATCATCTTTCACATTATACAAAAAAATTGGGGTAACTTTACTGTTTGGATTTTTTAAAATTCATGGAAGTGTCCCTTTTCCAAAAATTTGCGTTTAAAACACCGCTGCACAAATACTGTGTGATATAAAATATTGCAACAATCTCCATTTTATTCTCTAGATTCTCTGCTAATATATATATATATATATATATATATATAAAATGTTTGGGGGTTCTAAGTAATTTTCTAGCAAAAAATATGGATTTTAACTTGTAAACACCAAATTTCGAAAATAGGCTTAGTCATGAAAAGGTTAAGGGAGCATAAAAGATCTGCATATTTTTTAGTTCAAGAACAGCTGTAATTTAATAAAATGTAGTGACCCTCCCAGCCTTGCAGAACTAGTCTGCAACCTCCTAATGGCTCATACATACGATCCGAAAATCGGACGACAGATCGTCTGTTTTTTTTTTTCGCTTGCTAGTCACATATCGAGAATGGAGAGGTTACTAAAGTTACGAAAATTCTCGTACAACAGAATGAAAAAAATCAGAAGTGATGTAATGTGTTGCAGTGTATTTGTGTTTTCGGACGACAACTGTGCTGATTAAACGAAAATCGTACGATCTGGTATCATATGAGAAAATTTTTCGTGCATGTCTGATCAGATAATATCGGATGAACTGTCGTGATCGGCTCTCGAAAGCTCTGTACTAACAATCCGATTATCGATTTGAAAGCGGTATTTTTCGCCCGATTTTTGGATCGTGTGTATGGGCCATAAAGCTGGCCAGTTCAGCAGGGAACGTCCGAATTTTGATCCATGTATGGGCACTGCGTTTGAACAGAAGCTGATCTACCGATCATCTTCTGTTAAGCTGCTCTGTCGGAGAAATGCATCTCAAATCAGCACTGCAGGCTGCACAAACTGTTGGCACTATATAAATCCTGCATTATAAAATAAAAAAGCTGTCTGCACACTGAACTGGGCGAATTTCCATCAGTTTGTGACCATCCCCGCTTAACAGAAGTTGATCATTTGATTGACATCTTTTGAAAGGACATGTTGGAATTTTTTTTTTTCGTGGCCGCAGCCAATTAGTGGGACCTGCTGTCAGAATACAATGTCCTGACAGGCGTGGGCAGAGCTGCTGTTAGAAACCATGGGGCCCCATGCAAATGTAGCACACTCTTAGGTAGGTGCTAAAGAGATGCAAACAAAGCCTGGGGAATGCCCAGGGAAAAACCAAAACCTACTTACCACCAGCTCGCAGACAACCAAATTAACCTGTCTAACAGTACGCGTTAAAAACAGGGGTTTAGTCCGCACGCATTTGCAAATGCATGCGTAAGCCACAGAGCCTCGTCAAGGCACCCTGATATCTGTGGTCCTAACACTAAAATATGAGTGTCCCCACAGTGGAGGCACATGCATTCTAATGGATAAATGCTGGCAGGTGGACTGAAGGGCAGCCCATCCCTTCTTAAAGGTACAGAAGCACACCAAACACCCAGCAAATAGCACTATGGCTGCAAAGGTGCTGGTGCGTTTTTGGACCAATAAACACAGGTGCTAAAGAGAGCAAAGTTTTGGGTTTTCCTGCATACAAGGGAGGATATTAGGTACATTTAGGTGTTCTCTGCCTACCAGGGAGCAGTGATCCATTGATAGGGTCTGCTCATTGTGCTCAGATGCTGCTCATGTTGTCTGCCTGTTTCACACTGTTCCAATAGGACGAGGCATATTAGACAGTGGGAGGAAACTTGACAAATGGGAGCATAGGTATAGTTACAGTCCTGGCCACTGGCAGATGCAGGTGCCTCAAGGCATGCTGGGTGACTGTATATATGCCTAGGGCACATGTTCTCAGGGTCTTTGGCTGAAAAGCGGGGTCCCGGAGGGAGGGGGTGCTGCGGAAGCTGCAACCCAGATGTCCTGTAGAGCGGACTAGGAGGTAGATGCATCTAGAAGGATCTGTTTTGGGCTACAGTGAGTACAGACCTGCGTCTAGAGGCCTGTTCTGTGAGGGCCATCTCTTAAGGCTAGCGAAGTCAGTAGACGGATGTCAGCTAAAGAGGATACTAGTGAGTGTCCTGAAGAAAAGTGTGCATTGAGTCTGCTGCCAGAGCAAGCAAAGGACCTATCTTACATAGTTACATAGCAGGCGAGGCAGAAAAAAAGACATAAGTCCATCAAAGTCCAACCTATGTGTGTGCTTATATGTCAGTATTACATTGTATATCCCTGTATGTTGTGGTCGTTCAGATGCTTATCTAATAGTTTTTTTAAACTATCGATGCTTCCCGCTGAGACCACCGCCTGTGGAAGGGAATTCCACATCCTTGCCGCTCTTACAGTAACCTTTCTTCATAACTAATGTCCTCCAGTCCCTTTATTAGTTTTGTTGCCCTTCTTCTTCCATTTCCAGTACATTCTTCCTGAGGACTGGTACCAAGAACAGGACAGCATATTCCAGGTGAGGCCGGACCAGAGTCTTATAGAGTGGGAGAATTATCGCTTTATCTCTTGAGTTAATCCCCTTTTTAATGCATGCCAATATTCTGTTTGCTTTGTTAGCAGCAGCTTGGCATTGCATGCCATTGCTGAGCCTATCATCTACTAGGACCCCCAGGTCCTTCTCCATCCTTGATTCCCCCAGAGGTTCCCCTAGTGAGTAGATTGCATTCATATTTTTGCCACCCAAATGCATTATTTTACATTTTTCTACATTAAACCTCATTTGCCATGTAGTTGCCCACCCCATTAATTTGTTCAGATCTACTTGCAAGGTTTCCAGCTCCTGCAGAGAAGTTATTGCCCTGCTTAGCTTAGTATTGTCCGCAAATACAGAGATTGAACTGTTTACCCCATCCTCCAGGTAGTTTATGAACAAATTAAATAGGATTGGTCCCAGGACAAAACCCTGGGGGACCCCACTTTCCATCCCTGACCATTCCGAGTACTCCCCATTTATCACTACCCTCTTAACTTGCCCTTGTAGCCAGTTTTCAATCCATGTACTCACCCTATGGTCCATGCCAACGGACCTTACTTTGTACAGTAAACGTTTATGGGGAACTGTGTCAAATGCTTTTGCAAAATCCAGATACACCACGTCTACGGGCCTTCCTTTATCTAGATGGCAGCTCACCTCCTCATAGAAGGTTAATAGATTGGTTTGGAAAGAACGATTCTTCATGAATCCATGCTGATTACTGCTAATGATACCGTTTTCATTACTAAAATTTTGTATATAGTCCCTTATCATCCCCTCCAAGAGCTTGCTTACTATTGATGTTAGGCTAACTGGTCTGTAATTCCCAGGAATGCATCTTGGCCCTTTGTTAAATACTGGCGTTACATTGGCTTTTCTCCAATCAGCTGGTACCATTCCAGTCAGTAGACTGTCAGTAAAAATTAGGAACAGTGGTCTGGCAATTACTTAACTGAGTTCCCCAAGGACCCTTGGGTGCAAGCCATCTGGTCCCGGTATCTTATGTTAAGTTTTTCAAGTCTATTTGTAATTATGTCCTTTGTTAGCCATGAGGGTGCTTCCTGTGATGTGTCATGAGGATAAATACTGAAGTTTTGGTTACTGAAGCCCCCCGTGAAGACTGAGAAGAATAAATTCAATACCTTTGCCATCTCACCATCCTTTGTAATGAGATTCCCTTCCTCATTCTTTATGGTGGCCAACATGGCCTGTCCTCCCTCTTACTGTTTATATACTTAAAGAATTTCTTGGGATTTTTTTTGCTCTCCTCCGCTATGTGTCTTTCGTATTCTATCTAAGCCGCCCCAATTGCACCCTTACATTTCTTGTTGCATTCTTTGTAAAAGTGTAAATGCTGCTGATAATCCCTCAGTCTTGTATTTTTTGAAGGCCTTCTCCTTTGCTTTTACAGTGCCTTACAAAAGTATTCACCCCCTTGCATTTTTCGTGTTTTGTTGCCTCACAACCTTGAATTAACATGGATTGTTTGAGGATTTGCATCATTTAATTTACAGAACATGCCCACAACTTTGAAGATTTTTTTTTCTTTTATTGTGAAGCAAACAACAAATAGGACAAAATAACAGAAAAAGTCAATGTGCATAACTATTCACCCCCCTAAAGTCAATACTTTGTAGAGCCACCTTTTGCAGATATCACAGCTCCAAGTCGCTTTGTAGAAGTCTCTATGAGCTTGCCACATCTTACCACTGGGATTATTGCCCATTGCTCCTTGCAAAACTTCTCCAGCTCCTTCAAGTTGGATGGTTTGCGCTTGTGAACAGCAATCTTTAAGTCTGACCACAGATTTTCTATTGGATTGAGGTCTGGGCTTTGACTAGGCCACTCCAACACATTTACATGTTTCCCCTTAAACCACTCAAGTGTTGCTTTAGCAGTGTGTTTGGGGTCATTGTCCTGCTGGAAGGTGAACCTCCATCAGCCTCAAATCACACACAGGGTGGTACAGGTTTTGCTCAAGAATATCCCTGTATTTAGCACCATCCATTTTTCCCTCAACTCTGACCAGTTTTCCAGTCCCGACTGCTGGAAAACATCCCCACAGTGGCATGGTGTTCTTTGGGTGATGTGATGTGTTGGGTTTGCGCCAGACATAGTGTTTTCTTTGATGGCCAAAAAGTTCAATTTTAGTCTCATCAGACCAGAGCACCTTCCTTCATACATTTTGGGAGTCTTCCACATGCCTTTTCGCAAACTCAAAACGTGCCATTTTATAACCTAACCCTGACTTGTAATTCTCAACAACATTGTCCCTTACTTGTTTGGAGAGTTTCTTGGTCTTCATGGCAGAATTTGGTTAGTGGTGCCTCTTGCTTAGGTGTTGAAGCCTCTGGGGCCTTTCAAAAAGGTGTGTATATGTAATGACAGATCATGTGACACTTACATTGTACACAGGTGGACATCATTTCACTAATTATGTGACTTCTGAAGGTAATTGGTTGCCCCAGAGCTTTTTATGGGCTTCATAACAAAGGGGGTGAATACATACGCACATGCCAATTATCAGTTTTTTTATTTCTAAAAAATAGTTTTATGTATATATTTTTCTAATCTTACTTCACCAACTTAGACTATTGTGTTCTGGACCATCTAATTCAGATTTAAAAAAACATCGAACTAAAGGCTGTAATGTAACAAAATAGATAAAAAGCCAAGGGGGGTGAATACTTTTGCAAGGCACAGTATATGCATTTTTACATTGGAGTTAAGCCACCCAAGACTTTTGTTCGTTCTTTTAAATTTATTTCCCAATGGGATTGCACTGGCTAATGCCCTGAGCCTCTGAGATTTGTTCTTCACAAGTTAAAAACATTTTTTTTTGCTAGAAAATTACTTAGAACCCCCAAACATTTTATATTTTTTTCTAACACCCTAGAGCATAAAATGGCAATTGTTGCAATACTTTCTGTCACACCGTATTTGTGCAGCGGTCTTTCAAGCGCACTTTTTTTGGAAAGTACAACTTTTTTAAATTAAAAAATAAGACAACAGTAAAGTTAGCCCATTTTTTTTTATATTGTGAAAGATAATGTTACGCCGAGTAAATTGATACCAAACATGTCATGCTTCAAAATTGCGCCCGCTCGTGGAATGGCGACAAACTTTTACCCTTAAAAATCCTCATAATCCTCATAGGCGACGTTTAAAAAATTCTACAGGTTGCATGTTTTAATTGTTGCAATTTAATAATTGTTCTATTACAGGGGATGTTTACATTCCTTGTAATAGGAATAAAAGTGACACTTTTTTTTTTTTAAGAACAGTGTAAAAATAAAAGGTAAAATAAATAAGAAAAAAAAAAAAACATTTTAAACACGCCCTGTCCCGCCAAGCTCGCATGCAGAAGTGAACGCATACGTGAGCAGCGCCCGCATATGAAAACGGTTTTCAAACCACACTGTAACAGAGGAGGTCTAGGGCTAGAATTATTGCTTTCGCTCTACTGATCGTGGCGATACCTCATATGTGTGGTTTGAAAACCGTTTTCATATGCGGGCGCTGCTCACGTATGCGTTCACTTCTGCATGCGAGCTTGGCGGGAAAGGGCGTGTTTAAAATGTTGTTTTTTTTTCTTTTTTATTTTACCTTTTATTTTTACACTGTTCTTAAAAAAAAAGTGTCACTTTTATTCCTATTACAAGGAATGTACACATCCCCTGTAATAGAAAAAAGCATGACAGGACCTCTTAAATATGAGATCTGGGGTCATATTTACACTAAAATGCAATAAAAATAAATAAATAAAAAAATGGCCCTTTATGAGCTATGGGCGGAAGTGATGTTTTGATGTCGCTTCCGCCCTGCAATGATATGGAGACGGGTGGGGGCCCATCTTCCCCTCACTCATGTCCATGCCTAGCAGGAAGAAGGATCCGATCGCCTCCGCCCCTGCCGACGGCTCCGGTAAGCAGCGGAGGGCACCGGAGCGCTGCGGGAGGCCCCCTCTTCGGCCGCCGATAAAAGTGATCTTGCGGCAAATCTGCCGCAGAGACCACTTTTATCTGAAAGCGGACCGCCCACTGAAGAAGAGGATACCGGGGTTATGGCACGATACTCCTCTTCAAAGTAGCGACGTATAACGATGGCGGGCGATCCGTAAGTGGTTAATATGCTCTTAAAGCAAACCCATCTCTCCTCCGTGTTCTTTGTTCCTAAGATTTTATCTCAATTTATATCTTTTAGCAAGGTTCGTAGTTTAGGGAAGTTGGCTCTTTTGAAATTCAGTGTCTTTGTATTCCCCTTATGTTTCCTATTTGTGTGATTTCTAGTTGGTGCGTCTACCATCTGACCCATGAAATTGTCCTGCAAGACATTTAGTAACTAGCGAGCCTTAGACGAATGCGCGGTTCCTTCCGCCCAGTCTATATCTGGATAATTAAAATCCCCCATTATGATGACACTTCCCATCCTTGCTGCTAATCCAAATTGTGATAGGAGGTCTGTCTCCCCAGGTTAGGGGGCCTATAGCATACTCCCAGTATTACTTTCCCCTTAGTATCATCCCTTTGGAGGTCTACCCATAAGGATTCCACCTCCTCCCTAGCTCCCTTAGTGATGTCATCTCTCACATTCACTTGTACATTATTCTTGATATACAGACATACACCCCCCCCCCCCCTTTTTTACCCTCTCTATCCCTGCGATAAAGGGACTACCCTTGAATGGTTGCCAGCCAATCATGTCAGCTGTTGAACCAAGTCTCTGAAATTCCCACAAAATCTAAATCCTCCTCGTACAACAGTATCTCTAGCTCTTCCATCTTGTCCGCCAGGCTCCTGGCATTGGTGAACATGCCACATAGTTTAGACCGGTCGCATACTGTCTTCTTATTGGGTGTTCCGATGTTGCAAATAGGACTTGTTACTATACTTACCTCGGGTTTATGTGCTTTAGTCAACCTACCACTAATGCCCCCAATACTACCCTCTGGAAAATGTTCCACGTTGACTATCTCTACCTCTGGACTCTCACCCCGTCACCTAGTTTAAAAGCCCCTCTAACTTTTCGGCCATCTTCACTCCTAGCAGATCTGCACCCTCCTCGTTTAGGTGCAGTCCATCCCTTCTCTAGAACTGGTGACCGACCGAAAAGTCGGCCCAGTTCTCCAGGAACCCAAACCCCTCCATTCTACACAGATATCTTCCCACACAGCTATAGTGTGGTCCAGCAGTGAATCTGCTACCTGGATTAATTTAAGAGGGTTAAGTGAGGGTTGTCCTCATCTGTGCATAGTTCAAGTTGGAGCATCCCACTAATCCCTTTTCCTATCCAAGTTCTACAAATAAATACCAAAAAAAACAAATACCCTAGAATGATCATTGGATAACGAGCGGAAGAGTGTGCAGGTGATAGTGTGAAAATACCCGTGTCTGGCTGCAGGATAATCAGAGGGAGGCCCAGGAAAGACTATACTCAGCAACCCCAACGGGGGAAGTGCTACATGGACAACCTGACACGGGGCCCCAATACAGCCAACCTGACATGGGGACCCATACAGCCAATGTTTCCGTTATGAATGAACACAGTGAGTGATGGTTACCGATCACCCATTGTGTTCATTCAGGAAAAAAAGGGGCTGGTAAATATGACATATTTACTGCACCCCTCCCCCACTCTCAATCTTGAAGGATCCTATTGTGTGCTTGCAGCTGCTGGTGGGAAGGAGAGGAGGGAAGCCAGCAGCACTGCATGGGTAGAGGGGGCATACAGGGCTACCTGGCCAGCAGGGGAAACATATGGTGCACGGGGAGGGTGATCGGTGTGGCAGGGGACAGGGACAATTACAGAACCAGTCCATTGTATGGCTTTGCCTGCAGCAGCTGAAAGCCAATGGGAGGTGCGAGGAGAAGAAGACAACTTTCAACTGCTGCAGACAGAGCCATACAGGGGATTGGTTACAGTAATGCCGCACCAATCACCCTCCCTGCCCACATCTGATTCACCCTGCTGCCAGGGCCCGTACAGGAGGACTGGTGGTACCCCTATCTACGGCCCTGGGTGTGGGGGAAGGGAATGATGGATGGAGGAATCTGTTGCTGAACACAACCAAAAAATTGTATGGCCAGCTTAAGGCAGAACTTCACCCAAAAGGGGAAGTTCCACTTTTCCACCTCCCTCCCCCACTCCATCTCTCCAATATTTGGCATTGGGGGGGGGGCACTACCTGATTTTGACAGGTACCTGCTCCAATTTCCAGGCAGACCACTGCGGCAATCTGAGCAGAATTTCGGCCCCCTCCTTCCCCCCACAGCCTCTTGGGACATGTCACAGGTCCCAGGAGACTGTGGGACCAATTATGGGGCGCAGCGTGGCTCACGCATGTGCAATGGGCAGCCGATTGTGAAGCCACAAGGAGTCACAGTCAGCTGCCCACAGTTATGCCTAGTATAAATGAGCCGAATTTTGAGAGACATCGGCCAGTTCAATAAAAACCAGCCAACATTCGTCCCGTGTGTATGTGAGCTGGTCCGTCAGAAGCCCACCGTTTGCCCAGCTTGTCGGACGAGCATACTGGAAGATGAGCAACCAACTGGCTCCCGTCAGCACTCTCAGCTAATGCCTGTGAGCGCTGATTGGAGAATTGTGGGCCGTCCCTGCCACAATACTCCAATCAGCGCTCACAGGCATTAGCTGAGAGTGCTGACGGGAGCCAGTTGGGGAGATTGCTGTACGGCTGCGAACAGCTGTGTACCAGGCTTTAAGATGCCAACGCCTGCAGACCGGCAAAGAGGCAAGTGGGATGAGGACTTTGCTGGATCTTGGGACAGGTAAGTGTGTGTTTTTAAAAGTCAGCAGCTACAGTATTTGCAGTTGCTGACTTTTACATCTTTCTTTACAGGGTGAAGAATCCCTTTAAGAATTAAAAAGAATCTACACCAAACTCTACAAATGCTGCTACGAATTGTTACAGAAATCCTCTTCAGCACAGGCCACACCTGCACAATTAAACTGGCCATACACGCTTCAGCTTTCTCTTGTTCAGTCCAGTGGGCCAAACGAGGGAAATCCATTGATTACCCCATTCGCGCTAAGCAGTGTGGAAAGAGGAATGTCAGCTGCTGGATATTGTATTCAGCAGTCACTGCTCCAACAGCTGCTGAATAACTAAACTGTGCTTATATCTGATTGGATGCGAGGGCTGTTCAGCCAAGCAATTTTGGACCTGCAACTTTGACAAAACTTCTAAAAATCAACTTTTGTTGAGCGGGGGGACGAGGGGATCAGTGGACAGCTGCCAACAGGGCCAACCCCAGCTAGAATTTCAGCCAATTCAGCAGGAATCAGCTAAAAGTCAAGCAGTGTATAGCCAGCTTGAGCCCTCAAAGGCTTGTAAACATACTCAGAGTAGTCAATCTTCATGTAATAGATATAGTAGATTTATGTCCACTTGGCACCCTTCTTAAAATGGAGCAGTAAGTTCCAATCCTTAGACCCCCATATAAACGATCTCAAATAATTTACTGCAGAGCTGAAGTTTCAACCTCATATAGCACATAGTATTAAAAACATATATATACATACTCAATGGTTTATAATGGTATGAAAACAAAGGCTCATTTAGACAGGCAGCCAGGGGTGGTAAAAGCAAATGGTTGAGTTGCAGTTTTACCTCCCCAATCTAAAACACAGAAATGCAGCCGCCCAGAGCTGTAAACATGCTGCATCTGCAATGATTTGCTTTGCAGCCACAGCAAAAATTATATTGCAAGTTGCATTCAACTGAATGGGGCCAAACTGCAACCACGCAGTTTCAGCAAGTTGGATCTGCATTTTGTGATATGTGAAGGCATATCACATTTGACTGCCTGGCAAACACTACCGCGGATTGCTTTTCAAAGGGACAGCAATAATAACCATACATGTGAACGATCCCCAAGATGGTTTAGTAGCTGAATTACAAGCACTTAGGAAGTGGTCATGGAAAGGCTTCATACTGGTGCTGTGCTACTCATAAGAAGCAGAGGAAGAAATGTATTATTCAAGATGCAACACGTAGTAAATGCAGTCTTACAGCTCTTGTTTTGCACAGTGTTGCTGCAAAAACAAACAAATAAATGACCCTCACAGTATGGAGCGTACTTACTATTAGCAGCAGACAGAGTGTCCCAAATAGAAGGCTCCTGCTTATGTAGGGTAAAGAGGATGACTCCATTGCCAATCTTTGCACTACTTTTGTCAACATCAATAGGTAACAGTGGAAATATTTCAAACAAGAATGGAGGAAAATTCACCTATATATTAGAAAGAGAACACAAACATGTCATTATTCATTATTGTAAGATAATTGAAAAAGGCAGCTCAGCCCCCATTACTCTCTACCATTCACTCTTTAACCACTTAAGGATCGAGCTTCTTTTTGAGATTTGTTATTTACGAGTTAAAAACAGTTTTTTTTTGCTAGAAAATTACTTTTAACCCCCAAACATTGAACTTTTTTTCTAACACCCTAGAGAATAAAATGGCGGTCATTGCAATACTTTCGGTCACACCGTATTTGCGCAGCGGTCTTACAAGCGCACTTTTTTGGGGGAAAAAATACACTTTTTTTTAAATTAAAAAATAAGACAACAGTAAAGTTAGCCCAATTTTTTTTATATTGTGAAAGAGTGTTACACCAAGTAAATTGATACCCAACACGTCACGCTTTAAAATTGCGCCTGCTCGTGGAATGGCGACAAACTTTTACCCTTAAAAATCTCCATAGGTGACGTTTAAAAAAAATTCTACAGGTTGCATGTTTTGAGTTACAGAGGAGGTCTAGGGCTAAAATTATTGCATGTGTGGTTTGAACACAGTTTTTATATGCAGGCGCTACTCGCGTATGCGTTCGCTTCTGCATGCGAGCTCGGCGGGACGGGTTTTCTTATTTATTTTACCTTTTATTTTTATACTTTTTTGTAAACATCCCTTGGAATAGCACGGCAGGACCTCCTAAATATGAGATCTGGGGTCAAAAAGACCTCAGATCTCATATTTACACTAAAATGCAATTAAAAAAAATTTTTTTTAAAAATAATAAAAAAAAAAAATGTCACTTCCGCCCTGCAATGTTATGGAGACGGGTGGGGGCCATCTTCCCCTAACTTGTCTCCATACCCAGCAAGGGAGAAAAACCGATCACCTCCGCCACTGCCAACGGCTCCGGTAAGCGGCGAAGGGCACCGTAGTGCAGCAGGGGTGGGGCCCTCTCCCGCCAACGATAAAAGTGATCTTGCGGCGAATCCGCTGCAGAGACCACTCTTATCGGAAAGCGGACCGCCGGCCGAAGAAGAGGACACCAGGGTTTTGGCAGCTAGCTGCTGCCATAACAACGATGTATAAAATATTCATACCTGGAATTCAATTTTAATAGGAAAATTAAAATCTTTTGAAAAAATTCAAGTTAGACTTACCGGTAACTTGTTTTCCTTGAGTCTTTCAGGACAGCACTTGAGAGAGTGACTCCTCCCCTTGCCAACAGGAAACACCTCTTCCACCAAACTTTAAAAGGAGGCTCCTTTCCACATCTTGTCAGTAGTAGTAGAGAACCTCCGGCCCAAAACTGGAACACATAATCGAGATATGATTAGTCACAGTATATATATGTAAAAACAATAGGGCGGGATGCTGCTGTCCTGAAAGACTCAAGGAAAACAAGTTACCGGTAAGTCTAACTTGAATTTTCCCTTATCGTCTTTCAGGACAGCACTTGAGAGGATAAGAGAGACTTACCCCCCTAGGGAGGGACCACAGCCTGCAGAACCTTTCTGCCAAAAGCCTGATCACCTGCTGATAGGAGATCCAGTCTGTAATGACGGACAAACGTTAAGTAGCTTGACCACGTAGCCGCCTTACAAATCTGATCTGGGGTGGCACCAGCTCTTTCTGCCCATGTAGTGGCCTGAGCTCTTGTTGAATGAGCCCTAATTCCCAGCGGGGAAGATAAACCCATTTGAGAATAGGCTACAGAAATAGCTGTCTTAAGCCATCTAGCCAATGATGCTTTTGATGCTTGTTGGCCTTTCTTGTTTCCAGAAAAAAGAACAAATAATGAATCTGAAACTCTAAACCCTCCTGTTACTTCCAAATACTGTAATAGGGTACGTCTTACGTCTAAATTGTGAAACTGCTCTTCCTTTGCACCCGAAGGGTTAGCAGAGAAGGTTGGTAGAGTAATCTCCTGAGACCTGTTACTAAAGCTTGCCACTTTTGGCAAAAACCCTGGATCTACTTTAAGGACCACTCTATCAGGAAAAACTGACAAAAAAGGCTCTTTTACTGATAGGGCGTGCAGTTCACTAATCCTTCTTGCTGAAGTAATTGCGACCAGAAAAATAGTCTTCAAAGTTAAATTCTTTAGGGATATGGCCTGTAAAGGCTCAAATGGTTCTTTTGCCAGAGCCTGCAGAACCACCGAGAGATCCCAATTTGGGAAATGCTTCACCGGGACCGGTCTAGACCTGGAAAGTGCTTTGAAAAATCTCATGATCAGAGTTTCTGAAGATAAAGATCTCTCCAGATAAACTCCCAAGGCGGCCACCTGCACCTTAAGAGTGCTGACCGCCAGATTCTTGTCTGCACCGTTTTGCAAGAACTCCAGCACTGAAACTAGATCCTTAACCTCCCTATGTTCAGAATGACAGAAAGAAACATAGACTTTCCATACTTTGGCGTAAATATCCCTGGTTACCTTTTTCCTACTGGAAAGCAACATCGTAGTTAAACGTTCAGAAAAGCCTTTGCTTCTCATTAACTGCTCCTCAGATACCAGGCAGTGAGTTTTAACCTGCCTACATCTGGATGGTGCACTGGCCCCTGAGTCAACAGATCCTGACTGAGCGGAAGATGCCAACATGGTTTGATTGCCAACTGAAGAATCGTGGAAAACCAAGCCCTCTTTGGCCAATATGGAGTAATCAAAATTATTGATACTCTCTCTTCCAGTATTTTCCTCAACACTAGAGGGATTAACCTGAATGGAGGAAAAGCATATCCTAGGTGAAAATCCCATGGCTGAGCCAGAGCATCTATCCCCTGGGAGTAAATGTCTCTCTGAAGGGAGAAAAAATTCGGGAGCTGCGTGTTTTGTTTTGAAGCAAACAGATCTACCTGCGGAAGACCCCAAACACTGGTGATTAATGCAAACACCTTCCTGTTCAGACTCCACTCTGATTCCTGAACTTTCTGTCGGCTCAGATAATCCGCTACTTCGTTCAATGTGCCTTTTAGATGGACTGCGGATAGAGATAGTAAGTGGTTCTCTGCCCACTCCAGAATCTCTACTGACAGTAAGTGAAGAGCCCTGCTTCTTGTGCCTCCCTGTTTGTTCAGGTAGGCTATGGCCGTGGCATTGTCTGACAAAATCTGGACATGGCAACCTATGAGGTTTTGAGAGAAGAAAGCTAATGCTAGAGCAACCGCTTTCAGCTCTCTCCAATTTGAGGATTTTTGGGCCTCGAACTGGGACCACGTTCCCTGCGCTAAGGCCTGACCCATGTGGGCCCCCCATCCCTGCAAACTGGCGTCTGTTGTGACCACTTTCCCGGTCGGAAAAGACCAAAGAAGACCTTTTTGCAGTACCACCTGACTTTTCCACCACCAAAGTGAGCGTTTGACTTTGGTGGGAATCTTTACTTTTGTATCTAAACTCTCCGTCCTGTGGTTCCATGTCCTTAGAAGGAACCTCTGTAGAGTCCTGAAATGCAGCCTTGCCCATTGGATGGCTGGCATTGAAGAGGTTAATGTCCCCAGAACCGACATAACCTTTCGGACTGAAATCAGTTGATTTGTTTGTAGTGCCGTTATTACCCTTTGGACCTTGATCTTTTTCTCTTCTGGGAGAAAAATCTTTTGCTCCACTGAATCTATCCAATAACCCAGAAACAGTACTTGCTGAGCTGGGATGAAATTTGATTTTTGAACATTCACTATCCACCCTATTGACTCCAAATGACTGCGGGATTTGTTCAAATCCTCCTGCAACTTTTCCCTGGATGGGGCAAAAAAGAGGAGGTCGTCCAGATATGGAATTACCGCAATCCCCTGGAGTCGAAGAGGGGCAAGAGCTTCCGCCATTACCTTCGTAAAAATACGAGGAGCTGACGACAGGCCGAAGGGAAGGGCCCTGAACTGAAGATGTATAATCTCCTTGCCCATATTCACCGCAAACCTCAGGAACCTCTGGGACTGAGGTGCTACAGGAATATGAAGATAAGCATCCCTCAGATCGATTGATGCCATAAAACAATCTTTTGTCAGAATGCTTCTGACCGTGAAAATTGAGTCCATACAAAACTTTTTGTATAGGACTGACCTGTTCAGGGGTTTTAGGTTGAGGATAAGACGGAAGTTTCCGGATGGTTTTCTTATCAGAAAGATGTGAGAATAGAAACCCTGACCCTGTTCTTCTGGGGATACTGGTATCACTACCCTCTGGTGCCTCAGATCCCTTAAAAGGTTCTTCATGGCCAGAGCCTTTGTTTGATCCCTTGGTAGGTTTGTTACAAAGAATCTTTCTGGCGGGCGATCCGAAAACTCTATCCTGTAACCTTGGGACAGCATGTCCAAAATATATAGACTTTCTGTCATGCTGGCCCAGAGGGGAAGGAAACCTTGAAGCCTTCCCCCCACCGGTACGCATAAGTCATTGCGTTTTACCGGAGGCTGCAGGAGGATGGAAAAGGACATTTCCTTTTCCCTTTCCCTTCTGCGAAGCCCAATTTTTTCTTTTCTCCTGGGGTTTGTTTTGTTCTTGCGCCCTTTGGGAACGAAAAAAACGTTTAACTGGCTGTTTTTTCTTTTTGATGGGAAAAGACTTCTTTTTATCCGCTGTTCTATCTAGAACCGCATCTAAGTCAGGCCCAAAAAGCAAGTCACCCAGGAACGGTATCCCACACAGCTTGTTTTTGGATGCCGCGTCCCCCGGCCAGGTTTTCAACCACAAAGCCCTTCTGGCTGAGTTGGCCAGGGCAGCAGATCTAGCTGTCATTTTAATTGATTCCGCTGATGCATCAGATATAAATGCGACAGCGGCCGACAGAGTTGAGAATGAATCCAAAATCTCTTGTTTTGGTGAGTCTGCTGAGATATGGGCCTTAAGTTGCTCTAACCAAAACTCCATATTTCTGGATACCACTGTAGTTGCCATAGCAGGTTTAAGATTTCCCATGATAGATTGCCAAGCCCTTTTTAGGACCTGGTCCATCCTTTTATCCATGGGATCTCTCAACACCCCTATGTCCTCGAATGCCAAATCTGTAGACCTCGAGACCTGGGAAAATGCGGCATCTAGTTTGGGGTTTTTGTTCCAAACCGCCGCTGGATCTTCATCAAAAGGAAAACGCCTTTTTAAGGCTTTGGGAAAGAAAGGCTTTCTCTCTGGCTCTGCCCACTCTTTCTTAATAGCTTCAGAGATAACAGAGTGCACTGGGAAATTGCGATTTTTGTGCTCGCTAAGCCCTGCATACATTTTATCATGCAGAGATAACTCCTTTCTTTCCTCCTCCAGACCCAGTGTGGTATAGATTGCTTTTAACAGGCCATCTACCTGTTCTAAAGACAATTTAAATCTTGAAGGTAAATTTTCTCCTTCCTCACCCTCATCAGAATCCTCATATTGAGAGGGTGAATGTCCCTCTGGGGTAGGAGATGCCTCAGTCTCCATCACCGGGACTATAAGTGAGCCTTGGGAGGACTGTGAGGTAGTAGGCTGACTCAGGGATGGGTTTGCTAGGGAAGAGCGAAATGATTGAATAGTCGCATCAAGTTCTTTTTTAACAGATGCAATCAAGTCGCTGCAAGCGGAAGAAGCTTCTTCTTTAACTAGCAAATCAATAAAAGCTTGACATAACGTCTTCTTCCATCCTTCAGGTAGCTTGGATTTACATGAAGGACATTTTCTTTTTGCCACTGGATCAGAGCTCTTGGCCTGCCATGAGACAAAAGAAGAAACCATCCCAATGAGACAACCTGTCCTATACCCAAGGATGCTCACCACAGGTGCACAGTAAGAACTAAACTGCCTTATGTGCCCAGACAGGCCCCTGCCACCGGGGGGGGGAGATAGAGAGAGAGAGAGAGACCCCACAGTACAAGGAGGACAGTATACAACTTCCCCTTACCTGGGCCTTGCTGGTGCCTGTGCCTGTCCCACTTGCTGCCGCCATCGATTCCATCGAGGAGCGCTTGCTGTGTTTGTGTGGCTAAACGCCGGTTCCGGACTCCAATAGCGCCTGTGCGCCGGACCGGAACCGCTAAATAAGCACCAGCCCCATTCCTCCCCTTTCCCTCTGCGATTTCCGGCGGAAATGACGCCGCTCGCCTGTTCCGTGGGCTCCGCCCCCTCCGGATGCCTCACTTCCGGCGGATGGAGCCCCGCTGCCATCCCCAAGATGGCGGCGGCGCAATAAGCAACAGGCGGTGGACCTGAGAAAAACACACAGTAAACGGCCACCGCCTGTTTTGCCGCCGCCTAGGAGCGATGCCCACGACAGTCGGACTCACCCTGAGCCCATATGAAGAGGGAGAGGGAGCCCAGCCAGCAGCACTTCACCTCAGCTGTGGAATGGGAGGAACAGCTCTCATGAGGTAAAAAACGTGTTTGATGAAAAAACCAGGAAACCTGAGCTCCCAGGACAGCACCTGAGAGCCCTGACTTCCCCACGAAGTGTTCCCTCCGGAGGAAACACAAAAAATGACAAGATGTGGAAAGGAGCCTCCTTTTAAAGTTTGGTGGAAGAGGTGTTTCCTGTTGGCAAGGGGAGGAGTCACTCTCTCAAGTGCTGTCCTGAAAGACGATAAGGGAAAAATTAAATAATAAAAAATGCATCCATTTTGCAAAACAGTGCATGTATTATTTATAAGAATGAGCTCCGGCATGTTCGCACAGCCCACGTGCAGAGCCTGCTAGGAAGTCGGCACTGAACTGTGCTAATCACAGGCAGTGAGACATTTCCCAATCTCTGCAGCCGCGCATCAGGTAAATGTCTCACTGCCTGTGATTAGCGCAGTGCAGTGCTGACTTCTAGGCGGGCTCTGCACGCGGGCTGTGCGAACATGCCGGAGCTCATCCTTAATTATTTATTTTTTGCATTGGCCTCTAGGAAGAATTGCAACCATGATCAGTGGATGGCGAGTGCAATGCTCTGGCTCCTGTAGACTATTGATGCACCTCAGATCTGTACTGAAGACCTTCAATTAATGGACTACAAGTGTGGTGACGTCATCACGCTTATGTTCCATTGAGAACTGCAGCCCATCTGGGGTTCCCACATCGGCAGGTGTGAATGCACCTTTTAAGAAAACCTGTAGTGTGGAAGCTGCCATGGCTGAATGTACCTTTGGGAAAATACTAGCTGCCTGGCTATCATGCTGACTCAATGTTTTTTTCAGTACACTCCACCCTGGGATTATAAGCCCACAACAAGTAAGCAGATTAGGAGTACTGGTAACAACTTTCCTGGTAGATGTGCTTGTTCCAGGTCGCAAAGCATCAACCAGCATGACAGCCAAGCATCTGGCAATTTTAGGAGGTGCCTATGACTGCCAGACATCTAGCATTTTCAAGAGGTGCCCATGACAGCCATGCTTCTAGCATTTGCAGGAGGTGCCCATGACTGCCAGGCTTCTAGCATTTTCAAGAGGTGCCCATGACAGCCATGCTTCTAGCATTTGCAGGAGGTGCCCATGACTGCCATGCTTCTAGCATTTGCAGGAGGTGCCCATGACTGCCATGCTTCTAGCATTTGCAGGAGGTGCCCATGACTGCCATGCTTCTAGCATTTGCAGGAGGTGCCCATGACTGCCATGCTTCTAGCATTTGCAGGAGGTGCCCATGACTGCCAGGCTTCTAGCATTTGCAGGAGGTGCCCATGACTGCCAGGCTACTAGCATTTGCAGGAGGTGCCCATGGCTGCCAGGCTACTATCATTTGCAGGAGGTGCCCATGACTGCCAGGCTTCTAGCATTTGCAGGAGGTGCCCATGACAGCCATGCTTCTAGCATTTGCAGGAGGTGCCCATGACTGCCATGCTTCTAGCATTTGCAGGAGGTGCCCATGACTGCCAGGCTTCTAGCATTTGCACGAGGTGCCCATGACTGCCAGGCTTCTAGCATTTGCACGAGGTGCCCATGACAGCCATGCTTCTAGCATTTGCACGAGGTGCCCATGACTGCCAGGCTTCTAGCATTTTCAGTAGGACGAGGTGATCAGTGTTGCTGTCCCCTCACCTTGATGTAGTCCTCGGTACACAGCACATTACTCTGGCACGCCTTGGCTCCCTTTAGCGGCACAGATATAAAAATCTCCTTCTCCGTCTGCTGCCAGGTGAAATCCTTCACTATGATCGGCATGTTCCCGGTCCCAGCTGTATCACTTGTTTCTATGGCAACTGACAACTTCCTGGCGTCTTCCGCCTTCTGTAGCGGTACTATATCCGGTTGTGTACATCTTCCCCCTGATTGGTGGGAGCGGGAATGAGGTGTTCTGTCTCATTGAGCCATGTGTAGATGGCGGGCTGTCCTCTATAGGGAGATTAGAGCGGTGTGACAGAACAGAACTCCCATTGACTGCTGTATCATTGTACAATACAAACATGTCCTCCCCACTGTGAGGAGTTTCCTCTCCTATTCACTGTGACAGACTTATAAAACTGGTGCCAATTCTCCCTACTAGTGTCACATTGGAGGTATTGGGAGAATGTATGGATTGTTCCTGTGACTGTCTTCTATTTGTTATATTAGCCACAGCAAAGGTTGGGGTTCTGTGAGAGACATGGGCTGTGCCTGGGGCTCCTGAGGTGGAGGCAACCAGTCAGAGCATTTACCTCACACAGATATTCAGCAATGGCTACCAGACGGATGTTGTGGTGAGGTGGTATATGTAGACAACATTACCAGTACCACTTCAGCTCCGGAAGGTTTATCCCCCCTTCATGACCAGGCCAATTTTTGCGATACGGCACTGTGTTACTTTGACAATTGCGCGGTCGTGCAATGTTGTAGCCAAATAAAATCGATGTCCATTTTTCCTCACAAATAGAGCTTTCTTTTGGTGCTATTTGATCACCTCTGCGATTTTTATTTTTTGCAGTATAAATAAAAACAGAGCCACAATTTTGAAAAAAAAAAAAAGACAATATTTTTTTTACTTTATGCTTAAAGCGGAGTTCCCACTTAAAAAAAAAACACAACTGGGCACCCACTGTGCATGCGCGAGCCACGCCGCAACTGGCCGCGCAATCATCTGGGGCCGGTCACGTGTCCCAGATGATTGACAGGAGGGAGGGGGGAGAGGCGATCTCCCTTTCTGCGCCGAGGGAAGTGACGTCAGGAGCCCAGGCGCCAGAGGAGGCAGACTATGAGGGACCCCCTAGCAACAGGCATTTAGAGGTGAGTAAAAAAAAAAAAATGTTCTCCAAATGTTTTTTTTTTTTGTTTTTTTTAAGCACATTAATATATATATATATATTTTTGGGGTGGAACTCCACTTTAAAACATATCCAGTAAAAAAAATAAATTAAATTTCTTCATCAGGTTGGACCAATATGTATTCTGCTACATATTTTTGGCAAAAAAAAATAAAAATAAAAAACCCAATTGCGCAAAAGTTATAGCATCTACAAACTATGGGATATTTTTATGGAATTTATAAATATATTTTTTTTTTTACTAGTAATAGCGGCAATCGGCGACTTGTAGCGGGACTGCAACATTGCAGTGGACAAATCGGACACTTAAAGTGGTGTTCCGGCCGAAATTATACTTTTTAAATAAAAATACCCCTATAATATACAAGCTTAATGTATTCTAGTAAAGTTAGTCTGTAAATTAAGGTCTGTTTTGTTAGTTTATAGCAGTAGTTTGTTATTTTATAAACTTACAGCAGGCCGTGGCCATCTTAAGTGTGGGCATCTGAAGCCAGACTGTATTTCTTCCTGGATCTCATCCTTGCAGATCTCGCACATGCTCAGTGCAGCACAAGCAGTGTAATAGGTTTCAGGTCAGGTTTCCATAGCAACGGCAGTTTCAGAGGAAGTTGCCGCCCCACATGCTCAGTGCAGCACAAGCAGTGTAATAGGTTTCAGGCCAGGTTTCCATAGCAATGGCAGTGTCAGAGGAAGTTGCCGCCCCTTCCCAGAAGGCATTGCAAACAGGAAATGATGCGATGGGCCGCG
The DNA here is from genome assembly GCA_037952835.1 of Lithobates septentrionalis. Classification (NCBI taxonomy): domain Eukaryota; kingdom Metazoa; phylum Chordata; class Amphibia; order Anura; family Ranidae; genus Lithobates; species Lithobates septentrionalis. The sequence goes on along the minus strand of JBBDGP010000182.1, from coordinate 1,657,013 downwards.
GCCAGGGAGGAGGAAGTGAAAAATGAACACAGCAGATATACATTAGGTGCTGAGAAATTTTTTTTAAAAATATCCAATTTGTTTACAGTGCACAGTTTAGTGAGGGATGCTGAAGAGTTGTAAAAGTGGGTGGAACTCCACTTTAAGTGACACTTTTGATACTTTTTTGGGGACCAGTGACACGAATACAGTGATCAGTGCTAAAAAATGCAGTGTCACTGTACTAATGACACTGGCTGGGAAGGGGATAACATCAGGGGCAATCAAAGGGTTAAATGTGTTCCTAGGGAGGGCTTTGTAAGGCCCCTTTCACACAGGCTTTCCAATCAGGTCAGCCTGATGGACCTGATCGGAGCCTCCGTTCACCTCTCGGACAGGCGGTCCGTTTTCATCCGATCTCCCCATAGAGGAGAGCGGGGCTCTGTCAGATCTGTCATCCGTCTGCTCAGCAGGGATCAATGGATCGATCCCCCACTGAGCAAAGCAGAGTCCGCTGGGTGGACTGTCTGTGTGAAAGAGCCCTTACTGTGTGGGGGATTCTCTAACTGTGGGAAGACAGACATCCATGTTCCTGCTTAGCAGAAACACAAGATCTCTGTCTTCCCTACTAACAGAACAGCAATCTGCCTTGTTTATATAGGCAGACCGCCGCTCTGCCTCTGTCGGGAACGATCAGCGGGTTCTGGCGGGCATTGGGTCCCGCTGTGTCCACAGGTGGAGGTCTATCTGAACAACATGGGAGACGTCAAAGATCAAGGGGCACAATATCGCCCAGTCATGCCTCCTCACACCTGATTTAAACCGCTAATTGCCAGTCTATCATGTGGCAATCTTGTGAATTGCACAGCAATCATGGGTTTAACTGCTTCAGCCCCGGAAGATTTTACCCCCTTCCTGACCAGAGCACTTTTTGCGATTCTGCACTGCGTCGCTTTAACTGACAATTGCGCGGTCATGCAATGTTGCACCAAAACAAAATTGATGTCCTTTTTTTCCCACAAATAGAGCTTTCTTTTGGTGGTATTTGATCAACTCTGCGGTTTTTATTTTTTGCGCTATAAACAAAAAAAGAGCGTCAATTTTCAAAAAAACGCAATATTTTTTACATTTTGCTATAATAAATATCCCCCAAAAATATATAAAAAAATGTTTTTTTCCTCAGTTTAGGCCAATACGTATTCTTCTACATATTTTTGGTAAAAAAAAAAAAATTGCAATAAGCCTATATTGATTGGTTTGCGCAAAAGTTATAGCATCTACAAAATAGGGGATAGTTTTATGGGTTTTTTATTATTCGTATTTTTTTACTAGTAATGGCGGTGATCTGCGATTTTTATCAGGACTGCGACACTATGGCGGACACGCCGGACAATTTTGACACATTTTTAGGACCATTGGCATTTTTACAGCGATCAATGCTATACAATTGCATTGATTACTGTAAAAATGTCACTGGCAGGGAAAGGGTTAACCACTAGGGGGCAGTGAAGGGGTTAAGTGTGTCCTAGTGTGTGTTCTATCTGAAGGGGGGAGGGGACTGTGCAGGGGAGATGACAGATCGCTGTTCACACTCTGTATGAACAGAAGATCTGTCTGTTCTCTCCTAAGAGAACCGGAAACTGTGTGTTTACACACACAGATCCTGATTCTCGGTGTGCCCCAAGCGTCCGTGGGTGCCCAGCGGTAATCGCGACCGCCGGGCACTTGCATCGGCTCAGTGGGCGAGCAGGGGGCGTGTATGCGCCCCCTAGTGGGCGTCTATGTTACCGACGTAACATGAGGGCGATTCGCGCAGCCGAGCCATGTTGCTGCAGTACAACTGCGGCGGCTGGCCGGCAAGCGGTTAAATCAGGTGGTGAGGAGGCAACATATGGCTGTCAAACAGTCAGATCACTTTATAGAGAAACAGCAGTGCCTGCTGCACTTGTGAATTAGCCCTTAGTTGCATTTGGCAGCAGCACTTTTAGGGCTCGTTCACACATAAAGTTGTCGGGGGGGTGTAAAACCCTGCGGTTGAGTCGCAGATTTACTGCCCCCCAATTTCTACCCCTTTAGCTGCTGAGGCAGCAGCCAAAAGGTGCATACATGTTGCAGCAAGGATTAAATCTCCTGTTGCTTTTGGTGGGTGCTACCGCCTGCCAAACGTGACCCATTTAAGTAAATTGGGCCACTCTGTGGGCACCCCGCAAATGCTTCTGCAGGGTCCAAGGGGTTAAAGCAGGTATCAAGAAGAAAAGAAATGATTGATCGCACACTTGAATCCAAAAGATGCTTCTTTATTGTCATGAGCCAGACAAAATTGCAATGAAGATCAGTTAACGCGTTTCACACGAAAAGAACCATGCTTGTTCACAAGTAGGTGGTGAGAAAGCAAAACGCAGCCTGCTTTACCCCCTTGTTTGTTGTACTGCACAAGATTGCAGGGCATTTATAGAACAGCCTTTTTCATTTGAACACCAACCATGACAGGGCATATAAGGGGGGTGGTAAAAACACATCAAATTACAAATGTAAATGAGCCCTTACTGTTCTGATCCCCCTATAAGGCTGCTTTCACACTCATGTGTTGCAGTTAATCTGCAACCCGAGTGCATCTGCGACTTTCCTTAGTTCGCTGCGCTTTGCCATAGACTTTTATTACATCTGCAGGTGTGGCGCACCAAAACTCCTGCATTCAAAAAGTGCACCAAACCCGCAGGATATAATAGAAGTCTATGGCCAAGGGCAGCATACCCAGGAAAGCTGCAGGTACACTGCACTGCACCCGCGATGTGGGTAAACCGCAGCACATCAGTGTGAAAGCAGCCCTATACTATTACGCCCAGTGTATTGCTTCACACTGACCTGAAGATCTTTTCTGTTCTGCTGATGGCACCGCTCTGGAGACCGCTAGCCGGGATAAGAGGTGGAGTGCAGTTGGTATCACTCTGTATGGGACAGGAGCCAGCACTACAGAGGAGGGATCGGCTTATACGGCTCTTGCTCCCTACTACAGCTCCAACTTTACAAGTAGTCTCTCTGCATTGCACTCTGTTTGATGCTTTGGTATGGCGGGTCAGCAAGCCCAGATCTACCAGTCACCTGGGCTCGATCTACTGGTTGCTGACCCCTGGTAGGGACTTCAGGGAATCCTGATTAAAGGCTAGGTTCTCACACCTGCAGTTGGTGCAGCTCAAGTGAGAACAGGCACAGCATCCTATTCACTTAAATGGGCTGTATCTCCGGGAAACACAAGAAAAAGGTCCCTGCACCTTTTTAAAATCGCATGATGCATCCTAAAATGCACTGTGTTTTCAGATGCATGGGGTGCTAAAAACAGCACAATTTGGCTAAGCCTGGGTTCACACATATGTGAACACAGACATGGCATGTGATTCGCAGCGCATTGCTGTGCCGATCACATGCAATGTCTGTGCAATGCGAATTCAGCCATACAGTTGTATGGATGAACTCGCATTGGATTCGCACAAAAAAGGTGCAGGAACAATTTTTCCCTGCACTGGAATCTGATCGCATGGGTGTTCACACCCATGCGATCTGATTCCTGTCCGAATTCACAGTTTGCACTGCGATCTGCAAACCGATCTGGGGGGGGGGGGGGTGTCATTAACTTTGTATTGACACACGCAGCGGTTTGCAGAGGGCAATGTGAACTGCCTGCAAGGGAGATGCGATGCGGAAGCAGGCACTGGAATCACGCTGGTTCCCACATTGCATATGTGTGAAGCAGGGCTAATGGTGCGGGAATAAGTGCAATTTACATGCACTCCCAGGTGTTCTGTGCAGGCAGTCTCATTGATATCAGTTGGGACACAGCCGCTGCCAGGGCTGGTGCAAGGATTTTTTCACACCCTAGGCCAGCAAAATTAGGTTTCGCCTAGGGCAGGGATATGCAATTAGCGGACCTCCAGCTGTTGCAAAACTACAAGTCCCATCATGCCTCTACCTCTGGGTGTCATGCTTGTGGCTGTTAAGAGTCTTGCTATGCCTCATGGGACTTGTAGTTCTGCAACAGCTGGAGGTCCACTAATTGCATATCCCTGCCCTAGGCGAAACCTAATTTTGCTGCCCCCCGACTCCACACCTGACTCCACCCCCTTTGCCCTGCCCATGTATACCCGACCTTTTTAATGAAGCGCCCATCAAATGCAGCTCACCAGCGCCCATCAAATGCAGCTCACCAGCGCCCATCAAATGCAGCTCACCAGCGCTCATCAAATGCAGCCTCACCAGCGCTCATTAATAAATGTTTGCTTGCTTCCATTCATTCGGGAGTCGGGACACAGACACTGTCCTCCATCGCCACTGCGCCTCTGACACTATGTGTGCACAGAACGGCGGCTGCCTGCTGATGCTGAGACTTTGTTGCTTGCTGCAGAGAGAAGAGAGTAGGAACACCAGTGGCCAGACGCCCTAGGCAGCAGTGCACCATAGGCAGCTGCCTAGTTTGCCTAGTGATAGCTCCGGCCCTGGCCACTGCTAATTTAATGCAGATAAGGCACCAAGTGAGATTAATTACCACCTTAATCAGCCACAGAACCTGTGTAATTCATATGTGTTCGGGTTTAAAGGGATGAGGTGGCAACTTTAGTCTACCTGTCCATCCCCATGCGGGTAAGCACAGCCCTCCACAGGCATAAGGTTCCATTTACATTTGGGATTTTGGGATCTCGAGCTGAATCACTGTGATTCTGCCCGGGATCTCAAATTGCACTGCAATAACAAAAACGCATTCATTTTCAGTTTGGGTAGGTTTTGTAATCTGATTGATTGCTCCTCCAGAGCACAGTTAACAGGTTCCACAGATGTGAGGTTGTCATCCCTTCTGGCTGAAAATGTCTGGATTAGTTATCCAATACCTGCAATCAAGGCAGCAATTAAGGTCATGTCTTACTGAAGCTTACAAACAGGCTACCTTGCTAAGGGTTTTAGTTACATATGCCATAAAATGTAATACACACTGCTACATAAACACATTGATGGATTACATTTTCAAAAGGGTTTTGCTTTCTCATCATAGAGCCTCTAGCAAGAAGAACAGTGAGCAGCACAGTTGTGACATCACCAAATCTTGGGAGACCTGGAGACTAGCAGTCAAAGGAAGCCTAAGTTCTCATCTTACCAGTGGCGACCCGTCCAGACCCCTAATCCATGCTTCCAGCCACTAATCTACATGTGGGGCGCCGGACGCATGGATTCCAATGTTTTTTTTTAAATTATTTTAGAAGCCTGAGGCTCTAATTGGATTACAAAAAGGGTAGGCTCGGGGCGCAGAGCACTGCACCCTGAGCCCACCCAGGTGTGTGACAATAGCAAATTCATTTTTGCTATTGTCTTCCTGATTCTCCTCCCGGCCAATCAGGAATCCGGTCCGATTAGCCAAGAGGAGGAGTGATCCTATTGGCCACTGAGGAGGAGGAGATTCAGGGGAAGCCGCCGTGAAGCCAAGGAGGAGGAGACAACTGCCTGGCCACCGCTACATACCAAGGAAGTACACTGATATTTTTCAGGAGGAATGTAGGACAAAATATAAAATGTTCAGGGTACAGGTCAGGCACAATTAACAATTTAAAATATTTCCTATAGCACAGCAAATCTTAATTTTAACTTCCCCTCCCCTGCTGTTCCATTCCACTGCTGGCAATGAGGAAACAGAGCCCTCTTCGGGTTCCAAGTGTTTTTGGAGCTTACACCGGGTTGAGAACTCTCTCCCTGCACCCATGTGACAGCGCCTGGCTGTCCAAGAGCTACCAGGAGGTACAGACTCAGTTTCAAATAATTTGCAAAATTACTTTTTGGCTGTGCTGAAGGAAGCCACATGTTTAAATTAAATCACCCGTCGGTAACCTCATACCACTGCTTCTGTTCCGCATTACCATCTTTAAGACCCCTTTCATACTGGTGGCATTTTTCAGGCGCTAAAGGGCTAAAAATAGCACCTGTAAAGTGCCTGAAAAATGCCTCCCCTGCAGCCCCAGTGTGAAAGCCAGAGTGCTTTCACACTGGAGCGGTGCGTTTGCAGGACATTGGAAAAAGTCCTGCAAGCAGCATCTTTGGAGCGGTTTAGGAGCGGTGCATACACCAGGGTCCAGTGCAGGTGCGAATTGAGGACAAAATTTGCACCTGAATCGCACCTGAACCGGTGAACACAAATGCACAGTACACCAGACTGCAAACCGCAGCCGGACCTATGTGAACCCAGCCTAACACTTGGATCTGGTATCTAGACCTTCACCATGTGTGCACAGGAATCCCCCGCACATGCGTAGACATGCTGCTAGGTCTCTGCCAGTTCTCAAGTGCCTGACAGTGAGGGTCATGACTGTGCATGCAGAATTTGCAAAAACACTGCCTCCTGATATGTGTAACATGGATATCCCAGGACACAGCGGGAGGACTCTACCTAATCTCGCCTAGACAAGAAAGCAGGAAGTTCTGTGATGCAGCACAAAAAGGCAATAACTATTTCCAAAAAAGGGGTAAAGTTTTTGAATTGCGTAAAAGGAAGGAACCAGGAGAGAAAACGTTAGGATGACCACCAATTAGTTTTTTTGTTGTTCAACCAATGGGTTAAACAAAAAAACTGTTCAAGATTTTAAACTCCACATTCAAATCCACCTTCAAGGAACAGGGACTCCTCCCTGTTGTGTTATTGTATTCTGACAGCAGGGAGACTCCTCCACCGTCAAACTACACATATCAGATCTGCAGTCTATAGCGCTGATTGAGCTGCTTTTTTCCATCAGGGTGGTTGAATAGAAGTCAATTAGTAGATTGACTTCTGTTCAACCTCGGTGGCCATGCATGGATCAAAATTTGGACAGTTCCTGCTGAATCAGACAAATTTCGATCCATCTATGGCCACTGGCCAGCTTTACTTTCATGGGTGAGAATCTGTTTTAAATGAGTTACAACACCAGTGACTCCTCCCTTACGCATAGCCGAGTAGAAGATTTCTATCAGACAATGGGAGCTGCAAAGCAAGCTGCTCTGCTGTGCTATGACACTCTTTAGATAATCCATAGGGGGGAGATTTACTAAAACTGGAACAGACGTATTCAGCCACAGTCGTTCTTATACCCAAACCTGATAAGGACCCTACTGATTGTGCATCATATCGTCCAATCTCATTATTCAACATCGACTATAGAATTCTAGCTAAAATACTGGCCAAATGTCTTAATTCGGTAATTCTTAGCATTATCCACCCTGATCAAACTGGCTTTATGGCTGGTAAGTAGGGTTACCACATCCTCCCTTTAATCCGGGACACGCATTAATTACACAGGTTCTGTGGCAGATTAAGGTGGTAATTAAACTTCCTTGGTGCCTTATCTGCATTAAATCAGCCTCAGAACCTGTGTACTTAATAAGTGTCCTGGATTAAAGGGATGATATAGCAACTCTACTGGTAAGTCCACCTCCATAAATATATGCAGAACCCAATTGATGGTACAACTTAAGGAACACTTTCCTGATTCCAGTATACTGGCGTCGTTAGACACAGCTAAAGCTTTTGACTCAGTAGAGTGGGCGTTCCTCCAGGCAGCATTGCGGTGCTTTGAATTTAAAGCAATGGGTCAATATTCTCTATGTTTCACCTGTGTCTCAGTTGTTAGTTAATAGCCTATTGTCCTCATCTGTGCCGCTTCACAGGGGTACGAGACAGGGATGTCGTCTATCACCTTTGCTGTCCGCAATTGCGATTAAGACACTTGGGTTGCAATTTCGACAGTCTGCCCTCCTCACTGGTATTACTCTGGGGGATAGGATAGACACAAAAGGTTTATATGCAGACAACCTTATTCTATATTTGCAGGATGCTTCCACGTCTTTCCACGCCAGCTGCAATGCAGATTATTGAAACATATTGAGTCTATTCAGGCCTTAAAATGAATTGGCAAAAATCGGTTTTGATGCCTCTGTATCCCCAAGAATACAATCGCACTGCAGCTAACAACGCTTTGAAAGTGGTTTCATCCTTTAAATATCTTGGGGTGATTATTACATTATCAACTGTAGGGAACACAAAGACACTGAATTTCAAAAGAGCCAACTTCCCTAAACTACAAACCTTGCTAAAAGACATAAATTGGGATAAAATATTAGGAACAAAGAATACAGAGGAGAGATGGGTTTGCTTTAAGAGCATATTAAATAAGGGCATTAGCCAATGTATCCCATTGGGTAATAAATTTAAAAGAGCGAACAAACATCCTGGATGGCTTAACTCCAATGTAAAAATGCATATAAAAGCAAAGGAGAAGGCCTTCAAAAAATACAAGGTTGAGGGATCATACACAGCATTCAGAATTTATAAGGAATGCAATAAGAAATGTAAGGGTGCAATTAGGATGGCTAAGATAGAACATGAAAGACACATAGCGGAGGAGAGCAAAAAAAATCCCAAGAAATTCTTTAAGTATGTAAACAGTAAAAAAGGGAGGACAGACCATATTGGCTCCATAAAGAATGAGGAAGGACATCTGGTTACAAAGGATGGGGAGATGGCAGAGGTATTGAATTTATTCTTCTCCTCAGTCTTCACGAGTGAATCGGGGGGCTTCAGTAACCAAAACTGCAGTGTTTATCCTCATGACACAACACAGGAAGCACCTACATGGTTAACAGAGGACGGAATTAAAATTAGACTTGAGAAACTTAACATTAATAAATCACCGGGACCAGATGGCTTGCATCCGAGGGTACTTAGGGAACTCAGTCAGGTGATTGCCAGACCGTTGTTCCTAATTTTTACAGACAGTCTATTGACTGGAATGGTACCAGCTGATTGGAGAAAAGCCAATGTAGCACCAATATTTAAAAAGGGCCCAAAAAACATCCCTGGGAATTACAGACCAGTTAGCCTAACATCAATAGTATGTAAACTCTTGGAGGGGATGATAAGGGACTATATACAAGATTTTAGTAATAAGAATGATATCATTAGCAGTAATCAGCATGGATTCATGAAGAATCGTTCTTGCCAAACCAATCTATTAACCTTCTATGAGGAGGTGAGCTGCCATCTAGATAAAGGAAGGCCCGTAGACGTGGTGTATCTGGATTTTGCAAAAGCATTTGACACAGTTCCCCATAAACGTTTACTGTACAAAATAAGCTGCGTTGGCATGGACCATAGGGTGAGTACATGGATTGAAAACTGGCTACAAGGGCGTGTTCAGAGGGTGGTGATAAATGGGGAGTACTCAGAATGGTCAGGGGTGGGTAGTGGGGTCCCCCAGGGTTCTGTGCTGGGACCAATCCTATTTAATTTGTTCATAAATGACCTGGAGGATGGGATAAACAGTTCCATCTCTGTATTTGCAGACGATACTAAGCTAAGCAGGGCAATAACTTCTCCGCAGGATGTGGAAATCTTGCAAAAAGACCTGAACAAATTTAATGGGGTGGGCGACTACATGGCAAATGAGGTTCAATGTAGAAAAATGTAAAATAATGCATTTGGGTGTCAAAAATATGAATGCAATCTATACACTGGGGGGAGAACCTCTGGGGGAATCTAGGATGGAAAAGGACTTGGGGGTCCTAGTGGATGATAGGCTCAGCAACGGCATGCAATGCCAAGCTGCTGCTAATAAAGCAAACAGAATATTGGCATGCATTAATAGGGGGATCAACTGCAGAGATAAAACGATAATTCTCCCGCTCTACAAGACTCTGGTCCGCCCGCACCTGGAGTATGCTGTCCAGTTCTGGGCACCAGTCCTCAGGAGGGACGTACTGGAAATGGAGCGAGTACAAAGAAGGGCAACAAAGCTAATAAAGGGTCTGGAGGATCTTAGTTATGAGGAAAGGTTGCGAGCACTGAACTTATTCTCTCTGGAGAAGAGACGCTTGAGAGGGGATATGATTTCAATTTACAAATACTGTACTGGTGACCCCACAATAGGGATAAAACTTTTTCGCAGAAGAGAGTTTAATAAGACTCGTGGCCACTCATTACAATTAGAAGAAAAGAGGTTTAACCTTAAACTACGTAGAGGGTTCTTTACTGTAAGAGCGGCAAGGATGTGGAATTCCCTTCCACAGGCGGTGGTCTCAGCGGGGAGCATTGATAGCTTCAAGAAACTATTAGATAATCACCTGAATGACCGCAATATACAGGGATATGTAATGTAATACTGACACATAATCACACACATAGGTTGGACTTGATGGACTTGTGTCTTTTTTCAACCTCACCTACTATGTATGTAACTATGTAACTAAGGAAGTCCTAAAGGCTAATATAGACCCCCCCCCCTTCAAGGAATTAGACTTAAAGTGGTTGTATACCCTTTTATATTTTTACCTACAGGTCAGCCTATATTAAGGCTGACCTGTAGGTAAAATGAATATCTCCTAAACCTGCACAGTTTAGGAGATAATCACTTTGCATGCAGTCGCTGACATCAGCGGCGCATGCGCTGTGAAGGTCCGTCTGAAGGTCTGGCAGACGCTGTCGGACCTTGCCGGAAAGAAGTCTCCCGCGCGCATGCGCGGAAGTGACGACATCAAGGCCCTGGTCACTCACAGCACCGGAGCCGCGAACCCGGAAGACACGCCGAGGGTAAATGTCAGCTCCCTCAGCAGTGACCCGGGATCAGCTGCCGACGCCTCGTTCTAAGGCAAGTATTTCATAATGAGCTAGTATGCGGTGCATACTAGCTCATTATGCCTTTTGCCTTACAGGTTTAAAAAAAATAAAAAAAATTCTGCGGGTATACAACCGCTTTAGGCTTAGAGTCTGGGCCAAACTCCCATTATCTGTGACTGGCAGGATCAATCTGATAAAGATGATCCTTCTCCCCAAATGTCTGTATGTAACATCCCACATGCCCACGGTGGTACCAAAGTCGTTTTTCAAAACGTTACATGCAATGTTTACCTCCTTCATTTGGGCGAACAACAGGAGAAAGTTGAAATTCTCTATTTTACAGTGACTGAAGGATGAGGCTGAAATGGCACTTCCTAACTTGCACTACTACTACCTGGCAGGACAACTGCACCATCTAGGTGATGGGGTGACAGGTACCAGCCGAGTAGTGGTGGAGTCACATTTGGAGTATGTACTTCAATTAAAGCATTTATTATTAGCCTTGGAGGCGCCTCTGAATCTATTGCCAAAGGTTCGCCTGACAATTTTGACCCTAGCCCGACTGGTCTTTGATGGATTTGATGACATAAGCATACCTTTACCTCTGTGGCCTAATCCCATGGTTCCTCACATGTTGCAATTAGCGGACAGTACCTTTTGGGAGCATAGGGGCTTAAAGGGCCCAGCCCCCCCGTTTTACTTACCTGGCCTCTTTTGCTGACTCACAAAGAAATTATGATTTCCCTCAGGCAGCATTCTACTGGTACCTTACAGCTTCGCCATGCCTTACAAGCCCAATTTGGAATTACTGCACCCCGGTTCTCAGACTACCCCTTAATAGGTATATTGAGGTCTCAGGGCCCTGAGGGTTTAATCCCTGATGTTTACTCCCACCTTCTCCATAAATCAGTCATTAGTACCCCTCTGGCAGCTCAGGCTAAGTGGCAGATACTCATACCTGATTTGTCGGAGGAAGACTGGGAGGAGGCATGCTCCTCCCATTTAACTGTCTCTCCGGCCGTTAATAATAAATTAATTCAACTGTATATGTTGCATCAGTCATATCACCATTAAGGTTACATGCTATTCACCGCATTCCTACACCTGGTTGCACTAGGTGTACCCATCAAAGAGTTGACTTTAATCATATAATGTGGTTGTGTCCAGTTATAGTTGACTATTGCAATATTATCCCAATTTTTTTCTGTTCTGGTGCCATGTACTCCACGGATATGTCTGCTGGGTATTCTAGATGAGGAACAGTGGCCAAAATTTGAGTAAAGAATAGACAGCGCCTGCTCCTCCTTAACGCTAATTGCTCTTATATGTACTAATATACGTTATTAACTTGGGATGGTTTGTTAAGACATGTGACTAAATGGCATAATATTAATCCATTACCAACACTGATGCATAATTGGTGTGAACCAAATAATACATGGATAAACGTGACAATAACTAAATAAAGGTGACAATAGTACAATCAATAAAGTGCATAAAGTGATGAAAGTGCAAAATAGTCCTTTTATTTGTGCCAGAAAGTGCTATAGTGCTCCGTGTCCCAATGATGTGGAAATCCACCTCCTGGGGGATAGTGTAAAATTGCAGACTCACCAGATGAGTTTTTGCACAAAGAAAAGGGCTATTTTTCACTTTCATCACTTTATGCACTTTATTGATTGTACTATTGTCACCTTTATTTATTTTATTGTCACGTTTATCCGTTTATTATTTGGTTCACACCAATTATGCATCAATGTTAGTATTGGAATAATATTATGCCATTTAGTCACATGTCTTAACAAACCATTCCAAGTTAATAATGTATATTAGTACATCTAAGAGCAATTAGCGTTAAGGAGGAGCAGGTGCTGTCTATTCTTTACTCATATTCACCTTGCCCCACCAGTGGGGTTAATACTGGACAGCAGCGGCCCATATATATATATTTGTCATTTAATACCTAGCCGCGAGTGTTTCATTATATTTTTAGTGGCCAAAATTGACTAGGATTCTGTTCAAACTCTTTTCTTAGCTCGCAAGGCCATAGCGATTAAGTGGAATCAATCTGCTCCTCCATCTATCCGACAGTGGATCCAGATGGTGAACCAGATCCTCCCTTTTGAAAAAAATTATCTTTGAGCATAGGGATTATACAATAGGGGTAATACAAATAAGGTGTGGGCAGTGCTGGGACAAGGTCATCCAGCGCCCAGGGCAAAGATGCCAAACTGCGCCCCCCTTTGCCTTAGGGTAAGGGTCAGGGTGCCCCCCACCCCTGTAATAAACCATTGCGCCAGGGGCAGCTGCCCCTCCTGCCCACCCCTTGTCCCGGCCCTGGGTGTGGGACCCTTGGCGCTCATCCACTCTCACTATCACAACTACCCGAAGAGCTTAGGGCCTATACTTGGTTTATAGATCTGGAAGGTTTTACCACTACCCAACTGCCCAGCCACAAGTTAACATGGCCATGTTAGTACACATCACTGCAGTTGCAGCACGGGGAAAATTATACCACCTGCCAAACTTGACCTATTCAAGTGCATGGGGCCACACTGCAACAGAGTCAAATGTTTGGCTTGTGGTTGCAGTGTGGTAAACTTATTCAAAATCCCCCATTAGCTGCAAAAAAATTCCAACTCTTAAAGCAGGGTTCCACTGTCTCCATTTTTTTTTTATTATAAGTAAATGACAAAGATTATATCATTGAAGTATGTTACTCACTTTTTCAGTTTTTCTTACTTTCGGATGTCATTTTTCTCCCAAAAAAAAGAACTTTTAAAAATTCCTAACGACGGTTCTCATCTTGCCTGTGGGCATGTGAAGCCCACAGGCATCCTCTTCCGGGATATTGTGCCGCTGATCGACCAGCATGCACCGCCCGTTGTATTGCCGATCTCGTGCATGCGCAGCAACCCTAAATCGGAGCGCCGTAAACCGCTCAGTTCCAGGATTGAAATCTCGCGATAACTCGCGCCAGGCCGCCGCACTGACTCCTGGGAACAATGACACAAGCTCCCAGGAGCCAGTGTGGCTAATAGGAAATGACGACTTAGCCGCACTAATCCCGTCCATATCCGCAGGCTGTACATCCTGGAACACAAAAGGATAATATGAACAACAAAGCTACAGTGGGGAAAAAAAAAGTGCAGTTTTTTCATTAGGACATTGCGGTCATCCTCTTGAGATATTTTCATAAAATCGGGTGGAGCTCCGCTTTAAAGGGAAATGATAAGGATTCTTTTAGACAGGCAGCAGTCTCTACAGTCCCTTTAAACATCCATATGTGGTTGATTATTTTTCAGAGGGTGACAACAGCTGTCAGGCATTTAAAGCGGAGCTCCACCCAATTTTATGAAAATATCTCAAGAGGATGACTGCAATGTCCTAATGAAAAAACTTTTTTTTTACACATAGGCATGTGCCGGGTGTGCCTAGGCACAACCTAATCACCCTGTACTGTGCTGATTCCCCCTGCTTCCTGGCGCCCCCTTTCTCCCCCCTGCTGTGCTGCCAGCTTCCCTCCTCTCCTCTCCCACTGGCTGCTGCAGGGGATGATTTAAGATGGAGAGCGGGAGAAGGTGCTGGTAAATATTTCATTTACTGGCCACTTCCTTTTCTGAATGTGAGTACCAATTGCTCCTGTGTTCATTCTTCCATGAAGCATGGAAAACTATGTTTACTATGCTTCTGTTTGTGCATAAACAGGAAGCTGCTCAGCACAGAGCTCTTTCCATTTGTTCACTGTCCAGTGCAGCTGAGGCTTCAGAAAAAGAGACTAGGGAAGCTCTGTCCTTATTCCCTTTCTCTGTCTCAAAAGTGAGAAATCAGGGTTTTTTCAGACCAGGGGTCCTCAAACTAGGCCCTCCAAGGTTTTTAACCCTGCCCGGCCGTTCGGGCACTGGTGCCCCCACAACGAGCAGTCCGCCCGGAGAGATCCCCACAGACCCCACCCCATAGGGGGAAACGGAACCAGGATCTCCAGCATTGTCCAGGGTGGAGGCCGAGACACAGAGACCTCGCTCTATCGTGGGAAAGCTACACAGGATTCCCTGCTCTTAGTTCTCCTTGCAGCTGTTTTCTGTGTGCCGGTTACAGCGGTAAGTCCCCTGGCATTCCTCTCTCTAATCCTAGTACACTGGAGAGGCTGACTGTGCTGACGGGCACTGGTTAGGCTTCATTCACAGGCACTGGTCAGGCTGCATTGACACTGGTGAGGCTGCATTGATGGGCACTAATCAGGCTGTATTGCTGGGCCCTGGTGAGGCTGCGCTGATGGGCACTGGTCAGGCTGCATTGATCCTGCCCCCCAACAGTCTGAGGGACAGTGAACTGGCCCCCTGTTTAAAAAGTTTGAGGACCCCTGATTTAGACCCTTGATATTTCACCAAATCCCCTAATAGGGCTCCTAAAAACATTGTAAAAAAAAATCATCAAAAATAATATTATAAAAAATAATTGAAAAAATACAATTGAAAAAAAATAATAAAAAAATAAAAAGATAAAAAACTACTCACACCGTCCACTGCCCTACTGGCAATAATCTCTGCTCTACTGACACTGTTCACTGCTCTACTGATATACACGCATGTGTGTTTGTACTCTGGGGTGCACACCCTAATGCAATAGGCTGCGCCGACCAATGAAGTTACAAAATGCGTTGTGTAGCAACTATAGGTTATAAACATTTTTAACAAAGTTGGTGGTTTTTAACTAAAAGGTTTCACAAACTTTCCACCTTATTACTGAACTTTACATTATTTTACAATGAATGTACTGCTGAAGTCTAATATCATAATTGGAAGCAGCAACCACCAAAGGAGGTCACACCGGTAAGAAAGCAGATATGTACTGTATGCTACAAACAGGGGGCAGCACTGCCTTCAAGAAATGTGTGCATGTTTTTCCTTGTTGTCAGGATTAGCAAACATGTCAAATATTGCACTGTGAAAAGATCTTAATTTTATTTGGAAATAAATGATTCTGCATGCAGCTAAGTATCTTTATTACACCAATAACCAAGCTATTCCACAGTTTCATAGGCTTGCATTACACAGTTGGTAAAACAATTTCAAGCTAACACAGAAGAAGACAGGTTACCACAGGCCCAAGGACAGAATAAATTACCCGCAGATGAACTCAGAGAAGTGAAATAAGTGTTTATGACAGCGATCACTGGAATACATTATTCAACCATGTCTGTTTACTCAAGTGAAAAGTAATACCAGTTATCTTGTCACCAGGATATCAGTCTCTATACTTCTACGCTGGTGAGGGCTTATGTGACTGACAATATAATGTGCTTCCCTTGCCAAGAGTAAAATAGATAGACGAAAGATCCTGATTGACATCAACAGATGGACTGACAGCAAAGAACACATCTATATTCAGATCCATTTAGAGAGTGTTTCTGCAAACTGACAAGTCTTGTTTTTTTCTAACCCACTTAGGACTTAGGCCATCATGGATGATGGAATGGGGAGGCCAATACATGAGAAGACAAGAACAAGAACAGTAGATGTTTCTGAAAATGTTACAAGTTTTCCATTGACAAGACCCAAAAGATACCATACTGGAGCTGTCCGAGGGCATTTAATAAACTATGACCTGGGGGGTGTCACTAGGTCCAGGTGATCAGCCCTCTCAAGTATAAGTGCTCTGGAAAATTGAAGTCATTACTTATTAATTGTAAATGCTCAAAAAATGGTGCGCTATTTCAAGCTGTGCGTAAATCCAAACAACAACATGTGATCAGCTTAAACACATAGAATATACAAACCTACCACTACTGATACCTTAGCAGCATAAATAAATTTTAAACGTGTATTATAATGTGTGACACACAATAGTAAAGTGAAACTAATTAGTGATAAAAAAAAGTTCAAGTGAGAACGTCCCAAAAGATGATAAATCTGGGATCCCTTCCTTGGAGAAATAAAAACTTAAGTTAGTAATTACTGATCAGTGATATAAATCCACCACCACTACATCTAGGTGAATTGCCTGTTCACCTTAGGAGAGGACCCTACAGGGTCAAATAACGCCTCTGGTATATTGGTCTTTAATAATCATGAAAAGAAGAAAAGAAACACCGCTGTATCCTGGGTCATCTGCCGTCCTCATCCAGTACACTGGGAACTGCTCCTTTGGAGTTGCTCAGAGCATAAGAGAGAAATTCATTGCGCAATATTGCTTGAATATATATTATACATAAAAATTGCTCACTCACATAGCTGTCATCTTGTACATCGCCTGAAATAATTTTTACACCAAGAGCTCACCTCCCCACCACTTCTTCTGGGTTTAAGAGACACCGGAAGCGATGTCACCGGCTCCGCCCGACGTGTTGTGTCACTGTTAATGTGACAAGGGAATGGAGCCTAGTGATGAGCTCCGGTGTTTCGTCAGATTAGGCGACCCGTCAGAATGTGTAACGGAAGTGATGTTTCATCGTCGCCATGTTGCTACACCCCGCACTTCTCCACAGTAAGGATACACCGAGAAGGGGACAAGCGGACATCTTGTTTCACTCACCGGAGTCTTGGATTTTACACTTTTTAACAGTAAACTGAGTTTATATAGTAAAATACAGTACTTAGAACTCCGTGTGAATGTTTAGATGTTGAATATTAAAAGCAGCAAACTTCTGTCTGATCAAAAAACCTATGAGATGCGCAGGCTTGCCGCTGCTTTTAAGATTCAACATCTAAACAGTCAGGCAGAGTTCCAAGTACTGTATTTCACTATATAAACTAAAAGTTTACTGTTAAAAATAAGTGTAAAATGCAAAACTCCAGTAGGTGTAACAAGATGTCCGCTTGCCCCCTTCTCAGTGTATCCTTACTTTGGAGGAGTGCTGGGTGTAGCAAGATGGCGGCGATGAAACGTCACTTCTGTTACACATTCTGACAGGTCGCCTAATAGAATGAAACACCGGGATTTTAAGAGCCTTACTTTGTTTACTAGTTGCCATGGTGACAGGTGAATCATCGGGTCATCCTGTTGTATTTACACCATTTTCCATCACATATATTATTATAAAAAATTAAAATAAGGCTATCATGCTTCTCATTCTTCAGATGCATAGAGAATAATAAACAGATGCAAACCGCAATTTGTTCACAACCCCCCCGCAATGCACCTTGCTACTATCAGTTACATCTAGAGATATGAACTGACCAGTACTACAATGACTGTCAGAGAGCTCACTATCCAATGGTGGTGCAGCTGTTCTAATTTCACACTAATTTAGGAAGTAATTTTTAATTTAACCGCTTCAGCCCCAGAAGATTTTACCCCCTTCCTGACCAGAGCACTTTTTGCAATTCGGCACAGCGTCGATTTAACTGATAACTGCGTGGTCATGCAACGTTGCACCCAAACAAAATTGACGTCCTTTTTTTCCCCACAAATAGAGCTTTCTTTTGGTGGTATTTGATCACCTCTGCGGTTTTTATTACATACATTATAAACAAAAAAATGCGATAATTTTGAAAAAAACGCAATACTTTTTTACTTTTTGCTATAGTAAATAAAAACCAGCCTAAACTGAGGAAAAAAATCTTTTTATATATATTTTTGGGGATATACACTCCTAAATATTTGGGGAAAAAAAATCACGATAAGCATATATTGATGGTTTACGCAAAAGTTATAGCGTCTACAAAATAGGGGATAGTTTTATGGCATTTTTATTATAATTTTTTTTTTACTAGTAATGGTGGCCATCTGCGATTTTCATCAGGACTGCGACATTATGGCGGACAGGTCGGACAATTTTGACACATTTTTGGGACCATTGGCATTCATACAGCGATCAGTGCTATAAAAATGCATTGATTACTGTAAAAATGTCACTGGCAGAGAAAGGGTTAACACTAGGGGGCGATCAAGGGGTTAATTGTGTTCCCTAGTGTGTGTCCTAACTGAAGGGGGGAGGGGACTGTGTAGGAGAGATGACAGATCACTGTTCATACTCTGTATGAACAGATGATCTGTCTTTTCTCCCCTCAGAGAACCGGAAACTGTGTGGTTACACACACAGATCCCGGTTCTCAGTGTGTCCCGAGCGACCGCGGGAGCCCAGCAGTGATCGCGACCGCCGGGCACTAGTATCGGCTCCGTCACCTCTGTGGGCGAGCAGGGGGCGCGCACGCCCCTAGTGGCCAAGGAAGTGACGTAACATGACGGCGATTCGCGGCAGCTGGTCGGCAAGTGGTTAATATTTGCATAGTAGCTCACAAGTATTTTATACTTATATTACTTATTAACACATCCTTTGGACTAAGGCCAGCCATAGCCAGGAAAGAAAAAAATCGCTCTATTCCCCCATCAACACACTCAGTGTTGACGGGGTAATCCCTCCCGTGGAGCCATAGTGTTCTCCCACTGGGAGAACACTGTAATTTTTGCTAGCAGTAATCGCTTGTAGAATCCGACAGGCTGGTTATACTCAAGTTGATCAGCTTGCCCATACATGGTTCGAATCTTGTCCGGTTCCTGCTGAACCAGCCGAGATTCAAATCATCTATGACTGGCTTTAAGCTAGCCATTTCAAATTAGATTTTCTTTCAAGTGTTCACAAAAAAATTATTTGTCAAAACATTCTTTCTTGTCATCAGGTAGCCAACTAATTTTGTTCAAATTTCATACAGACCTGCTATTTAAATGGAAACGGGTTTCATTGTATATATGTACAATAATTGTAAGTACAATTTTTCCCGAACAAAAACCGCACTCAATCATGGTTAGAATTGTGCCTATTTGTGAACAATTTTCCATCCTGCTCCTTTGAATTTTCTTGTCACTACACTTCTTCTCTTATGGCATCTTGACAATTTTAATAGCTTCACCCAGCTCCATTGGTTACATTAGACTCCTTTATAACCTGATAATATGTGACAGTATCGAACACATTTTAGATGTCCTTGCACTCCGATTTCTCTGTGGAAGCTCATTATTTCCTGATAACACAGTTTTTGTATCCTTCAATTCAGCCTTATTGGCAATAAGCTATGTGCATGGTTTCTGTTTTCTTCATTGAAAAAACTTTAATAATAAAAATTGTTATTTAAAAAAATAAAATATATAAAATCAAACTAAAAAAAAATTCTACTGATGTATGGCCAGCTTAACCACTTGAGCCCCGGACCATTATGCTGCCTAAGGACCAGAGGTCTTTTTCCAATTTGGCACTGCGTCGCTTTAACTGCTAATTGCGCGGTCATGCAATGCTGTACCCAAACGAAATTTGCGTCCTTTTCTTCCCACAAATAGAGCTTTCTTTTGATGGTATTTGATCACCTCTGCGGTTTTTATTTTTTGCGCTATAAACGGAAAAAGACCGAAAATTTTGAAAAAAATTGATATTTTCTACTTTTTGTTATAAAAAAAATCCAATAAACTAAATGTTAGTCATACATTTAGGCCAAAATGTATTCGGCCACATGTCTTTGGTAAAAAAAAATGTCAATAAGCGTATATTTATTGGTTTGCGCAAAAGTTATAGCGTCTACAAACTAGGGTACATTTTCTGTAATTTACACAGCTTTTAGTTTATGACTGCCTATGTCATTTCTTGAGGTGCTAAAATGGCAGGGCAGTACAAAACCCCCCCAAATGACCCCATTTTGGAAAGTAGACACCCCAAGGAAATTGCTGAGAGGCATGTTGAACCCATTGAATATTTATTTTTTTTGTCCCAAGTGATTGAATAATGACAAAAAAAAAAAAAATATTTACAAAAAGTTGTCACTAAATGATATATTGCTCACACAGGCCATGGGCCTATGTGGAATTGCACCCCAAAATATATTCAGCTGCTTCTCCTGAGTATGGGGATACCACACGTGTGGGACTTTTTGGGAGCCTAGCCGCGTACGGGGCCCCGAAAACCAATCACCGCCTTCAGGATTTCTAAGGGTGTAAATTTTTGATTTCACTCTTCACTGCCTATCACAGTTTCGGAGGCCATGGAATGCCCAGGTGGCACAAAACCCCCCCAAATGACCCCATTTTGGAAAGTAGACACCCCAAGCTATTTGCTGAGAGGCATATTGAGTCCATGGAATATTTTATATTTTGACACAAGTTGCGGGAAAGTGACACTTTTTTTTTTTTTTTTGCGCACAAAGTTGTCACTAAATGATATATTGCTCACATAGGCCATGGGCATATGTGGAATTGCACCCCAAAATACATTTAGCTGCTTCTCCTGAGTATGGGGATACCACATGTGTGGGACTTTTTGGGAGCCTAGCCGCATACGGGGCCCCGAAATCCAATCACCGCCTTCAGGATTTCTAAGGGTGAAAATTTTTGATTTCACTCCTCACTGCCTATCACAGTTTCGGAGGCCATGGAATGCCCAGGTGGCACAAAACCCCCCCCCAAATGACCCCATTTTGGAAAGTAGACACCCCAAGCTATTTGCTGAGAGGCATGGCGAGTATTTTGCAGCTCTCATTTGTTTTTGAAAATGAAGAAAGACAAGAAAAAACATTTTTTTTTTCTTTTTTCAAATTTCAAAACTTTGTGACAAAAAGTGAGATCTGCAAAATACTCACTATACCTCTCAGCAAATAGCTTGGGGTGTCTACTTTCCAAAATGGGGTCATTTGGGGGGGTTTTGTGCCACCTGGGCTTTCCATGGCCTCCGAAACTGTGATAGGCAGTGAAGAGTGAAATCAAAAATTCACGCCCTTAGAATGCCTGAAGGCGGTGCTTGGTTTTCGGGGTCCCGTATGCGGCTAGGCTCCCAAAAAGTCTCACACATGTGGTATCCCCGTACTCAGGAGAAGCAGCAGAATGTATTTTGGGGTGTAATTTCACATATCCCCATGGCATGTTTGAGCAATATATCATTTAGTGACAACTTTGTGCAAAAAAAATAAAAAATAAAAAAAAAATTTGTCTCTTTCCCGCAACTTGTGTCGCAATATAAAATATTCCATGGACTCGACATGCCTCTCAGCAAATAGCTTGGGGTGTCTACTTTCCAAAATGGGGTAATTTGGAGGGGTTTTGAACTGTCCTGGCATTTTATGCACAACATTTAGAAGCTTATGTCACACATCAACCACTCTTCTAACCACTTGAAGACAAAGCCCTTTCTGACACTTATTGTTTACATGAAAAAGTTTTGTTTTTTTTGCAAAAAAATTACTTTGAACCCCCAAACATTATATATTTTTTTAAAGCAAATGCCCTACAGATTAAAATGGTGGGTGTTTTATTTATTTTTTTCACACAGTATTTGCGCAGCGATTTTTCATACGCATTTTTTGGGGAAAAAAACACACTTTTTTAAATTTTAATGCACTAAAACACACTATATTGCCCAAATGTTTGATGAAATAAAAAAGATGATCTTAGGCCAAGTACATGGATACCAAACATGACATGCTTTAAAATTGCGCACAAACGTGCAGTGGCAACAAAATAAATACATTTTTAAAAGCCTTTAAAAGCCTTTACAGGTTACCACTTTAGATTTACAGAGGAGGTCTACTGCAAAAATTACTGCCCTCGATCTGACCTTCGCGGTGATACCTCACATGCATGGTGCAATTGCTGTTTACGTTTGACGACAGACCGCCGCTTGTGTTCGCCTTAGCGCGAGAGCAGGGGGCGACGGGTGCTTTTTTTTTTTTTTTCTTTGTTATTTTTTTGCTTTTTTATCTTATTTTTAAACTGTTCCTTTCATTTTTTTTTTTTTTTATCATTTTTATTGTTATCTCGGGGAATGTAAATATCCCCTATGATAGCAATAGGTAGTGACAGGTACTCTTTTTTGAAAAAATTGGGGTCTATTAGACCCTAGATCTCTCCTCTGCCCTCAAAGCATCTGACCACACCAAGATCGGTGTGATAAAATGCTTCCCCAATTTCCCAATGGCGCTATTTACATCCAGCGAAATCTAAGTCATAAAATGCTCGTAGCTTCCGGTTTCTTAGGCCATAGAGATGTTTGGAGCCACTCTGGTCTCTGATCAGCTCTATGGTCAGCTGGCTGAATCACCGGCTGCATTCTCAGGTTCCCTGTTGAGACAGGAGAGCCAGAGAAAAACACGGAAGACGGTGGGGGGGGGCATTCCCTCTCATGGCTTGTAAAAGCAGTCTAGAGGCTAATTAGCTGCTAGGATTGCTTTTACATGAAAGCCAACCGCTGGCTGAAAAGAATGATACCAAGATGATACCTAAACCTGCAGGCATCATTCTGGTATAACCACTCAAAGTCGTGAATGGCGTACCTGAAGACAAAAAAATGGTTAACAATAAAGCACAGTAAACGGTAAAGTATAAAAAATTGCATACCTGAAAAGCAAACATGATAAAACATAATAACAATAAAACATTGCAGAATAGAATACAGTAAAAAAGAGCAGAACAATAGAGAGAATAGAGAGAGAGAGAACAATAAAACGACAACTATTTTTTTTTTTTTTATATATATATATATATATTTTTTTTACACTTTTTTTGTAACTAACTTTTATAACTGTAACCGGTTCCAGGTTCGGGTCTCTCAAAATGCGATGGCATCTTGGGAGACCCTGTGAAAGTGTGCCTAGTCTGTGGAATGCTGTACCCTACGCTAATACTCAACTAGTGCATGGTAGCGTTCAAAACATTCACCAATGCAAAGACCAGGATTGTCAGGACAGGAGGGACAATAATAGCGGGTGTCACGCCTATATCCGCGCTTGCTGCAGACACGACATCTTTTTTGGGGGGTTCGTTGGGTAGGGGTACTCGGGAGGACATAAAGAAAATGCCTCTCATGCAGCCGACTGCATTTGGTTGGGGATGTGAATGGGGGAAGTACGGGCGCTGCAGAAGTGGTGGGTTCCCAATTAGGATTGGCGAATGCAGCAGGAAGGGCATTATGGGCACGACGGGCCTGTGTTTGTCTTCTTGGTGGCAGCGGGACACTACTTGTGCTTGCCACCTCACCAGCTTGAACTGCACTTATGGGACTCGCCACGTCACCAAGTGTTACTGCAGTGCTGGTTTGACTACGACCGGGGTGTACTAGGCCGCTGGTGCTTGCCAGTTCAATAAAAAGCTACCAAAAAAACTGTTAGTGATCGCAGGGATCAGGCCTGACTCTGCGAACGCTGCAGTTATGCATTAAGTGTTTTGTAAGTGACAGTGATCGATCGATACTGCACTTGGGTGGGCTGAGCTGGGCCGGGCGGAGGGGCAAAATGCAGGTGGTAGCAGGTATCTGGGCTGATCCCGCTAACACTGCGTTTTTGGGAACCCTAAACTGCTGGGGACGCCAGTATAGATCTGATCGGATCAGATATTGATCCGTTCAGATACTATACCACTAAGGGAGGTGTATGCTGCGTGCGTGGGTGTTAGCGGTACTGGCGCTAACCTGACGCTGCTTGGGGCTGGTGCTTGCCAGTTCACCAAAATACTACCAAAAAAACTGTTAGCGATCGCAGGGATCAGGCCTGACTCTGCGAACGCTGCAGTTATGCATTTAGTGTTTTGTAAGTGTCAGTGATCGATCGATACTGCACTTGGGTGGGCTGGGCTGGGCCGGGCGGAGGGGCAAAACGCAGGTGCTAGCAGGTATCTGGGCTGATCCCGCCAACACTGTGTTTTTGGGAACCCTAAACTGCTGGGGACGTTAGTATAGATCTGATCGGATCAGATATTGATCCGATCAGATACTATACCACTAAGGGAGGTGTACGGTGCGTGCGTGGGTGTTAGCGCTACTGGCGCTAACCTGACGCTGCCTGGGGCTGGTGCTTGCTTGCCAGTTCACCAAAATACTACCAAAAAAACTGTTAGCGATCGCAGGGATCAGGCCTGACTCTGCGAACGCTGCAGTTATGCATTTAGTGTTTTGTAAGTGACAGTGATCGATCGATACTGCACTTGGGTGGGCTGGGCGGAGGGGCAAAACGCAGGTGCTAGCAGGTATCTGGGCTGATCCCACTAACACTGCGTTTTTGGGAACCCTAAACTGCTGGGGACGCTAGTATAGATCTGATCGGATCAGATATTGATCCGATCAGATACTATACCACTAAGGGAGGTGTATGCTGCGTGCGTGGGTGTTAGCGGTACTGGCGCTAATCTGATGCTGCCTGGGGCGACGCATATCACCGCCGGGCGATCAGGGGGCTAAACCTTTATTCGGTAATAAACGGCGGGTGCCCTGACACTATAAAAAATAAACAAACTAACCAGCGTCAACCGTAACACTTATACGGTGATCACTGGTGAAAGTGTTAACTAGGGGGCAATCAAGGGGTTAAAACATTTATTAGATAGTATATGGGGGTCCCTGTCGCTATAAAACGCTGACGGCGAACCTAAATATTTACCTCCCTAACTAGCGTCACCAGCAACACTAATACAGCGATCAGAAAAATGATCGCTTAGTGACACTGGTGACGGGGGTGATCAAGGGGTTAAAACTTTATTAGGGGGGGTTAGGGGGGTATCCTAGACCTAAAGGGGGCTAACAGTAACTGTCCTAACACTGTAACTGTCACAAACTGACACCTAGCAGTAATCAGAAAAAAAAAAAAACCCTGCTTGGTGTCAGTTTGTGACGGGGGGGGGGGTGATTGTGGGGGGATCGGGGGGCGATCGGGGGGGGATTGGGGTGTTTTGTGTGCCTGGCATGTTCTACTGTGTGTGTGTGTTGGTGCACTCACATCGATGTCTTCTCCCCTCGGCGCTGGAACGGAAACTACCGAGCCGAGGAGAGATGACATCATTTCCTTTGCTGCTGTTTAGCATACAGCAGCAAAGGAATGTTCCCATTGGCGGCGATCGCGAGGGGGGGGCCACGAACGGATGGCCTCCCCCTCACCGCCGATCGCCGGGGAACAAAAGACGACCGCCTCGGGCACCCCACCCGCGGAAGGCAAATCACGTACATGTACGTGATTTTGCCTGTCCGTGCCACCTTGCCGACGTACATCGGCGTGAGGCGGTTGTCAAGTGGTTAAAGGGATTTCAATGGTGCGTTTTTTTGTTGTTTTAAAATAACAAACATATCATACTAACCTCCATTGTGCAGCTCGTTTGCACAGAGTGGCCCCGAACCTGCTCTTCTGGGGTCCCCTGGCAGCTCTCGCGGCTCCTCCCCGCATCAGATAACCCCCTAGGGGAAGCACTTGGTTACCTTGCGGGACCGTTCCCGAGTCCAGCATTTGGCGTCCATAGCCGCAGAATGTATGACTCGTCCCTGCCCCCCCCCGGCGCCCGTGTCATTGGATTTGATTGACAGCAGCGGGTGCCAATGACTGCGCTGCTATCAATCTATCCAATCAAGAGCCAAGAACCCCAGGCAGAGAGACAGCGTGTCCCCGGCGGGTCAAGTTCCAGGGCTCAGGTAAATAAAACGGGGGGGGGGGGGGGTGGTCACTGCCAGGTGTTTTTTCACCTTAATGCATTAAGGTAAAAAAACACGAAGGTTTACAACCCCTTAAAAGTGGTTGTAAAGGCACAAGGTTTTAATCCTCATGCATTCTATGCATGAAGGTAAAAAACCTTCTGTGTACAGCAGTCCCCCCAGCCCCTCCTTCAATACTTACCTGAGGCCCCTTTCGATCCAGCGATGTCCACGACAGCTTTGCCTTTCCCGGGACCATTGGCTCCCGCTGCTGTTAACCACAGCCAGTGAGCCAATCAGGAGACAGAGGGGGCAGGGCCACGCTGCGGTTCCGTCTGTGAATGGACACATGGAGCCACTTATCGGGAGCGCACCTGCTAGGGTGCCCCCATTGCAAGGTGCTTGCTGTGGGGGCACCTGGCAGGAGGGAGGGGCCAGGAGTGCTGAAGAGGGACCCGAGAAGAAGAGGATCTGGGCTGCTTTGTGCAAAACTTGTGCCACTGGTAAGTATAACATGTTTGTTATTTTTTTTAAAATTGGACTTTACAATCACTTTAACTCTTTTACTACACAAAACCAGTCCATGATAGAATGGTACCAGCCAGTTATGGATGGAAATTTGTAGCCGTCACACACTTTGAGATCAGCCCTGGTACTATTGCTGAAGCTATGTGCAGATAAAATACCATTACACACCAGACTATGGGCTGTGTAAGAATTAAATAATAATGATGCACTTGCACTTTGCTTGGAATGTACAGTGGGGCAAAAAAGTATTTAGTCAGCCACCAATTGTGCAAGTTCTCCCATTCAAAAAGATGAGAGAGTCCTGTAATTGTCATCATAGGTATACCTCAACTATGAGAGACAAAATGTGGAAACAAATCCAGACAATCACATTGTCTGATTTGGAAAGAAATTATTTGTAAATTATGGTGGAAAAGAAGTATTTTGTCAATATCAAAAGTTCATCTCAATACTTTGTTATATATCCTTTGTTGGCAATGACAGAGGTCAAACGTTTTCTGTAAGTCTTCACAAGGTTGTCACACACTGTTGCTGGTATGTTGGCCCATTCCTCCATGCAGATCTCCTCTAGAGCAGTGATGTTTTGGGGCTGTCGCTGGGCAACACGGACTTTCAACTCCCTCCAAAGGTTTTCTATGGAATTGAGATCTGGAGACTGGCTAGGCCACTCCAGGACCTTGAAATGCTTCTTATGAAGCCACTTCTTCGTTGCCCGGGCGGTGTGTTTGGGATCATTGTCATGCTGAAAGACCCAGCCACGTTTCATCTTCAATGCCCTTGCTGATGGGAGGAGGTTTGCACTCAAAATCTAAATGGCCCCATTCATTCTTTCATGTATACGGATCAGTCGTCCTGTTCCCTTTGCAGAGAAACAGCCCCAAGCATAATGTTGCCACCCCCATGCATCAGAGTAGGTATGGTGTTCTTTGGTTGCAACTCAGCATTCTCTCTCCTCCAAGCACAACGAGTTGTGTTTCTACCAAACAGTTCTACTTTGGTTTCATCTGACCATATGACATTCTCCCAATCCTCTTCTGGATCATCCAAATGCTCTCTAGCAAACCTCAGACGGGCCCGGACATGTACTGGCTTAAGCAGGGGGACACGTCTGGCATGCAGGATCTGAGTCCCTGGTGGAGTAGTGTGTTACTGATGGTAGCCTTTGTTACGTTGGTCCCAGCTCTCTGCAGGTCATTCACTAGGTCCCCCCGTGTGGTTCTGGGATTTTTACTCACCGTTCTTGTGATCATTTTGACCCCACGGGGTGAGATCTTACGTGGAGCCCCAGATCGAGGGAGATTTTCAGTGGTCTTGTATGTCTTCCACTTTCTAATTATTGCTCCCACAGTTGATTTCTTCACACCAGGCTGCTTGCCTATTGCAGATTCAGTCTTCCCAGCCTGGTGCAGGTCTGCAATTTTGTCTCTGGTGTCCTTCGACAGCTCTTTGGTCTTCACCATAGTGGAGTTTGGAGTGTGACTGTTTGAGGTTGTGGACAAGTGTCTTTTATACTGATAACAAGTTCAAACAGGTGCCATTAATACAGGTAATGAGTAGAGGACAGAGGAGCCTCTTAAAGAAGAAGATACAGGTCTGTGAGAGCCAGAAATCTTGCTTGTTTGTAGGTGACCAAATACTTAGTTTCCACCATAATTTGCAAATAAATTCTTTCAAAAATCAGACAATGTGATTGTCTGGATGTTTCCACATTTTGTCACTCATAGTTGAAGTATACCTGTGATGACAATTACAGGCCTCTCTCATATTTTTAAGTGGGAGAACTTGCACAATTGGTGGCTGACTAAATACTTTTTTGCCCCACTGTAATTGTAATGTATGCAGGAGTGGCCCTGTTACCACAAGGTCACTTTTACCCAATAGGTCACTTGGAAAAGAAGCGCAAACCTTTGCAGCGGTTCATGTATTGAAAAGTTGCTGCTTCTCTACCCCCCAGCCACTGCAAGTATTTAACAACCCCGGGTATGTATAATACCTGCTGCCCCTTCAGCTACTTTGGTTCCTTCTTCTGATTCATACGTTACTACAGGATACAAGCCAGGGAAGAATCAAGGAGGGAGATTTACTAAAACTGGAGCACTCAAAATGATGCAGCTGTGCACAATAGCCAATCAGATTCTAACTTCAGCTTGTTTAATTAGGCTTTGACAAATAGACCCGGTTCACACTTGTGCGATGTGAGAACACCGCGAATCCACACTGCCATATGCGAATCGCTGGGGAGTGTCAATACATTGTTAACGACACCCTCAGTTCAGGTTGCATATCGCACTGCGAACTGACAGTTCGGACATGAATCAGATCGCATATGTGTGAACACACATGCGATCCGATTCTGGTCCGAACAGAAAAAAGGGTCCTGTGCGTGTTTGGACCGAATGCGGTGCGATATCAGCCATACTATCTGTATGGCTGATATTACACCGCACAGACATCGCATGTGAATAATGTGAACAGCAGTGCGCTGCGAATTATATGCGATGTCTGGCATCGCACAAGTGTGAACCGTGCCTTAAATCTGGAAACTGGTTTCTGTGCAGAGCTGCACCAGATTTTGCACACTCCAGTTTTAGGAAATCTTCCCCAAGTATATGGCTCATCTGATGGTTAAACACTTTCAGCAGCTGGGGAGCGGAGATGCAGTGGTTCTTTAGTACTCAGGCCAGCAGAAAGGTATTCATGCTTCTTTTACAGGCAGGCTATGGGGTAAAGGTGAGTCTGTGGTTAACAGGTACTTTACCATGACAAACATGTCCTACTTACCTGCCCTGTGCAATGGTTTTGCACAGAGCAGCCTTGATTCTCCAAATGCCCCCATAGCAAGCCCCTTGCTATGAGGTTACTCATGCAGGCTTGATCCCGAGCTGTGCTATGTGTGTCCATAGACACACAGCATGGCTTCCCCCCCCCCTATTCTCTCCTCATAGGCTGAGGCTGACAGCTGCCTACATGTCCAGTGAGGAAAGAAAGCGGTGACCAGCAGGGACCGGACAAGATTGGAACCATCGATGGGCAGGCTGATTGTCAATCCATCAATTGACTTGAGTACAACCATGCATGCTGGATTTTTACATGTGATTATTGCCAGCAGCTATAGTTGCTAGCAATAATCGCTGTGTGTTCTACTGGCAGAGACAACTCCCCCCATCAGGAAAACACAACAGCTCCATGGGAGGGTTTCCGCCATCAACACTGACTGACTATGTTGCAGGAAAGAAAATCACATCATCTATGGCCAGCTTTACAACTACTTTAAATGCCAAGTTCACCTTTCCAAAAAATAGCCTATGCAATCAAGGGGGTCTTAGTGGATAATGAAAACCTGTGCCGCTTTGTAAAATGATCATTCATTTTATTGTTTAACCTGACGGCCATTTGGATCCCCTCAGAAGCCTGGCTAATAAACCTTTAGATAGCAAACCGACATCCTGAGTTGTACATGATAACTGTAGGATGCTCACTCCCAGCATTGCAGATTGCAGAACTGAAAACCAATGTGATAAGAAGCAGGGGTTGCTAACTAGTTTTTTTTAGGCTTCTGAGGGGACCAAAATGACCTACAGGTAAAACAATAAAATTAATAAATAACTTTACAACACAGCACAGATTTCTAATATCTACTGAGGCTATTATGTAACCTTTAGCCCTGGTTCACATTGATGCGATTTGGTATACGATTTGACATGTCAAATCGCATGCCAAATCGCCGGCAATGGCAGTGTCCGAATCGGTGCAAAGCCGCATTTGCCGTGCCGCACCGATTCCAAAAAGTAGTTTCTGTACGGTGCGATCTTCATTTGACATCTGTGCAGAAACCCGCACAGATGTCTTTGAAATCGCCCCTGAATTCGGAACCGACATGCGGGAATGAAATCGTGTGAGTTCAGGTGAACTCACATGATTTCAATCCCGCAGTCAGTGTGAACCTGGGCTTAATCTTACCCAAGAGAAGCTTTAATCAATGAGCACTGTTGCGGCCAACTGGTAAATTAAAATTAGAAACATTTTAATAACAGTTTAAAATGTTTTAAATCTGGGGGAGGAAGCGGAGTCACCGGCAACAGACATGTCCAGCTGAAGCTCCACATCTCTCGGGACTCCTCGGCTTATAAAGACACCCGCAAGGCATGGTAAACTGAAAATAATCTTACCATAAGCCTCCTCAGTGACCCTGGGATAAATAAAATGGTCTTTGGTGCCTCCCGAGGTAAAAATAAACTAAAGAATGCCAAGGATACATATAGTCTAGAGGGCTCTGTAAAATGGCACAGCCTCCTTCCTCATACACAGGCACATCTTGTGGTGCTAAGCAACTGCAGTTACCTCAGGATGCCTATAATGACTGACTGTGAATACAGCGCCGCCTCACAAGAAAAACAAACAGATTCCCTACATCCAAATATTTTGAGACAAATAGAAAAAATGTTACAGAAAGCCTTAAAGCAGACCTCAGACTATATACCTGAAAGTCTCACAAAAGAAATCCATGAGTTAGGCTAGCGCACTTCTGACCTAGAGATCAGAGTGGATGACATTAAAACGAATGTACTGTCCCATGATGATGAATTAAAGACTCTTAAGGAAGAAAACCTTATTCTGCAAACACGCTTAGAGGACTTTCAAAATAGAGCACGTTGATCAAATCTTCCTATACGAGGAATACCTGAGACTATTGTTGACCTTCATTCTACTATGACCGCACTTTTCCAAGAACTACTACCCGTCAATCCCGGTCAATCGTTTGGAGATGGATAGGATTCACAGAGCTTTAACACCACGCAAACCAGAAGGTTCCTCTCGTGATATTATTTCGAACTTCCACTTCTATTGCACCAAAGAACAACTAATGGCTACAGCTAGAGGAAAAGATTCCCTCATCTTCCAAGATCATCCTTATCAGCTTTTTGCTGACCTTTCCCCAATTACTGTGGCTAAATGACGTGCACTGTAACCCTTATTTCATAATCTACAGCAACGCCAGATCCCTTATCAATGGGGATTCCCATTTTCTATCTGCTTTACCTATCAAGGTGTCAAACATTCCTGTAGATCTGAAAAAGATAGAGGCCGACAAAATTCCTCTAAGAGAAGTCGATTCAATGTTTCTGATATAGATCCTGTAGACAAAATGGACTGAATGACTTTCACTCCTCATCTTGAAGCGCATTCAATCTTAAGGCTTTGTCTTTGGTCACTAAGTAATTTACCACCTTCAGTATAATCTGACTAAACTTATTTAAAATAACACTGTTCTATTAAGTTTTGAACTTCCCCCCTTTTAACCCCCACAACCTCACATAAACATATTTTATGTTTTATCTATTTACCCCCTCCCCCCCTTAAGCCAATGAGATACCTATTGTCTCGATTATAACCTTATTTACTTATCAAGTTATTTTTTTAAATGGAAGTACTTCTATTGTTTTATATTTAATGATACTGTTTATTAATATCACCATTTTCCTTCTTCATTACTGGCAATCCTATGATAAGTAATATTGCTATGCAAACTATACAGTTTCTTATTTTAATTTATTTTTTCCCTAGGGTTACCAGAAGGTACATATACTCATCTTACAGTATAGGTATTAATAGTGAATTAACCTTTAATTATTTTTTTTTACCCTTGCACCATTTTTTTTTCTTTTTTTCTCAACGGCCGAACTTGGGTGTCCAAGTATTTCTCTTTTTCTGTATATAGATCTAGGCCATTGGGGTCTCGAGAGATTGTCACTGCTCCCCCTATCTTTCTGTCCTAGGATAAACCTCCATTCTGACCTATTATTGGAGGACCTCCTCGGATAGATACTAGGCCTCTGAGTTAGCGTTTTTTTACACACTCAGTACGCCGCCTTTTTACTTTTCTTATTTGCACAATTTACTTACTATTATTTGACTATATGACTCTTACTCTCTCTTTCTCCCTCTTTATTCTGTCGCTACTCCCCTCTTGGATCTTGCCCCCCCCCCAGGGTAATTGTAGACTCACAATCTATGAATGCAGTATACTACAATATTTCCTTTAAAATGTAAAAATACACCCTTTTCCCTTCTGACAGAGATCAAAGACCCAGAAGGTTGCTATGTTATACTCACAGGATATCTATTTGCTTCTCTAATCACAGTGGTATCCTACTATGCTCCTAACAAAACTCCATCCTCATTCCTCTCCCATTTATTACAGGTAATTGATACTCATAAAAAGGGCACACTTTTAATCTGTGGAGATTCGAATCAAGTCCTTTATCCTTTTTTAGATAAATCCCCAACACCTTTTGCATCTAGTTCTCAATCTCGTAAGTTCCAACAACTTCTTCAACAACACTCTTTATTAGATTCTTGGCGTGAAATCAATCCTGCTAGGTGCTAATTTACCTTTTATTCTCATCCCCATAAATCATTTTCCCGTATTGATCATATTTTCATCTCAATAGGCATGACCCCTGAACTCCTTTCTTCATCTATTATCCCTTTTACATGGACTGACCACTGTGCTGTACTTTCAACTTTCACTTCTCTAATATCCTAAACACAAGATTCTACATGGCGTATTAATGACTCAATCCTATCTCATCCATCACACTCCTCTGATCTAGAAATAGCCATAAAAGATTACCTGGCCAATAATGAGACACCTGATATATCCCCACTGACCCTATGGGAAGCTCATAAACCTGTTCTCCGTGGGGTTTGTATACACCAAGCCTCATTTCTTAAAAGAGAAAAATGACAACTAAAACAAAAATTAGAAGCAGAATTTAATACATGCCACACAATCTTTCAATCCAATCCTACCCCTGTGACTAAATTAAAGCTTGATAAAGCATGTTTAAACCTTGACCTTTTTTTATCAGAATCTGTAGATAAAATGTTATGCAAGTCCAAACATACATTTTAATTTAAAGGGAATAAACTCTTTTAGCCCGAGCACTTAAAAAACTGATTCGCCCCTTTAAACCGATTCGACTGATATGATCTCATGATACATTTACTAGTAATCCAGTAAAGATCCTCCACACCTTTCAAAAACATCTTACCTCCTTATATAAAAAGGGAGGGTCTTTTGATCAAACTTTAGCAGAATAATTTTTTTCACAAATCAAACTTCCTACTATTCCTTTAGCCCAATGCGATTTTCTTGAAAGCCCCATTACAGCTATCAAAATTAAATTAGCAATAAACTCTCTTAAACCAAATAAACATCCAGGCCCAAATGGCTTCT
Source organism: Lithobates septentrionalis (assembly GCA_037952835.1). Taxonomy (NCBI): domain Eukaryota; kingdom Metazoa; phylum Chordata; class Amphibia; order Anura; family Ranidae; genus Lithobates; species Lithobates septentrionalis. The sequence continues at coordinate 1,623,278 of JBBDGP010000182.1, read as the reverse complement.
CTGCCCTATACTATAAGAAATTATCTCATATCCTTGCTCCAATGTTAACAGATACATTTAATTCTCTCCTTAACGATCAATCCTTTTGCCCCGAAACATTAACGGCTATAATTTCAATGATCCCCAAACCTCAGTCAGACGATATATCCTGTTCTAACTATAGACCCATATCATTACTCAACTTGACATTAAGTTACTAGCGAAAGTCTTAGCGAGCCACTTAAATAGTGTAATAGGTTCTTTAATAAATAAAGACCAGGTCGGCTTTATCCCACAGTGCCAAGCGGCAGATAATGTACGCACGACTACTTTACTAATTTAAGCAGCTAAATCACAACAAATACCCATCTGTCTCTTATCTTTAGATATCCAAAAAGCATTTGATATAGTTTCGTGGCATTACCTGCATTTTGTCCTGCAGTGTTGGGGATTTGGTCCTCGTTTTCTTTTTTAACAGAAAAGTTTATTGAACAAATCAGCATTACAATATAATCAGCATTCGACAATCAAGTATTCCTTGTTACATAGTCAATTAGTATGTTCATACCAGAGAGTGGCACCTTTTAGGTCAATATAGCCATTTCTTAACATTCCTTTAACAGTAAACACCCGATGATGTTATTTGCAGTTTCTACCTATCACTCAAAAGGGCAGACAAACTCTTCCCCCTCGAGTGGATGAGAACCCCTCACACAGAAGAAGTGTATTCCTCACCAGTGATCTCTTCAGTGGCATAGTCGAGTGTTGTCCAGCGCGGGGAGGGGGGGGCAGAAATGCCCCCAACCCAACAGGGGGAGAATCCCTCACTTGGTCCCCCTCCTCTCCGGCCCCTAGCCCCGCGCCTCCACTCACACCGACCACACCTTATCAAATTTAGCCGGGCATTGCCTGCTCTCGTATGTGAGTTTGTAGAGGGGGAAGTACTGAGTCTATAGCCTTTTTCCATGATGTGAGGGTAAGGGGTTCGGCTGATTTCCAATGCAACAATATCTCTCTCCTAGCATAGAAGAGGGAGAACTTTATGCAGAGTTTCATATATCTGTCCCCCTCAACCTCGTCCAGGTAACTTAATAGAAGCACCATGGGCTCCGGTGGCACCATAGATCCCCCCATATCGCTGAGTTTCTCCGCCACTCCCTCCCAGTAGGTTCGGAGCCTGGGACAGGCCCAAACCATATGCCAGAAGGTCCCCTCCTCAGTCCTGCATCTGGGGCAGTTTGGGTCTGTGTGGGGTGAAGTATGCCCTGTGTATAAATTTAAGCTGAAGGAATCTGTCTTTGGCAGCTATCATAGAGGGGATGAAGGTGGACAAACAGTCCTCCCATTCGTCTTCCCCTAGAGCTGGTATGTCCTCCTTCCATTTGTCCATTGTGCGGGTGGGTTTAATGTCATTGGCTACCGTGAGATAAAGATATAGCGTGGAGAGGGGTTTCCCTATCTCACTCGAAGTCAGTAGTCACTCAACTGAGTCCGGCTCCAGAGTTAGTGTGTCTGAGAACTGAGCCCTCAATGCATGTCTCAGTTGCCAGTACTGAAACTCAAAGGAGCCGGGTATGGAGTATTGTCTCTTCATTTTATTAAAGGACATAATTTCTCCGTTTACTATGACATGTTTGAGGGCAATGATCCCCCGTTTAGCCCAGTGTGCTGGATCTGGTATATCACAGAGATGAGGTAGTATAGGATTTCCCCACAGTGGAGTGTGTGGGGAGATGCAGTTGGGTTTAGCATAAATAGCCCTGGCCTCCCTCCGTGCTCCAATAGTTGTCTTCATGGACCCTGACAATAGATAGGGGGCTTTCAATCCCCGGTATACTAAATTGCTCAGCGTTGCGTACGATGCCAAAATTGCAGCCTCCAGTCTCACCGCCGGATTCTGCCTGGGCTGGGAGAACCACCAGCGTACCGTGACCAAGACGGCCGCCCAGTAGTAGATTAAGAAGTTGGGGAGAGGGGGGGGCGTGGCTTGATGGTGAAGAGAGCAGTCGCATAGACTCACAACTCCGGCTCTCAACGACCATCCTTCCTTTATCCTTGGTCCTATCTCCTCGTGGAAGGTACCGTTTTGTTCCCCACAGCTGTGGGCATCTTTCAGGCTGGCAGAAATGGTGAAATATGGGCCGCCTCGGCCCTCACACACGGCGGAACAACTGGCGCGGTTCAAGATGGCGCCGAGACACATTCAGAGCAAACAGGTATGTTGCAGCCTTCCTCCTCTGCTGTCCAGGGCTCTGCAACAGGGGTGAGTGCTTCAATTCCTGCTATATTTGGCACGCAAACAGACCCCCTACAGACGCAGGAATCACAGCAATTTGTTGAACATAGTCAGTCTGCGGACTCTCCCCCTGCTGAGCCTACACTATCCTCCAATATGCTGGCTATTCAGGACTGCAAAGCCTCCCTATCTACCCAGATAGCCTCTATCTGCATGGACTTCTCATTTTTAAAACAAGTTCTCCAGAACCTCCGTGACCGAACCGGAGACGCTGAGGAACGTATTAGTACTTTAGAGGACACTTTGAACCCCATGTCTGTAACTATGCGTGATACTACTAGCGAAATGACGATTTGGAAAATCGTTCTTGCAGGAACAATCTTAGATTTGTGGGTTTCCCAGAATGCGCGGAAGGCCCCCATCCAGAAAAATTTCTTTATTCCTGTTTGCGAGACATTTTTGGTAAAGATGCACCCTTATTCTCACATGTCATAGAGCATGCGCACCGCACCCCTCCTCGCCCCTCTCCAGTGGTTGCCCCACCACGCTCCATTATTGCATGCATCCTCAATTTCCAGGATAAAGTGGCCATCCTACGCCTTGCATGAGAAAAAGGCCCGCTTAAGTTTAACGGTAACAATATTTCTGTTTATCCGGACTTTTCTGCTGAAGTTCAACGTCAATGGATCTCCTTCTCGGCGGTGAAATCTCGCCTGCATACGGAAGGCCTGTCCTATGCCATGCTCTTCCCTGCCAAGTTGCACATTATTCACGATGGCAGGGCCCACTTCTACACCAGTCCTAAGGAAGCTATGGCGTGGCTGAATGATCAATATGGAACAGTCCGCAGACGCAGAGATGATTGAAGTTACCATTAATCTATAATGATACTTACCAGTTGCCTTAATTTAGACCCCCGTGCACCCCTGCATAACTCAGTGCCTTTGCCTTTGCGGCCTTCATCTCTAAATTTTCTCCTGCATTTGTACTGTTTGCCACCCTGACCTGTCTGGAGTGAAGGCCATTTTGCACTTTCTTCCGCACGGACGACTAGGCCATGCATTTTACACCAATACATGCTAAAAACTTTTTTGTCATCAGTTGAGAGCCTCACCCGATCTCACGTTACCCTCCTACCGATTTGTGGCAAGGCCACGGAACAGTTTTTGACCTCCACGGTTTTATTTTTAGGAAGCTCTTCCAGTTTGGGATCCGAAGCTCGCTAAGTTTGGGATGGCCGAGCAGGGTGGGGGGCAAGGGGTTTTCAGGGACTTTGCTGGTGGTTTTTTTTTCATGTTTTTTTTTCTTTTTTTTCCTCTTCCAGCTCATCGCTGCAACTTTTACTCAAGAGACTTTTTTTTCTCAGGTTACTGCCTATGGCGGATTGTTAATGCTTCTGTTTTTTATTTTTTTCTTCTAATTTTGGATTGTATTACCTTGCTGGGAGATCCAGGCACTTTTTTTGCTCATGTGCTTGTATGTGCTTCAGTTCGCGCGGCCTGTCTGGTCATGTATGTATTGGCTCAAGTGTTTACCTGTGCTTACTCATTATTACATATTCTATTATGGCAAAGCCTCTAAGGATAGTCTCATGGAATACTAGAGGTCTGTATGCACCTCAGAAAAGATCCTTGTTTTTTTCTGTTAAAAAAATGTCATCCTCATATTATATGCCTCCAGGAGACTCACCTTACGGGCTCTAAGACAAGGGCCTTAGGGGGGTATCTATCCTACTGGCCAAATCTCTCCCAGCTGAGATGATAAAAGGTAAAACAGACCCGGAAGGGAGGTTTATTGTTCTTACTTTACAGATTTCCACTGTAACCTTTACACTGGTGAACATTTATATCCCCCCCCCCCCATTTTCAGTAGAGGTACTCTCCAAATTGTCACTCCAACTACTGAATAGACCCCCCCCAGCCCCCTGCTATATGTGGGAGATTTTAATGCGGTCTTGGATGCTGCAATGGACCGTCTGGGAGGGGGAGGTTGGTCCTTTTCCTCATTTGTGGACTGGGTTCAGGTGCATGGCCTAACAGAGGTGTTACGTTGGAAACATCCGGATGAGCGCCACTTTTCCTGCCATTTGGATTCTTTTCATACCATGTCTAGACTAGACTTGGCGTTTGCTCCAGCGGAGACCCTTCCTGTGGTTTCCGTTGTTTCATATTTGCCCAGAGGAGTTTCAGATCATGCTCCTCTGTGAACCTCCTCCTCCTCCCAGGTTCGGGACCTGCCCTGTGGCGTCTAAACTCATACTGGTTGGAGGACGAGGTAGTGCAGGGGGAATGTAAGACAGGCATTTCTAATTACTGGAAAGATAATCTGGGTAAAGTAGACCCCTCCATAGAATGGGACGCGTTCAAGACTACTCTGAGGGGCACCTTTATGTCTATCACGGTGATCTTACGGAAAAATAATCAGATGCTTACTGAGGAACTTGAGACTGTTATGGTGCGCGCAGAGTCTGCTTATGCCTCAAACCCTGCCTCTGACACGGGAGAGGCATGGTTACAGAGCCGCAGGGAGTATGAACTCCATCTGCTAGATCTCACACAAAAGCGCTTGTTGCATGTTTCTCAGAAATCGTTTGAACATGGTAATAAAGCCAGACGTCTCTTGGCATATCTGACCAGACCTGATTATTCCCCCATTTCCATACCATGTATCATTACTACCCAAGGTACCGTTAGCGATAACCCAGGGGATATCTTAGATTCCTTTTTAAGTTTTTGCAAAAAGTTGTATACCTCTAGAGCGGACTATGATGAATCTCAGTTAACTGACTACCTAGCTGACATATCTCTTCCCTCCTTATCAGATGAGGGACTTGATATGCTGGAGACACCTATCTCAGCTGGAGAGATTGCTACAGCAATTTCCCAAATGCCTGTGCATAAGACTCCTGGACCTGACGGCTTCCCGACTGAGTGGTATGCCAAATTCAAAGATCTCTTGTCCCCGTTTCTTATAACAAAGCCCTAGATGTTGGGATCCTCCCCCCAACGATGAGGAAGGCCCTGATAATACTCCTATTAAAACCCCGAAAGGACCCACTTCATTGTGAATCTTACCATCAGATTTCTCTTATTGGCATTAAGATTCTGGCCAAATCGTTTGAATAATGTAGTCGCATCCCTGGTCAATAGCGACCAGGCAGGGTTCATACCTGGCAGATCTACTAGAATGAACATTTGCAGGTTGTTTCACAATCTGCAATATTCACACGACTGTCCCCCCACCCGCGGCATAGTGTCCTTGGACACTTGTAAAGCATTTGATAGTGTGGAGTTGCCATACCTTTTCCGAGTGTTACAGAAATATGGATTTGGCTCCCGTGTTGTAGCATGGATAAAACTTCTTTATACCTCCCCGGTAGCTCGGGTTCGGGTCAATTCCTCTATCACTGATCCCTTCCCGATCACTAGGGACACTCGACAGGGGTGCCCGTTGTCACCCCTGTTGTTTGCCCTGGCCATGGAGCCGCTTGCAATTTGCATTCGCTCCTCCCCCCTAATTAAAGGACTTCCAATTGCTAATATAGAGGAGCGTATTTCATTTTATGCGATGACACATTGGTGTATCTGGCTAATGCGAATGAGTCACTGCAGGCCTTGTTGGAGGAGGTCACTGCCTTTGGGGATTACTCTGGATTCCGGGTTAACTGGGACAAGTCCAGTCTCTTTCCCTTGGATGTGGTGGACCTTCTCCAGTTTCACCCGGCTTCCAACTTCAGGTGGTGTCCTCCTTTAGATATCTAGGAGTTTTGGTTCAGACCCCCTTATCTTTATATGTTACCAATAATCTAGATCCCTTGTTGGCCCGCCTTCAGGAACAGACTAAACAGTGGATGGATTTACCTTTGGACCTCATGGGAAGGGCCAATATTCTTAAGATGATTTACTTACCAAGATTGCTCTATATCCTTTCTAACTCCCCATGTAAAATACCTAAAGCTATCTTCAAAAGCATTGATACGATATGTACTACTTTCTTGTGGAAGGGCGGATCCCCCAAGGTGGCACTCGAAACACTGAATTTACCAGTTCATTTGGCAGGCCTCGCATTTCCAAATTTTTTTCTATTCTATTTGGCATCCCAGCTGGTGCACATACATGATTGGCTGTGCCCAGTTCCGGCTAATGCCTGTACAACCACGGAGGGGGCCATCGCATCTTCCTCGGAAACCCTACATAATATAATTTATAGAGGCCGGGTCCCCGACCGCCTCGGTACCTCCATACTCTCCACTTCCCTTTCATTATTCAAATTTATTGCTAAAAAGATTTCTAAACACTCTTGGCTGAAGTCCCCTAACAACCCTCTGTGGTTTAACCCTAACCTACAGGAGTTGTGCTCCCTTCCGGATGCCAACCGTTGGTATTCCAAAGGGGTTAAATATTTATGCCACCTGTACAACGCCCAGGGCTTTAAAACTTTTTCACAGCTATGTTTGGACTTTGACCTACCAAAATCGTATTTATTTTACTACTACCAGCTAAGACATGCTATACATGCCCAATTTGGTTCCTTGGATGATCCCACTGACCTGTCCCCATTGAAAAAAATGCTTAGGCAGCCAGACCCCACTAAACTTGTATCCACTTACTATGCAGCCTTAATGTCTGACTTTAACCCTAGGTTTCATAAAGCACAAGTAAAATGGACATCGATGGACATTTCCATGGTAGACGAGGACTGGTCAGAATTTATACGTATAAAATTGATACGTATAAAACTTCTGTTATTGCTTCCCGAGACCGTATCATACAGGTAAAAATGTTCCATCAGACCCACCTTACTTCAGCTAGACTACATAGGATGGGTCTCTTGCCCTCGGCTATCTGTTTCCGTGGCTGTGGCCAAGAGGCCGACTTCCTACACGGTTTTTGGTCGTGCCCGATAATTCGGGACTTCTGGGAGGAAGTGGGTGCTTTCATTTCGACAGTGTTGGGCCTCCCCAACATAATTCACCCCAAAAATTGCCTGTTGGGCGTTTTTGGTGACCTACACATACCACCCCATTCTAAGGAGACTGCTCCGCATACTTTATTTTTATGTTAAAAAGTCTATCTTACTGTCCTGAAGGGGTGCACAGACCTCTCTGAAATCCCTCTGGTTAAAACTTATTAATGATTCTATTCCACTGTACAAACTGACTTTTGAAATCCGGAAACGGAATAAAACTTTTTATAAAATATGGGGTAAATGGTTGGTCGGCTAGTCCATTAACCCTTTCTTAACCATGATTTTGATGTACTTGATTGACCATTGATGGGCCGCGCCTCAGGAATTTTTTTTTTTTTTTTTCTGATACCTGGTCCTTTATTACTGTTATGCCACTCCAGTATATCCTTTATTACTATAATTATCTCAAGCCCTTTGCAATGATTTCTGCTTATTTTTATATGCTAAAATAGGTGGCATTTCGGCTCCTATTTCTGTATGACCCGATTGCCAGTTGCTTTTGTTTTTTTTTGTTTTCTTTTCTTCTGTATGTTTTTTTTTTGTATGTTTGTTTTCAACCTAAACCAATAAAAAATATCTTTAAAAAAAAAAAAAAAAAAAAAAAAAGAAGTTGGGGAGAGCTAGGCCTCCACTTGATAGGGGAAGATATAATATACGTTTCGACACCCTAGGCGGCCGCCCAGCCCAGATGAATGAGGCAATCACGCCTTCTCAAGCGACTAAAGAAAGATTTAGGTATGTGGGATGGGGTGTTACGAAAAAAATATAAAAACTTGGGGAGGAACACCATTTTTAAGAGATTGACTCTACCCACAGGGGTAAGCGGGAGGGTGCGCCAAGCCGTACATTTGACGATAAGATGAGTTAGAAGAGGCTGTACATTCTTGTCTATAAAGTCACGTGTGGTGTTGCTGATCTTAATTCCCAGATAGGTAAATTCCTCCACCCACTGAAGAGAGGTTCCCGTGTCCCGCTGCGGAAGCGTGGGATGCAGCGGAAACAGAACTGACTTGCTCCAATTTATATGAACGTCAAAGAATCGGCCGAACTCCTCAAATAGTTCCAGTGACCTCCATAGCGACTGGGAGGCATCGGCAAGATAGAATAGGGCATCATCAGCATAAAGGGACGCCTCTTCCTCTATCGCACTTATCTCTATGCCCCTCACCCCTGGATCAGCCCTCAAAGCAATGGCCAGGGGTTCCACCGCCAGAGCAAACAGTCCAGGCGATAGTGGGCAGCCCTGTCGAGTGCCTCTGCCCAGGGGAAAGCTTTCAGAGAGCGTGCCATTCGTGCGGATTCTTGCTTTGGGGTTTGCATAGAGCATTTTTAACCAGGTCATAAATTGTGGCCCAAACCCGAATTTCGAAAGGACCTCCCACAGATACCCCCATTCCACTGAGTCAAAGGCTTTTTCGACGTTGAGCGACGCCACCACTACCGCCGACCCCGGCTGAGCCCTGTCCATGTGTGTAAAAAGCCTTCTAATGTTGATGTCTGTTCCCCTCCCCGGCATGAACCCGGTTTGGTCCAGATGGAATAGGGGAGCTATAACCGTGTTGAGCCTGTTAGCCAGCACTTTGGCTAGGAGTTTCGCATCAACATTAATCAAGGAGATGGGGCGGTATGAGGCGCATAGGGTTGGATCTTTACCTGGTTTGGGGATCACAATTATCACTGCCTCGCTCAGGGAATCTTGGGAGTTCGAGCTTCTGAGCCTCTGAGAGCATTGCAAGCAAGGCTCTAGTCAGCTCCTCAGCATACTGTTTGTAGAACTCGACCCGTATGCCATCCGGTCCTGGGGACTTACCAGATTGCATGGTTTTTAGAGCTTTAGCTATTTCATCAGAGGTTATGGGAGCATCGAGCTGTTCACGGTATTTTGCTGTCAGGACCGGGGTGTCAATTGGGTCTAGGTAGGAGGTCAGTTCGTCAGTGGTGTAGGCTGCCCTAGAACTGTAGAGGTTCCTGTAGAAAGAGATGAAACTGTCATTTATCTCATCAGGGGTGGAAAGCAGGGTCCCACTAGGTCCCTGTATAGAGGACACACTCATCCCCCCGTCTGTTCCCGTGACAGCCAGGCCAATAACTTCCCGGATCTTTCCTCCTGTTCAAAGATGCGGTGTGATTGGGCCAGCAGTCATTTCTGTGTGAGGGAGGTGCGAATACGAACAACCTCCCCGGTCAGGGACTGGAGTGTGTCATAGTCTCTAGGGTCTTTGGTTCTTATGAATAGTGCTTCCTGCAAGTCCGCCTTCTTTTCAGCACTAATCAAGTCAGCTCTCCTCTCCCTACGAACCTTAGCTATAATTGCCTGATACCTCCCCCTAGTGTACAGGGCCGGTGCTAGACTATTTTGCACCCTAGGCAAGACCAGCAACTTGCGCCCCCCCCCCAAAAAAAAAAAAAAAAAACACACTGAATGGCTTTGTGCAGTGTCATTAAATAATAGCACAACACACTCTTTGATCACAGATCCCAGTGTGTATTGTGTGACAATATGACAGTGCACTTTCTAATTATTTCACTGTGAACACCAGGGCCTGATTGCAAGTGCGACCTTTGCGACCCTGGCCATTTGGCCTGGATTAAGAGCATCATGGGCCTGGTGCTGAGGACTTTGGTCTTTGGTGGGCTCTGGATCATGAAGCCCCTTGCCCTGTATTTTCTCTACAGCCCCGCCTTAACCATCACTTGTGCCTAGGCATTCTTTCCATCACCACCCATTGCACCTGGGACCCCTTTCCTCATCATCTACTGTGCCTGCAGCCTCCCTTGCCTTACCACCCACTGCACCCACAGCCCTCTTCCCTCACCACCTACCATGCCCGTAGCCCTCCTTTATTGCAGAAATACTACAGGGGATGATCAGAGACTGCAGACATAGTACAGGAGATGATCAGAGACTGCAGAAATGGTACAGGAGATGATCAGAGACTGCAGACATAGCACAGGAGATGATCAGAGACTGCAGACATAATACAGGAGATGATCAGAGACTGCAGACATAGCACAGGAGATGATCAGAGACTGCAGACATACTACAGGAGATGATCAGAGACTGCAGACATACTACAGGAGATGATCAGAGACTGCAGACATGGTACAGGAGATGATCAGAGACTGCAGACATGGTACAGGAGATGATCAGAGACTGCAGACATACTACAGGAGATGATCAGAGACTGCAGAGATGGTACAGGAGATGATCAGAGACTGCAGACATAGTACAGGAGATGATCAGAGACTGCAGACATGGTACAGGAGATGATCAGAGACTGCAGACATAGTACAGGAGATGATCAGAGACTGCAGACATAATACAGGAGATGATCAGAGACTGCAGACATACTACAGGAGATGATCAGAGACTGCAGAAATGGTACAGGAGATGATCAGAGACTGCAGACATAGCACAGGAGATGATCAGAGACTGCAGACATACTACAGGAGATGATCAGAGACTGCAGACATACTACAGGAGATGATCAGAGACTGCAGACATAGCACAGGAGATGATCAGAGACTGCAGACATACTACAGGAGATGATCAGAGACTGCAGACATAGCACAGGAGATGATCAGAGACTGCAGACATACTACAGGAGATGATCAGAGACTGCAGACATACTACAGGAGATGATCAGAGACTGCAGACATGGTACAGGAGATGATCAGAGACTGCAGACATACTACAGGAGATGATCAGAGACTGCAGAGATGGTACAGGAGATGATCAGAGACTGCAGACATAGTACAGGAGATGATCAGAGACTGCAGACATGGTACAGGAGATGATCAGAGACTGCAGACATAGTACAGGAGATGATCAGAGACTGCAGACATGATACAGGAGATGATCAGAGACTGCAGACATAGTACAGGAGATGATCAGAGACTGCAAACATAGTACAAGTGTTTCCTAGGCTAGCAGTGACCAGTGTGGAAATACATTGATCACTGCACTGTGTAAACAGGAGTTTACAAGATATAAGTGCCAAAAAAACAAAAGTAATTTCTCAAGCACAGGAGGACAGTAAATGGTTAACAGGTCTGAGAAGCTTCTCCCAGCCTGACCAGATAATGCCTTGAAAGATAACAAATAAAAGTTCAAACAAAACCTAGATGGCCTATATAGCTATAGAAAGAGCTGAAGTTGCAGCATCTTGCAGAAGTCTAATCAGCATTCTCCTGTCCTGTGTTCAGTGTAAATAAAAACACAGATAACAAGCAGCCGCATATTCTACACACAGGACAGGAGAAGCAGAACACACTGATACATTTCTGCAGCCAGCAATGCATTGTGACATATTTGATCTCCATACCTTCTTCATCATGCTCAGGTATGTCGGATCCTCTCCATCCCGCCCTGCTCTGGCCACTAGCATCTTCTAGTCAAATGTGGCGGGCTGGGCAATCTGATTGGCTAAGGAGGTAGTGGGAGGCGGAGCAACTTAGCAGTCACGCCCTCCCACTCAGAAGAGCAGCGCTATTGGCTGCCTGCCCTGTTACACAGACGTCCCTCTCCCTCTAGCATGTGTGAAAGCCGATGGGAGGGAGAGGGGAGAAGCTGCACACCACACTGCAAGGCTACCACCCGCCCGCCTGCCGCACCGAACTCCTTGCTGTCTGGGTCCCCTATCAGCGGCTCTGCCGGGAGCTTGGGGGGGCGACAAGAAGGGGAAGGCAAGGGTCAGATGCGCCCCTAGGCGGCAGTGCGCCCTAGGCGGCTGCCTAATTCGCCTAGTGGGTGCACCGGCCCTGCTAGTGTATGCCTTGAAGGCATCCCACACCGTCAGTGTACCTGCCGTGCCCAGATTAACTTCCCAGTATTCCTGAAATGCCTCTCTAAAGTGACCATCCACCACCTCATCCAACACCCAGAACCCAGACAGGCGCCACAGATTATTCTCTGGGGTCGACGCAAGGTTCATGGTCAGGAGAAGCGGCGCATTGTCAGATATGCCCCTGGGGAGTATCTTAATATCCTTCAGCTGTGACAAAGCTAGACCTCCTAAATAAGCCAAATCAATCCTAGAGAAGGATCTGTGTGATGCGGAGTGACAGGTGTATGCCCTGGAGTGGGGATTCCTCCAACGCCAAACATCCGTCAGGCCATAGAGCTCTGCCCACTCCGCCAGTCCTGCATGGGAATGCCCACTCGTCGACATCCTATCCATGTCCAGATCTGGAACCATGTTAAAGTCTCCCAGAAGTATCATGTTGTCATTAGTTAGCCCTGCAATCTTAGAGGTGATCTGCTTTAGGAGAGCCATTGAAGCTGGAGGGGGCAAATACAATCCTGCTATAACCCATTTCATAGTATGGATCTGTGCGTGTATTAATACATATCTGCCCTCCGAGTCCAACACCAAGTCCAGCAGCCTGAAGGGGAGGGACTTGTGGATCAAGATGCTGACGCCCCTTGCAAAATTTGAGTGTGTGGAGTGATAGTGGTGTCCTATCCATGGCTTTTTGAGGGTCAGTGTTTTACTACCCACTAGGTGTGTTTCCTGGAGGATACATATATGAGAGCTATGAGCCTTAATGAACTGAAAGACCAGAGATCTCTTAACTGGGGAATTTAAGCCCCTGGTATTCCAGGATAGTACGTTAAGGGAAGTCATTCTTGCAGTTTGGTAAAGGAATTGCAGGATTAGAGAGACACCCTCCCCCGAGACCGCCAGGGGGATCTGAAGGAGGCAGTAAGAGTAGACATACATTGCTGACTCTTGTAATGCAGTTGCAAAGTATACATACAACATTTTCTTAACCCAGGGTTTAACCATACCCCATAAAGTTATACAAACATTCTTCCAAATAAAACAAAAAATAAACTTAATCCCAGAAAGGGAAGAACTGCCCTCGTTGGGGCAACATTCCCCATGCCCCACCCAACCCCCTTGAACTGAGGCAGGTATTCATCCCAAACATTTCCAGCTCGCCGGCTGCAAGAGGGGGTCCGTGAAAGAGGCAAACTCAACCCCCCGGGCACTTCCTAGGGCGTCAAGCAATAGTCTGAGCAGCTCGTAGGTGTGAGACATCTGCTCGCTCATCGTAACAAATTGTAATGGACTTAGGTTCACAAGGGGAGAAAAAATATTGAAATGCGTCCCTCCAATAAATCCGATTCACTAGTGGGCAGTCTTACATAGTGTGACCCCTAATGCCTTAGAAGGGGGAAAAATAAACATAGAGAAGCGACAGATCGCAACCATGTCCTGACTATGTCTTTGTCAGGGGCACTTAGCTTGTGTACCCGCATTAGGGGGGATACCTTTTATAGTCAAAGCAGCGCACATCCTGGGTGTAAGCAGGGCACAACAGGTGCAACATAAGTGCGTGCGTCCCCTCTGCGGGTTAATTGTGAATGACCCAGGCCAATGCCTGGAAAAGGCCCATCGTGTATAAGGGTGTCGTGCATTACATACCAAATGACCGATCAACGGGGCGGCGGCATCCACCAGCCAGGTGGATGCCTCCCTGGGGTGTTGAAGAAGCGGGTTGACTCTCCGTCCTGGAACCTTAGACGGGCCGGGAAGAGGACACTATAGCGGATGTTGCGGGCTCTCAGTGCCGCCTTGACATGGTAGAAGGATTTCCTGAGCTTTTGTGTCTCCACCGAATAGTCCAGGAAAAACTTGGCATTCTGGTAGCAGAGGTCTCCAACAATTCTAGATGCGTGGAGAACTTCGTCTCTGTCCTTGAAGTTGAGGAGACGGAGAATGAAGGTACACGGGGGAGATCCCGGAGGTCCCGGCTTCGGAGGTATGCGGTGGGCCCTTTCCACCGCATAGTGGGGTGACATGCGAGCATCAGGGAGGAGGTCACGTTACATACCCTCTACAAAGGATGTGGGATTGCTACCCTCAGCTCCCTCCGGCAGGCCGACAATGCGAAGATTATTGCGCCGGTTTCTATTTTCGGCATCCTCTGCTCTGTACTCCAGGGCTTTCACTTTAGTCTGAAGAGTGCGGAGTGCAACTCCGTGTTCCGCAACTGTATCTTCAGTATTGCTCACCCTTTGTTCAGTCTTTTCTACTCTGGACCTGAGTTTGTCTAGATCTTGGCGTATCAGGCCCACATCCATCTGCACTGCCTCTATTTTCGCTGTTAAGGTTGATTGGCAAGTTGCAATGGCCGCCATGACATCTGCCAGCCAGGGTGGGCGGGAATCGGCCGATTCCATGAGGTCTGTCTGTGAGGTTCTGTGGGATTTTCGGGTGGTGCGGACCTCAGGTTGGGGTTCGGTGGGCGTTAGAGTGGTGTCTAGTTGTGGCGTAAATGTCAATCGTTTGCCCCCTTTGTTATATTTGGCACCCGCACCTCGGCACCTCATTCAGATGCCGCGTTGCCTCCGCAATACGCTGTGTGTACTGTGGGCAGCGTGGGGGCTATAATGTAGAAACCAAGGGGTACCCGGGGGAGTCTCTTATGCAAGATATGGGCCCCCTGTCAGACTTTCCTCCTTACCAGCAGTCCCTGTGGTGTTAAGGCTCGCCACTACAGGTGTCCAAGGCCTGTCTGGAAAGGCCTGACTTACTGTGACTGCGGCCTGCCTGCACGTGGAGACCGGAGATCAGCCGCACCTCCCTCCCCCAGTGTCCGTGTTGCTGTGCTGGGTGGCCGCCTATCCTACAAGGGTCTCCGGTGCCTCCGCGGCTGCGGCCTAGCTGGCCAGTAGGTTCGGGAGAGGCCTCAGTGGTGTTTTTTTGTTGTTTCCCCCGGAATCCTGCCTCCAGGGCCCTCGTCTCTACCCTGCTCGTTACTCTGGCTCCGTTTTTTTTGTTCAGGGGGGTCCGCCCCGTTCTGATCCAGATCACCTGGCGGCGCAAGGAAGGCTGGGACGTGTCCGCGGGGTCACCAGCGGCGTCTGTTTGCAGCCCTTCTCCCCCTGCAATGATCAAGGGGTGCTCCACCGTCACCCTAGTCTGCATGGGTGATCAGTGGCAGGATTACAGCCCCAGGTCTGGATCTCTGGATAACGAGCGGAGCTCTCTGTAAGTGCTGCCACTCACAGCGCCATCCTGGCCATGCCCCCGGTCCTCAATTTCTTAGCTGGGTCTTCTCATTATACAAAAATCCCAAAGCTTATGTTAAATATGCTGGATATAAATCAAACCTATTTGACATCTGTAGGGGTACGCGTCAAGGATGTCCACTTTCCCCACTCTTATTTGCCCTACTTATTGAGCCCCTTGCTCAAGCAATCCATATTGATCCCTCTATATTTAGCTGGTCATGAACATAAACTTTGCCTATTTGCTGATGATATCTTAATCTTTGTGTCATCCCCTAATATTTCTGCTCCTAATCTTATAAATAAACTTGGTCACTTTGCCTACATATCTGGTCTAATTATTAACTCTCAAAAATCTATAGCCTTAAATATATCTTTACCTCCTCATATTTTACAACAAGCGTAAACATCCCTCCCTCTTCAGATTAAACAGTTTTTTATGCCCTATATACAGGGAAGAATTCATTTAGATAAATGAATGTGCTTTGAAAATATATGTAAACGTGACCCACACGCTAAAAGGGACTTATTTCAACTCTTTACACTCCTCTTATTACTAAATCCAACTCTATCTTTCTAGTCCCCTCACTAGACCCGGAAGCTACCGGCAGCATACGAGAGACGGTCGGCTCGTGATTCTGATTTTTAATCCATCGCTTGAATTTTTCTGCATAATTGTAAGTGCAATATTATTTTATTATAATAAACTTTTAAAAACATATTACGCTATGGAAGCTTTATGTCATTTCACGGCTTATGAACACTTACTTGCCATACGAGATGACATCTTATGCTGAGATTGTGAGGAATCCCCTTAGCTTTGACAGCCGCCGAAAGACCCGAGGCTGGGGTAGAAGCCAAAGGCACGTTAGGTCTCCGTAAAAAGAGATCTCGGGAGCTGGTAAGCGGCAGCATTTCTCGTGGGTGGAGGCACTTTTGTATTGTACCCCAGCACATACCACCTCCAGCGTCGAAGTTGCATGTCACAGCTTGTAGGAAAAATATAGAGTCACCCCCTGGAGGACTGTCTATATAAGAGAGCTTTTTACATCAGCTTTTTCGAGTGGACTTTATTTTTTGCATTTTGTTATATATATATTTTTCACTGTTTGTTTTCTTTTTTTTGCACATATCACTGGTGATAAGGAATGTCAATGTGATATTGTATATAGGCATTTATGTGTATTCACACAACTTTTCAATGTTTTTTTTCTTTTTTCCTCGATTTTTTCAAATCAATTCATAGCGCAGCTTATTATTTTGTATGCCACCATCATATGTGGCTAAGTGGGAGATGGATCTTGGGTTTTTGTTGGAAGCAGCCGATTGGGATAAGATATGGATCACACCCAAGTCATCCTCACAGTACATAGCTGTCTTAGAGACAAATTACAAAGTACTCACACGGTGGTATTTGGTCCCTGTCAGAATTGTGAAATATGCCCCAAATTATTCCCCATCTTGTTTTCGTGGCTGTGGTGATCTTGGATCACATCTTCATACTGTGTGGGATTTTTTTTGGGCAGCGCTAAAAAAAAAAAAGAATCATTTATTTATATACAAACTAATATACACTTTACAATAACCGCAAAGACTAATGATAATGAAAAAGAGATGTGAAATTCACACCCAAACTAAAGTCCATGTGCTATCATATACAGGTTGTTTTGAAACAAACACAACAGTCTTTGAATAGAGGATGAAAACAAATTGTGTCACTAGAAGTGGGATTCCATGTGACGTCAATGTTGAGGTGAAGAGATAGACAAGAGAACCACCACCGGTTAGTGAGGTGGCTTACCAGAGTGAGAAAACTCAAATGGACATATGCTCAGTGAGTCAACAAGGCTTATGGTGCAATTTTTCTCCTTCCTCAATGACAACAATAGGGGGATTTCTCTGACCTTTGAGTCTAGTCAGGCGAGGATATCCTTCTTGGATTTGGACATTGAGATTGTTGGTGGTCAATTCATATTTAAAACCAACTGACCGCAAAGGATTTATCCCTGTGGACAGTTGCCACGCCACCATAGATCATGGCTCTGCTCAGTTCCACGCAGCCAATTTCTAAGGTTGCGTCTGAACTGTTCTGATACTGAAACCTTCAAAATTCAGGCTAATGTCCTAAAACAAAGATTGCTTGATAAAGGATATAATCAAAGTGAAGCTGAGGGTGAATTACAGAGAGCATTAGAGATGGAGAGAAACTCCCTGCTGAGAGAGAAACCCTGTTCTGAGTTTAATGATATGTTCAATTAAACCTTTAAGTGGTCGTTTATCACCTCATTTTCTACTCAGCATGTGCAGATTAAGTCAATTATTCATAAGCACTGGGATGTTTTGAAAAAGGACAAAATTCTGGGTCCCCTACTGCCAGACCAACCTAAGGTGATATACAGGGGGTTGCCATCTTTACAGAGCAAAATTGCACCTAACATCATAAACCCCCCAGTTAGAACGTCTTTTTTTCATAATTTGATTGGCTACTTTCCATGTAAGAAGTGTAATGTATGTATTCATAACACACGAGGGCGATGTAAGACTCTACAATTTAAATCAGTTATCACAAATCGTCTATACGGTATTAAACACTTCTGTACATGTACCACAAAAAATGTGGTTCATTTGCTGACCTGCCCATGTGGCAAGCAGTATGTGGGCACAACTATGCAGGCCTTTTCAGTGAGAGTTAATGAACACATAGCTCTCATTAAGAAAAGTGACACTAAACATAATGTCCCAAGACATTAATCGACAGTTTCAAAACAGAGATCCTACGGGTACCGAATTTTTAATTATCGAAAGGATTATACCCCTTGGAGGGGCAGGGCTATGACCAGGGGCATGTCAACCCTTGAAACTTATTGGATTTATGAGCTCCAATGCCACTCCCCCTTGGGTTTTAACATTGAAGGGGACATCAATGCATTCATTAACCACTTGCTTACTGGGCACTTAAACCCCCTTCCTGTCCAGACCAATTTTCAGCTTTCACCACTGTCGCACTTTGAATGACAATTGCGCGGTCATACAACACTGTACCCAAATAACATTTTTATCATTTTTTCCCCACAAATAGGAGCTTTCTTTTGGTGGTATTTGATCACCTCTGTGGTTTTTATTTTTTGTTAAAAAAATTTAAAAAGATCAAATTTTTTTTTTTTTAATTATATTTTATTTTTTTTATAAAATTTTGCAAACAGGTAATTTTTCTCCTTCATTGATGTTCGCTGATGAGGCTGCACTGATGGGCACTGATAGGCGGCACTGGTGGGCACTGAGAGGTGACACTGAGAGGTGGCACTGATGGATGGCACTGAAGGGCATTGATAGGTGGCATTGGTGGGCACTGAGAAGTGGCATTAATAGGTGGCACTAATAGCTGGCAGTGATGGGCACTGATAGGTGGCAGTGATGGGCACTGATAGGTGGCACTGATTGGCACCACTGGTGGGCATTGATAGGTGGCACTCATGGGCATTGATAGGTGGCACTGGCAGGTGGCACTGGCAGGCACAGAGGAGGAGGCAGATGTGCCTCCTTCCTCTTCGGGACCGATGTCCCTTAAGCATAAGCCGGTGATCGGCTTTTTTTTCTCCTCACGCTGTCAAAAAAAAAAAAAAAGGATTACCGAGCTTTTGTTTACACACGTGATCAGCTATCATTGGCTGACAGCTGATCACGTGGTAAGGGGCCAGGATCGGCCCCTTACTCGGATCAGTGATCACCCGAGTCTCGGTGACTCTGATCACGGCGCATGGGGAGCACGCAAAGGGGAGGACGTCCTATGACGGCCTCCCGGAAATTCAGGTCCGCGCTGTAGCCGTCATTCGGCTATAGTGCGGACCTCAAGTGGTTAATAGAGCCTAAGGTGTAATTCATATGAATTTTTTTTAATATTCTAATTATTTTTATACTACAAGGGATTTTTTTAAAGAATTTTTTTTAATAATTTCAAATAATGTATTCACATTTACTTACTTTTCAATTTGATTATTTACAGACCAGTCCAGTGATCAAATTGTTTAAATTTAAGTTAATTTTCTGTTTAATATATAATTAGTTGCTTCCCTTCCCTTTCTAATTACATGATGGTGTCACAGCTGTTTATACTTTGTTTAGATTGCGGTTGATATTTCGACATGGTTTATTCAGATTGAGGTATGTACCGCATTCTGCCTATAGGTGGTGAGCCAAATGCCAATGATCATTGTATTTTTCGTTGACGACGTGATGGATGTGTCTGCTGATTCTATCATCTCAAAGTGAGGCTTGAACCGCGTGCTGTCCATAAGTATATGAGGCTTGGTTTATGTCCACATCCCCATAGGACGCTGTGTGTGTAAGCTGATCCGGTTACTTCCTATGCAGATCATAGTAAGGCTTGACTCGCAAAAGCCCGCCTCCTCACATGTCAATGGATTTTACAACTCTATCTAGAGTGAGGCTTGGAACACACGCACCGGCGACATTTTTTCCAAATCAGGAAGTGCAGTGTCCACATGCAGAAAGCATCAATTATGATCACAGGTTGGTAATCTCATTATTGGGCTTCATAACATATATAAATGCAGTGACTACATTAGGCTCATACCCCAGATGATGTCTTTAGACGAAACACGTCGGGACGAGCCCTGCTTATGTCATTGAGTTTACCACAAACCTCAATTTTAAGTGCTTGATCCACTTTCTAAATGTGAGTGTTTCCAATTGTCTTTTAATAATTTTTTTATGTTTATACGGATTCACACTATGTGGAGTATTTTCTTTTTGGTCATGCTATTTTGAACACTTGAGAGGATTTGGTCTGACAAGTTGGCTGCTTCTGAGGACTGCTTCACGGTGACATCTCTTGACCAATTGAATTGTCTTACAACTTGATCTGGAGCCCAGATGTGGAGGTCCCATATATTGGTGGTTGCACCATAAGCCTTGTTGACTCACTGAGCATATGCCCATTTGAGTCTTCTCGTTCAGGTAAGCCTCCTCACTAAGCGGTGTTGGTTCTATTGTCTGTCTCTTCACCTCAACATTGATGTCATGTGGAATCCCACTTCTAGTCACACCATTTGTTTTCACCGTCTATTCAAAGACTGTTGTGTTTATGTTTCAAAACAACCTTTATATGATGGCACATGGACTTTAGTTTGGGTGTGAATTTCACATCTCTTTTTCATTAGTCTTTGTATTCATTGCACAGTGTATATTAGTTTGTATATACATGAATTTTTCTTTTTTTTTTTTGAGCGCTGCACAAAAAAATAAATATTACTTTACACTTATTTTTTGATTTACACTTATCGTAGTGTTGTGCTGGCTGCTATTAGATATATGTCAGCACGATATACACCAATTTCTCTATTTATATTTATACTTGGTGGGATTGCCCAGTAGCAAAAAAATTTTGGAAAGATGTATTTCTTATGATTTCAACACTGTTTGAAATCCCTATTAATCCTGATCCTACATAAGCACTTTTAAACTTAAAACCGGCCACTCTCTCCTACCGCCAATTCAAACTTCTATTACAGATCACTACAGTCACGAAACAAACATATTGCCAAAGATTGGAAATCACCGTCAATCAAGCAATGATCCATGCCAAAACAGAGGCTATAACTCAAGATAAAATATCCAACTTTAAGAATATGTGAAATACCTGGGTGACTCACTTTTTGCCTTGCAATTTTGATGATTCCCTACTAAGACCTTGGTAATCTTGATTTATACTTCCATTCTCTGCATTCGTGGTGTGTGTTTATTACCATGTACTACCCCGGGGACCCCTACCTCTCATCTCTTTCTTCCCCATCTATTTTTTTCTCCTAAGATTACTTTTTCTTTTATCTTCTTTCTCTCTTCTACTCATTCCTCCTATTCTCTCTCTCTCCTCTTTCAATTTACTCTTTATATAGTTTTGGTAGCAGAACTTTTATTTTCTTGGTTATCATTATACCAATTGTACGTAGTTCCAATATGTAGTATAAGATTTTAGATTCTATAATAATCTATTTCTTTTTTTATTTAAAAACTATACTCTTGATAATAATTAAGACTTTTGTTTTTAATCTGAGATCATCTTCTATTAACCTGGTCTAAGTTTGTTTTATCATCTCTTATACAATGTATGACACAATCTTTTGAGTAGTTAGATCCATGCTAAAATTGTTTTAGTTAAACTACTTTTAGTTTATGTTGGAACTACAACTCACTATTATTACCATATATGTGAACTTTTCTTTTGCTGCCACCATATGTACTATACGTATACTAATTGTTAAAATGCAATAAACAAATTTGACAAGAAAATGTTACAAATAAAACCATCATCAAACCATCATAAAAAAATGTTTTAAATCTGTGCATATGGCATTGTAACTGATTTCAAAAGTGTAGAATTACCCAGGACTATTATTTTTCTATTTTGCAAGAAAGGTGTCTCCTATGGGACCTGAACCAGGGTCTCCTAATAATTCTCAGTGTACATTCTGCCACTGATTGATGCAAATTGTAACTGGGTTTTACTACTTTGCCAATTAACTGGATTTCTTTGCATCAGATAAACAATGTATTCCTTAGAGTGCAGCCAGCTCAAAAGATAATGTCATTAATATCTTGTCCCATTATGTTGCATAGCAACAAGCTGCCGTTGGCAAGGAGTTCAGTGTCAAGGGTGGTTATGCAAATGGCTGGTAACCCAGATCAAGTGTGCACTGTTTACAGAAATGGATACATTAAAATTGTAATGTATTAATGAAAATACCAGTCATTAAAATAGCCATTAAATTATCAACTTAAATGCAAGTTATAAAAAAAACCCCTCACTTAGAATATTGAAATATTGATGCAGCATGGCAAAATCCATGTCAAATTACATTTTTTGAAAATTCAAAAACAAACTAAAGAATACCCCAAGTTTAAAAAAAAAAAAGGAGGGGGGCTGAACCGATTGACTACTTAGTTTTTTTATGCCATTGCCCTTATCTGTTTCTATATACACTTACCAGCTACTGTATTAGGTATACCTGCTCAATTGCTTGGTAACACAAATTGCTAATCAGCCAATTACATGGCAGCAACTCAATGCATTTAGGCATCTAGACGTGGTGTAGACGACTTACTGAAGTTCAAACTGAGCATCAGAATAGGAAAGGGGCATTTAAGTGACTTTGAATGTGGCATGGTTGTTGGTGCCAGATGGGCTGGTCTGAGTATTTCAAAAACTGCTGATCTACTGGGATTTTCACGCACAACCATCTCTAGGGTTTACAGAGAATGCTCCGAAAAAGAGAAAATATCCATTGAGCGGAAGTTGTGTGGAGGAAAATACCTTGTTGAATGTGCAGACTGGTTCGAGATGATAGAAAGGCAACAGTAACTCTAATAACCACTCGCTACAACCAAGAAATACAGAATATCATCTGTGAACACACAACACATCGAACCTTGAAGCAGATGGGCTACAGAAATAGAAGACCACACCAGTTGCCATTCCTGTCAGCTAGGAACAGGGAACTGAGGCTACAATCTGTACAGGCTCAGGCTCAAAATTGGACAATAGAAGATTGGAAAAATGTTGCCTGGTCTGATGAGTCTTGTGAGATGGTAGGGTCAGAATTTGGCGTAAACATGAAAGCATGGATCCAGCCTGCCTTGTATCAACGGTTCAGTCTGGTGGTGGTGTAATGGAGTGGGAGATATTTTACACAATTACACAATATATAAATAAAGAAATAAATATATAAAATATTCAAGCAAAAAAAAAAAAAAAAATGTAGATTTTTACGTATATGTGAGAAGTGTCAAAATTGGCCCGGAGCTGAAGTAGTGGGATGATCTGAAAGCACAATCAATGTTATCTTCCCTCTGTAAACGACTAATCCCCCTATTGCCCATGTAAAGGAGATGAAGGGTAGAAGACATGTTTGTAGCTCAGCCAGGGTGACAACCAAGGCTCTACTTCACTGATACAGGGGAGGATCAGGCCACTCAGGCACAGGAAGTGTGTTTTTTTTCAGGATTAGAAGGTGAACATAAAGGGGGAAAAATTTAGGATTGGAAAGCTACAATATACGGTATTCATTTTTTGGGTTTATATACATTTAAGGAGTATGCAGGCATTAGTATCCTGGAAAATGGCAACAGCATTTGCACCCCAGGTACACCTGTAAAATGGCCCAACTCTTCTTAGTGACTATACGCATCTTAGCCCATGTCTAACCAGCAGCAGAAGTACAAAGTAGAGCCTCGCTCATCTTAATGGAATTGCTCCCTCACTGGCTCAGAATGTTCTTGACTCACATCCTGCTAGTCCAACTAGTGAGACAGCAACTTCACAGCACAAGATAAATGCAATCCAATGACATGAGTCTTAGACCCCATACACACTATTAGATTTTCTGCAGATTTTTGTCTTCAGATTTACAAAAACCATATAATGAGGTCAAACCTTATTTCAATTTGTATGCAATCAGGCAGGCCCTTGCTCTACATGGTTTTGGTAAACCTGAAGACAAAAATCTGCAGAAAATCTAATAGTGTGTATGGGGTCTTAGGGTGTGCTTTCAAACCACTGCGTGTTTCAGTGTTTTAAAACACATTAAAGCAACAAGTTAGGGGCCATTCTTCTGGATCATGTGTGTTGCAGGTTTAAAAATTGTTGCACGCAACATTTTAGGCAGGCTTTGATTGAGAACACATTACCTGAAAAAGCATAGTAATGCATTTAAAATTGAAGTATCATGCAATATTACATGGAAAACTGGAAACCTCTGCCCACATTGATTTTCTCAAACACATACATATTTTTCAACACAGAGGTGTAAATGGGCCTTTAGGGTCAGGCATTTGGCCTCCACTCATGCTAAATGTGATGTTGCTCCTGGTAAATTGATAGAGCAGTTTGTGGCAAAATTACCAATCTAGCCAAGAAGACGAAATGAGAATAAAAGTTTGTTTTATAACCAAAGGGTAGGATCCATACTCCTGACATTTTAAGATAGTGGCTGAACGTAAAGATTATGGCCAGTATTAAACCAAGACAAAACATTTGGTTATTTATTTAGATATTTTGCAGTGTTTGCATATGAAAGAGGAGAGATTACATTAAAGTTGGTAGGCATCAAATTTTCCATAACTCTTAAGCCTCGTACGCACGGTAGGATTGTTGGCCAACCGAGCCTCTGATTTTTTTTTTTTAAGGGCTGGTGCCAGAATCTTGCCTTGCATACCAAACGTACACAAATTGTCGGCCAACAACACGAATATAGTGATGTACTACGAGACTATAAAGAGGAAGTTCATTTCTCAAGCGCCACCCTTTGGGCTCCTTCTGCTAATTTCGTGTTAGTAGAAGTTTGGTGAATGTTGAATTGCGCTTTTCAGCTTGTTTCTGAATGGCCGTTTGTCAACCAGCCAATTTGCATAATTGGAGGAGAGAACGTGTTATTACTGTGCTATGAGTTATTGCTTTGACCCAAGTCCAGTCCAGGAACAGGAGGAGTTCTTGGACCAAAAATTGGTTGCTTAATCGTGACCAATTATGTCATATGCCATTGCTGCGGGAGGTCCAGGTCCTGCAGAAGGACTATATTAGGGTAAGTTTTTACCTTTTGAGATCATATTCTATGTATTTATGTTAATGTATTTTATTAATTTGTTGATTACATAATTATCAATATTGTAATATGCTCAGCTACATTTTGGGGCTTACCTTAAACAACCCCTAAAATGTGTACAAATGTTGAGGATACAAAATAAGGTAGTACTGAGTATTACCAGGGAGGCGGACTTTTTAGGCTAAGAAACAGTGGAGAGGATATAGCAGTATAAAAAATATAAATTTATTGAAAAATACAAATATCTAAAAAACAATGACAATTGTAACATATAGCATCTATGATTATTGTGCAGTGAGCCCTTGTATGTCTACGGGTTTCACCGTTAAGCTTCCTCAGGACACGGCCAAGGTTCACAGATGAGACAGAGAAGGGAATATGTCTCTCTATCTTAAATTGGAATGCAAAATCATGCAAGTCACGGTAGCATGAGAAAGTTCAATCAGCAGTAAGAAAGTATATTAGATATAGCTAAATATCTCAGCAGGGGCGTGTAAACAATATTCCTAATTAAGGGAGCAGCCATTAGAGGGAGGAGGGCCAACACCGGATGCACCACTTAGATCCTGGATTTAGTATCAACAATGCTGAAGGCTCAATACAATCCCATCGCTGAATATTCAGGATACAAATAATCCAGCAATACACTGCAGAGGTGCGATTGATGGCAAGCATGTCCGGATTGTACCACCAGCCAACTCTGGCTCATATTATTTTAACTATAAGGGCTTTTGCTGCATAGAAATGCTAGCTGTAGTGTCAGCCAACTACAAGTTCTTGTATTTGGATGTTGGGAAGAACGACCGCAACTCTGACGGAGGAGTGATTATGCAGACAGAGTTCTACAAGCAGCTCCAAAATGGCACCTTAAACTTGCCACCTGCTAAGGAGAACGTTAAGGACCTCAATTTTGTTTTTGTGGAAGATGAGGCCTTTGATCTGGGGGAACATCTGATGAAGCCGTTTCCTATGAGGAACCTCACCCCAGAGCAGAGAATCTTCAATTACAGGCTCTCTCGCGCCAGAAGGGTAGTCAAAAATGCCTTTGGCACCCTATCGAGTAGTTTTAGGCTGTTTTTGACTCCAATCAACCTGGCACTATACAAGATAAACCATGTGGTCCTGTGCTGCTGTATTCTACATAATTTTTTAAGGAGGAATGCTACCAGCTACCTAGCCTCACTGCCAAGTGACGTGGACCCTGCAGTGGCAGGCCCAGCTGAAGAGGATGCAGCTCGTCTGTCTGTGGGTGTACTGATGGCTATTGAAAATGCTCGTGCTGGATTGCCCTCACAAATTTCCTGAGATTTACGCCAGAATTACCTAGAATATTTTGTGGTAGAGGGGCAGTGGCTTGGCAGCAAATTGTAACTGATCATTTCTAATATTTTGTGGAGATCATAAACTCCTATTTCATTTAAACTACTGTTGTCTGTGTTTCTGTCAGGGATGTGGTGGTGCCTTTCAGGGGAATATGCCTGCGCGCATGCGGGGTCTGTCCAGGGTCATACAGCAGAATTCACTCATTGGTGTGCACCGGTGTGCGTTAGAGCTGTTTGGCGCCAAGGTGCCTTTAAAAGTGTGACAGCTGCACTCATGCGGTGCTGTTCGTCTGCAGCTCTGCACCTGTGTTCCTGTATCTGCCTGCTGATTGCTACTGCTATTATCGACCTGGCCACGTCTGACTCTTCTGCTATCTCCAACCCGACCCGGCCTACCTGACTCTGCTATCTCCTCCGTGACCTGTTGCCGAACTCCTGCTTGCCTGACTACTCTGTTATTACCCATTTGTAAACATCTCCCTGATCTTCTGCCAAACCGCACTGTCTGACTCTGCCTTTTGCCTGTTGCCTTGTGTTGCTGCATCCCGGCCTTCTCATCCAGCTCCAGGTGTCACTGCTCCAGTATCTTCTACCTGCCAGTTTGCTGATCCTCTTCTGCCTGTCATCATCTGCAGCTCAGCCATCCCTGAAGGATCTCTACTCAGCTCCTGTGCCGGCCTCTGCAAAATCTTCTCCCAGGCACTCCTACCCACTGTGCTCACAAGACCACTGTTCCCACTTCAGTGGCTCCTGAACCAGCGTTATAAGAGGGGTATTCTCCTATAAGTCGGGCTCAACTACCAGGTACCTAACAGTTTCTTATATATCTAATCTGTTCCCAAATGGGCTTTATTTTGGCCACTTGCTACAATAGTGCAAATGTACCTTAATTGCTACATGAGATGGCAATATCTTCTTCAGCTAATTATGGTGTGCTGCTACACACACACACAATGTTTTTGTTCCTTATGGATCTAATGCATGAAGTTCAAAAACATTATGCCTTTACAACTTCTTTAATTTTTTGGAGGCCTAAAAATTGCAGGAGTTGTCCACATTTAAGAGCACATTGTCACTGTACAGGGGGTCCCCGGGTTACAAACAAGTTAGGGACTGTAGGTTTGTTCTTAAGTTGAATCTGTTTGTAAGTCGGAACAGGTACATTTTTTAAGTGTAGCTCCAGCCAAAAAAAAATATTTTTAAGCTTTTTGGATAGCATAGGGAAGAGTTAACACCCCTGTAACATTTGTTTTGCTGTGTGTGCCCCTGTTCAGAAGATTTTACCTCACTTTCTGTCACAATGACAATTGGATTTTGAAAATTCTGGGTTGTTGTGGAAACAAGCCTTGGTGATAAAGCATCAATGGAGGTACCTTTTCCCCATAATAGCTCTTACAGGAGAGAATTTCCCTTTCTAGGGGTAGATTTCCTCTCACTTCCTGTTGTCTCCCTCCGTTTGTAAGTAGGAGTCGTTTGTAAGTCGGATGTTTGTAACTAGGGGACCCCCTGTATCTACAACAACTTACAAAATACATTGGTATTGAGCAATGAAAAAATAAACCACACATTGTTTAGTAAAAAACATTTTACTCAAAGCACATTCACATGTGGGTTTTAAATCAAACCAACATCTTTGTGTATAATATGTATGTTTTGCATTATTTCTCCTTTTTTGTGGCTAAACAGGCATGTTCTAAAACATTAGATACACATCCCAAACTCAGTAACCTTCAAAGTTTGAGTTTGGTAAAGTGAAGGCCAAATGAGACATTAGTATCCCAAGACTGTGTGGATGTTGCCTTCCTCAGATGGGGTGATCTCACCCCTCTAAAAGCCAAAATTTGAAGCCACGTACACAGAGGCCTAGTGATTAAATGTCCCTCATGACCCCATGCCTAAAATGTGTGAGGTTACAAACATCTATTTTTCTAAACCTCCAAAACACACCGTATGTCAACATGTGCTGTCTCCCATCATGGGGTATCAATGGACGGGCATGCAACCCCTTCCTCTGAGCTACTTTAGTTGTGAGAAAGGGGTTGCACCCCCAAAACACGTCCATTAATACCCTGTGATGGGAAATAGCACATGTTGACACACTGTTTTGGGAAAATAGATGTATGGAACTACACACATTTTAGGCATGGGATCATGGGGGGGAAGAAGAATGTTAAGGCCCAATTTGGGGGCATCTTAAAATTTTTGGTCTTAGATTCTAAACAACACAAACATTATAATTCACATTAGTTAGGGCAGTGTTTCCCCAACTCTCCTCCTCAAGATGCAAACCCAGGTCATGTTTGAGATTTTTTGAACTTCTTGAATTTGGCACAGGTGATGTTGTCATTTTCACTGTTAGTAATTTGCACAGTCGTTTAAAGACTGAGGAAAATCTAGAAAACAGGACCTGGTGGTGCACCTAGAGGAGTGGAGTGTAGAAACATGGTAATTAGTAATTAGCAAACAGGAGCCAACAAGTGGAACAATAAACCTCAGACCAGGCAAGAGGAAATTAAAATTTGGCAAGCATGTCCACAAAATCTCTTATTCTTCGCTGTAAAGCAGTGGCAGCCTCCTTGATTTGCTCCAGTTCCTTCAAACAATGCAACATATCTGCACTCATTCTGCCAATAGTACATCAGGGAAGATCATGACCTAGTAAGAAGAGTAAAAAGTATTAAGGGAATGATGGTCAAGTGGCTAAGGCCCTACATAGTGAGTTATGGTCAAGTTACTAGTCAAATTCAGGAAATACTTACCTACACAGTGTATTGTTGCTTGCAACCTGCTTGCCCTTCAGACACCTACACTACTAGGAATGTACACACTGCAACTACTCTGTAATATTGGCCCTGGTGCCTGGGTCTCCCAAACTCGGGTACCTAGCAACACTGCCAGCTCCTTCCACCCCTTCCTTCTCCATGGAAATGTTAAGGCACTACATACTTTGCTAATGTGTGGAGTGGGTGTTTGGTTTGGATATCTAAACACTTAACACACTGTGCTGGGTCCAGGAGTGAGATCCCATGGCTCCAAAGAAACATCCTGGGGGAGCTGACCACACTCACTTTCCTCTAAAAAGAAACAATACACCATTTATTAAGCCACTCCAAGTCCCATCTGTTTCTAGCATCCATTTTGCTACATTAGTTGACCAACCTTGCACTTGCTCTAATGTCAATGTTTGCTCCTGACTAGTGGACTCCACCATGATGCACTCTTTTTCTGTGAAAAATGCATAGAAAGGGGAAGGTGATGGCATTTTCCAGAGGGCAAATACTTGACAAGTGCCAACATTGAAAAAGTCCTGCAGTTACCCCCCACCCCGCTTTTCTCCTATGGGATAAGGGATATATGATGACCATCCTAGCAGACGTGACTGGGAGCCCGGGGCCTCTCCTCTACCCATGTCTACACTGGCAAGGCTGCATTAATGGGCACTGATGAGCCAGGCGGCAACCAGAAAGTGTTCTTTACCCCTCAAGTTCTGCCCTCAAGCCCATGGCCTTTGGCCCACCTAGAAACTGGCACTTACGTTTTTGGGGGTGGAAGTTGGCCTTGTTGCCTCCCCTGTTAGGGCCCGAGCGAGGGTAGCCTCTCTTCGTCCCTTGTGGTGGCTTGGCTGGAGCCTCCTTTTTTGTGCCTCAAGTTCCAAAAAACAATAAGTTCCAAAAAGGAAAGCCAAAAGGAATGGCCAAAAACATGACCAAATAAGAATGTTCATATATGCTTTATATTTACCGTCATCTTTGAAATCCAAGTTCTACAAAGATTTTAGAAAAGCTTATATAGAATTCTCTAGAGCTACTTGGAGAAAGAACATATACAGACAGCTAATTTACACATATACAAATAGTTTAGATCCAAATATTGCTTACTTTTTATTTATGATCTGATGTATGTACTCCATTTGGTCTTGTTCACGGTGTTTGAGATCAGACCATAGTTTTTGGATTTGGTCCTTTGATCTTTCCACCGAAAATTCGCACCGCAAAACGGCGATGACAGTCTTCAAAATGATGTCCTTTCGGCTGTTGGGCCTTTCGTAATTGCGTAGCTTGCAGTCTTAATCATGCTTCTCTAGGATGCGCACCATCTCACTCTTGCTCATGGGGGTTGCTTTGTGCCTCCTATGAGCCCCACCAACATGGGGCTGGCTGTAATGCTCCGAATCCGCCATGTTGTCCCTCCCGAATGTTCCGCTGTATGTGTCGCATGTAGAAGAGAAATGGTCACACCCCAGCGTCAGAGAGTGGAGTTTGGCGCATGCGCAGTGTGTATAAAGCCAGAGCGCACGGTCAATGGAACGGTCGTAGGAATGATCTTGAAGTGAGTGGAGGACGAACGATCGCCAACGCACAAAAGGAGGCACAAAAACGAAGATACAATTGGAAATTGGGGCAAAGGTGGGTAGTGACCTATACTGCTTAGATTAAGGCCTATATTGGGACCAGCTTATGGGTTAAGCCAGACATTATGGTTTGCCTTGTGTTCTGTCTTGCAGACATCATATCATCATGATGGATAAGTTTACTTCGCCAGAATTTCTCCCCCAATTCATTGACCTGTACCAGGAGCTGCCCTGTCTCTGTAAGGTGAAGAATAGAGACTACTCCAATAATATATTGAGGAAGGCAGCTTTGAAGAAACTGGTGGAGTTGGTCAAACCTGTGTACCCCAGGGCAGACACCAGCTACGTAAAGCAAAAGATAACCAACCTTCGGACTACATTTAAAAAGGGAGCTGAACAAGGTCTTGGACTCAGAGATCTGGAGCAGCAGCGGATGACCTATATGTCCCCAGGCTGTGGTCTTTTCTATTGCTCCACATTCAATTTGCAACAGTGAGGAGATAAAAATTGTGCGCGATTGATGACCAAAGGCTAAAAAAAGATTCTAATTATGTCCCATTTTCATACACAGGAAAGTGTCAGTCTGGGGGAGCCAGCGGCCAGCAGCCAGAGTCCCAGAACCCTCCCCTACGCCATCCTGCTAAAGGGACCAGGAAGAGCAGGAATCTGGAGGAGGCCACAGCTGCCTATCTCAGCCAGGCCACTACTGCCATCCGGACAGACTTAGATGAGGCTGAGGCATTTGTGTGACAGCTAATAAATTAAAGCAGATGGTCGGTGAGCAAAGAAGCAGGTGTGAGGAATTCATCCTGCAGCTGCTCAACAAGGGAGTGAGGGGCCATATTTCAGAAAGCACCCACATTTCTGATTTTGTGGCCCCACCTCCACCACCAACCCACACACCACAGCCACCCCACCCACCAC
Source organism: Lithobates septentrionalis (assembly GCA_037952835.1). Taxonomy (NCBI): domain Eukaryota; kingdom Metazoa; phylum Chordata; class Amphibia; order Anura; family Ranidae; genus Lithobates; species Lithobates septentrionalis. The sequence goes on along the minus strand of JBBDGP010000182.1, from coordinate 1,591,861 downwards.
AGCAGCTTGGCGGTCAGTGGCAATACCAGCCACAAGAACCCCAACAACCCCACTGGACTGGGGATTTTAACCCCTTCACCGCTTACTAATTTCTATTTTGTTTTTTTTGGGATAATGATTTTAGTTGTTATATTTTCTATATTTTTGTATGCATGGAATGCACTTTTTGGTTAAGTTTTTTGTATTTGGATGGCAGATAGCATGTCTAATTTAATTTGTGTTATTTTTTATCTGCACAATAAAAAAAAATTGTGTAGAATAATACTTGGCTATGTGTTTTACTTCAAATGACAGTTTGGGAGTAGGCAGTTACATAAAAAAAAAAAAAAATACACTGTAAAATTAACAATGGACACCAACATAGTTGTATCTGTGATCTTAAAAACTATGGGATAATGGTGTTGTGGTAACTTGCCCCCCAAAAAATAAAAAAAAAACAAGCATAAGAATATTCTTGATATCACTAGAAAACAAATGCCTTTTAAAATATATGTTTGCCATAACTCCATCAGTATCGCCAGCAATGCAGCTTCATTATTATCCCATTAAAGAAGAGAATGTGCTCCGCATTTAGATATTTAATTTTTTGTCTTGTCATGAATGTTAATTCTCCATTACGAACGCTAGTTTACAAGACCGACCGCTTCCGGCTCGTTCCTTGGTTCCGATCATGCGTGTTTGTACTTTCGACTTTTGCGTGACGGATTTGTGTACTGACCATACGTAAATCTGACATCAGACCATTGTCCGCTGAAAATTTACTAGCCTGCCATCCAACATTTGTTGGCTGAAAGTTGAAAGTTGTTTCTTTCTGGTTTGCCATTTATCCAATTTGCTGTGTTAACTGACATCTTTAAGGGCAGCGCTGAATTATTTGCTACACCGTTGGCCGAAAGTTGGACAATTGTCAAAAGGTGCGTGCTAACGGTAAGATTTTAGGACAACAGTCTGTCAACAGACAATCCTCTGCCAACAATCGTACCGTGTGTACGAAGGCTTAAGTTTTAACGTCAACCAAAACTGGCTACATTCCCATTCTTTATTTGCAAGACATAATATAAGGAAACTCCTTCCTTTCCTGCTTCTCAGACTGGTAAGTGTATCACTATATGGGATTATTACACATGTGGTAGTCTGTTCCTCTAAGTACCTGTATTTTATTTATATTCATATTACAAACTTAGCTAAAGGTTAAAGCGGAACTTTACCCAAAAGGGGACGTTCTGCTTGTTTGCCTCCTCCCCCTTTCTCTGCCACATTTGGCACTTACCCCAGGTTCACACCTTGCAGAAATGCACTACAGTTCATTTAACATGGTTTCCTATGGTACAAGTTCACATCTATGCGCTTTGCGGTCGGTGCGTTTTTGGAAAGGGTTGGGGACTTTTTTCCCACGATTTGCAGGCAATAGACTTCAATGGAATTGCACCAGAAACGCAACGCAAGTGCTGTGTCTGTGATGCGATTTTTGATGCATTTTGCATTTGTTTTTAATACTGAATATAGCTGGTTGCTAAGCAGGGGGCCAGGAAGCCAACCGCCACGTCCTTAAAAACTGATGAGTCATCAGCTGACAGCTGTATGAAAAAAAAAAAGCAAATAAAAAAAAAAAAAAAAAACGGCGTAGGGTTCACCCCCAGGCACTTCGGGTCTAGCATGGATTCAGAGGCCCCCCCCCCCCCCCCCCCCCACGCCAAAAATGTAAATTAAAAAAAAAAAAAAAAAAAAAAGGAGTGGGGCCCAGCTCAAAATCCATACCAAACATTTATCAGAGCATGCAGCCCGGCAGGTTAGGAAAGGGAGTGGACGAGCGAGCGCGACCCCCTCCCCAAAGCACCTTAACCCCATGTTGATGGAGACAAGGGCCTCTACCTGACAACCCTGGCCGGTGGTTGTCGGGGTCTGTGGGCGGGGGGGCTATCAGAATCTGGAAGGCCCCCAGTTTCCGCCTATGTGAATGGGTATATGGTACCCCATACCCATTCACCTAAAAAAACAGTGAAATGTAAAAAAAACAAAACAAAAAAAACCCAAAAGAGACAAGTCCTTTATCAAAAAAATAGCTCTGAGCCATCTTCTCCCAGCGCCGCGATCTTCTTCCTCGCTGCCAGTTACCCGCTATAAAAAAAAGTTACAAGGGGCAGGCTCCCCGAGTGATGTTATTGGATTGCCACGCCCCATGGCTTTATAAAGAGATGCCAGACAGAGGGCAACAACACAAAGGAGGAAGACAGCCACATAAGAAGAGCTTCTTTTTTTTTTCCTATAGTGGGTAACCAGCAGGGAGGAAGAAGACAGCAGCGGGAGAAGATAGCACAAGAAGACAGCTCGGGGAGAAGCTGACAGCTGATGACTCATACATCGTCAAGGACGTGGCAGCTGACTTCCAAGCCCCCTGATTAGCAACCATCTATATACAGTGTATTTACAGTGTGTTTAAAGAGAAAAAAAATGCTAAATTGATGAAAACTGCATGCAAAAAAAACGCATAAAAAACAAGGGTATAAAAACGTTCCTGAAAAACACATCAAGCGCAGCCACATAGATGTGAACCTAGACTTAGGGTGGAGCAGGCACCTAGCTTTGATAGGTACCCGCTCCCACCCAGATTGTCGCAGCGAGCCTAGAGGAAGTTCACCCCCTCTTCATCTGCAGCCTTCTGGGACACATCACAGGTTCCAGAAGATTGCGGGATCATTCACGAACCACAATGCTGCTAGATCATGCGCAGTGTGAACCCACCAGGCTTCACTGCCAATTTCCCTTAGTTAAGATGCCGTCGCCTGGACCCAAAGCCCATTGACGTCTCTGAAACCAGCGTCGTCTGGGGAGCCTCATATTCCCAGACGACGCTGGTTACAGAGAAACAGGTTAGGAAGGGCCTCATTTGTGACATTATTCCGCAAGTCAGCCTGACCGCTTGGACCTGCTGGTTGTTTGTAACACATGCTGTTCAAAATTGTACTGCAAGTGTGATATTATCATAATATTGATGATCAAATCTTGGTGAAATACTACACTATAGATTTTCCTCTGTACTTTAACTTCCACAATGGAGTCCATCTTGGCTTAGGGGATCGAGGAACTCTTGCATGCAAGATCGTGGTGTATATGGCTGCTATGCATTAGGGCATCTGATGGTCTCCTTGTGGGATCAAAGCAGTTGGTAAGGAGCTCATTTAAGCATTTGTGGTGATTACTTTCCTTTTGGGAGCACTTTTTCTTAGGTGGTGCATGTTATCATTCCTTCACGGCAAAGAAAGAGAAACTATTGATATTTTAAATATCTGAGCATTTTTTTGCTATATATATATATACACACACATACATACATACATACATACATACAGTATACATACATATACACACACACTTTTTTTTATAATATATATTTTTTCAGTGTTTGCACATTTTATATGGACTTTAATTGCACAGATATGTCAAATTAGGATGAGTTCATATGTTTAATGCACTTTCATTGTGTCTCTTATGTGATTTATTAATTTATACCTAGCACAAGGATAGCACACTTTTAATTATTTGGTTGGAGCATGTTGCACATCCTACTCGGATTGGTGATGTAGATGCTGCTGTCCATTTGATTTGACTGAGTTTTTACTGTATTTGTTTTTCTTAGTTTTTTCTAACTAGGGTTTACAGTTTTTTTTTTTTTTGCAAGCACACAAATATTATCGTAGGTTTATGAAGTTCATCCTTGTGTAAAAAATTATAAAAACACATGTTTTTGCAAGTAAAAAAATGTGCATTTATTATTTATTTTTCCAGGAGCCTGCAGAGCATTGGACCTACAAATCGGTGGATCACAGGTGCAATGTCAGGCTCCTGCAGCTTTCTGTACGGGCTGTCTGTTTCAGAGCTGCAAGAAGAGTCAATGGATCATGAGGGTGTTGATCAGAGCTCCTATATTTCATTGTAAACTTGTAGGTCATTCAATCACAGATGGCTGTGAATGAATGACGTGGCTGTGTAGGCAGAGCTGTGCTAATTTTAAATATGACAGCGGCTGCTGGGGAGAGGAACCCCCACGCGCTGTCACAAGGAGTCCTTCTACAAACCAGTCTTGATTACCTAACCCAAGGGCCCTCTCACACCGGTACGCTTAAAAACATGATATGCTTTTTTTTCTTCAAAAACACATAGCATTGTTTATGTGTTTTTGGTGTTTTCTGGTTGCCTGACTCCCAGCAGGCACCTGTGAAACGTGGACAAGTGACACAAAAGTGCACCAAAACCACAACTATAGTGCGTTTTGAGGCACTTTTTATTGATTTCAATGGGAGGTGTGTTTCTGGTGCGCTTCTGAAACAGGGCACCAAAGATGGAGCATGCATGACACTTCAAAACAGTGCACTGGTGTGAAGAGTTCCATAGGATTTAAAAGGACATATTTTTATGACTTTTTTCTTGCACTTTTGAAAAAGAATTATAGGGTTTATGAAAAAAATAAAACACCTTATCTTCATCTAGGTGGATGCAGCATTGATCCTATGCTGCATCTGTCCCTCACTGCCTCTGCATTGAGAACTGAGCGATCAAAAACCACTGATCTCTCAGTTCTCCTCAGCTGCCGGTCTAGTTATCTGTGTGGATCCTGACTGTAAAGTCAAGATATTTTCCCATGGGCAGCTGGAAACAGATCATAGGAGTGCAGAATGAACTGCACTCCGGCGCCCCGCATAGACCTCAACCTTATAGAACACCTTCGGGATGAATTTGAGTGGAGACTGCGAGCCAGGCCTTCTCATTGAACATTAGTGTATGACCTCACAAATGCACTTCTAGAAGAATGGTAAAACATTTCCATAGACACACTCCTAAACTTTGTGGACAGCCTTCCCAGAAGAGTTGAAGTTGTTATAGCTGCAAAGGGTGGGCCAACTCAATATTGAAGCCTGCCGACTAGGACTGGGATGCCATTAAAGTTCATGTGTGTATATATAAATAAATAATAAAGGCAGGTGTCCCAATACTTTTGACAATATAGTGCATTAGAAATCACACATTCCACGTACAGAGTTTTTTTCCTGCTAATATCTTCTGTAAATATTGACAAAGTTATGCAAATTGAATGACATCCATTACACTATAATGGTCACAATGGTGATTTACAACAGACAAAATTACTGTTTAGATCCTTTAAGCAGCTGTTGCTTATATGTCAACAAGATCCTCAGTGTCTATTCAAATTTACATAATCCAGAACCATCTTTCTCCAATTCCTAGCCTTACTACTGATGCTGTTTGGGACAAACCACAAACCATTACAAGCAATTAGCATCCCGGGCAAAGTGACAGGGTCTGAACTACTCAGCAGGTGGGCTATGCACCTTCCTGAGTCTAATGCCGCGTACACACGAGCGGACTTTACGGCAGACTTTGCACGGCGGACGGGATTTCGTTGGACAATTCGATGTGTGGGCTCCAGCAGACTTTGTTTTCTCAAAAGTTGGACGGACTTAGATTTGAAACATGTTTTAAATCAATCCGTCGAAATTGAGTCCGGTCGAAAAAGTCTGCTCGTCTGTATGCTAGTTCGACGGACAAAAAGCCACGCTAGGGCAGCTATTGGCTATGAACTTCCTTGTTTTAGTCCGGTCGTACGTCATCACGTACAAATTTGACAGACTTTGGTGGATTGTGTGTAGGCAAGTCCGTTCATTCAGAAAGTCTGTCGTAAAGTCCGTTGAAAAGTCCGCCGGGCAAAGTCTGCCATAAAGTCCGACCGTGTGTACGCGGCATTATGCTCATTTCAGCGATTTGGCATGTCAAATTAGCAGCTATTGCTGGCAAAGGCACCTCCCGAATCGGTGCGACGCTGACTTTGCGGCACCGCAACGATCCCCAAAAGTAGTTTCTGTACTACTTTTGGCGACTTCAGGGTGCAATTTGTATAGACATCTGTGCAGCCCATTACTCTGAAATCGCCCCCAAAGTCGGGACTGACGTGCGGGAATAAAATCATACAAGTTCAGCTGAACTCGCACATTTTCAATCCCGCTGTCAGTGTGAATCTGGGCTTAAGAAGAGAAAATTGTTTGCATTGTGAAAAAAAAGTTAATATGCTACTATTTGTATCTCACCAAAACATTTCTATTTTTTTAGCCCCCATTCACACCGGTGCACCTTGTTATGTAATCTGACAGTTCAAAATCACATGACAAGTTGCACCTTAGTTGTGCCTATGGAACCATTTTCAAATCGGTATGACTCCAACTTGCACCGATTTGAAAAAAGGTTCCTGCACTATTTTTGGGGATTTCATGTGTGACTTGCAAAATATTGCAAAGATGTCGGCAAACCGCACATGAAATCATGCTGAAGTAGCCCGATTTCAAAGCTGCATTCGGTGTGAACCAGGGCTGTCTGCAAGTCAATTGATGAAAAAGCCGGTAAGCCAGCTTCCCACATTACAGTAGGTAACTGCAGTCTGTACTCACCCTTTAGATGATTAGTTGAAGGAGTACATCTGTTTAGTTAGCCCAGAGAGCCTGTGTTTACTGTAAATACTCAAGCATGTTTAGTGGAATATAAGAAAAATTAGAATCTTTCCTCCGCATTACTGGCTGTGAAAAGCGAATGTAAATGGTGGGTAGATGAACCCAGGGAAATGAGGAGTTAATTATTCACTGACTCACAAAGTTAGGTGTGGTCTATGACAAGAGGTCATTAAAAAGGGGGAAACGTAGAGTGCAGACTGAAAAGTAGACAAAAATATGAACATGCAGTATAATGTGTTTATTCTAATAAAGTTTATTAGAAATGCGATTAAAATGTATGGACTGACATCCATGTAAATATATCGATCCTCCAAATTTGGAAAAATATCACAAAACATACTGACATACAAAAGTAAAAACAATCCCGGTGGTTACTAAAGGTGATGAAAACTCCAAATGGATTATCAAATTATGAGCAATGATAGAGAATTGGTTCTGATATCCAATATTAATGTGTCAATTGATTCCTAAGTGGGTTGCTGAATAATGTGATATAACCAAATTAATTGATGTGACACAGAGATTTCAGTGCAGCCTCATGGGATATGAGGAAAGTAATTTCCAATGGAAAAGTAGATGTTGAAAGAATAACTCTGCTGGTGATAATTAATTTGAAAAGGCTAGGAATGTCACTCAGGCAATTTCAATTGGAAATATCCATCAAGAATTAGATCACTGTGCTGCTCTTAAATAAGATATTCATCCATGAAATCCATTGTAAACAACGGTAAAGAGTGGGAGATAATGTTAAAGTTATCTCCTGTAGCCTGGGGCGAGGAATAAAGCTGATGCTGTTAAATAGCAACATACTTGCTGATTATGGAAGGCAAATGGCAGAGATAGATGGAGGAGATGGCGTGAAGGGATGTTGACAGTATTAAATGTTGGTATTACCTCTATGAGGTGTAACTGTGTGAGACACAACTTTCCTCATACAGTAACTCACCAAAGTGAGTACACCCCTCACATTTTTGTAAATATTTTATGATATCTTTTCATGTGACAACACTGAAGAAATGACACTTTGCTAAAATGTAAAGTAGTGAGTGTGCAGCTTGTATAACAGTTTAAATTTGCTGTCCCCTCAAAATAACTCAACACACAGCCATTAATGTCTAAACCGCTGGCAACAAAAGTAAGTACACCCCTAAGTAGAAATGTCCAAATTAGGCCCAAAGTGTCAATATTTTGTGTGGCCACCATTATTTTCCAACACCGCCTTAACCCTTTTGGGCATGGAGCTCACCAGAGCTTCACTGGTTGCCACTGGAGTCCTCTTCCACTCCTCCATGATGACAATAACATTTGAGGATGCCCCACAGATGCTCATAAGGCTTCAGGTCTGGAGACATGCTTGGCCAGTCCATCACCTTTACCCTCAGCTTCTTTAGCAAGGCAGTGGTCGTCTTGGAGGTGCGTTATGTTGGTGTCCCCGATGGAAATTTGAGCACTTTTAAATAAATAGTGCAGCAGATGAGAGGTTAGCTGTACCCCAGTTGAGGTCTTCAGACGAAACGCGTCGGGCGTAGGACGCTACCTTAAACCATCTGTCTACTGCGCTAAACACAAAAATTTTTTACGTCTGTATGAACTTTGTTTTTATTTGGAATTTTTGGTTGGAACTTTTTATACAATAAATTTCCTGATAATCTGGAATTTACACTATGTGGAGCCTTCTTTCTCCTATTTTCCCTGTCTCAAACTGCCTGAGACCCAAGTGAGTGCTGGAGGACGAATCGGGGGGACTGCTCGAGACCGGAGACCTTCCCAGGATCCTTCTGTTGTGGACCAGGAACAGCTGTTGCCCTACCGTGCTTCACGGTTTAAGCTCGTATGACTCACCGCCAACGGCCTGTGAGTCCACCGCGTCCGGTAAGGGCAATTTATGTTACTCTTGTACCTGGCTGAACATTGGAAGAGTTTATCGGGAATAAGAATAGATGCCATTATGAGTTTTATGTCTATGCTCCAGGATGTCTCCGCTTGATTAAATGAACTGTCCTCACCTCAGGGACCTATCACATATCCCCACCCTTACATGCTTGTGTTTTGTTCTGAGGGTTTGGGCTTAACGTTTTGATGCACATATAATCCACACTGTTTTATCACATAGGATATGTTACTAATGTTTTTCTTTTGAATATTAGATTTCCCACTGGTTTACTGTTTTTTCCTATGAGGTCTAGCAGGACCTAACATTTGATATACACTGGGTATGTTACTCAACACATTTTATAGTGTTGCCGACTGACACATTATAGCGCTACACTTTTTTTGTTTTTATAGTTATGTTGGAATACTGCCCTGTGGCCCAGTCTCTGAAGAGGGGATCATGCTCAGCTTCAGTATGTCATAGTACATATTGGCATTCATGGTTCCCTCACTGAACTGTAGCTCCCCGGTGCCGGCAGCATCCGTGCAGCCCCAGACCATGACACTCCCACCACCATGCTTGACTGTAGGCAAGACACACTTATCTTTGTACTCCTCACCTGGTTGCCGCCACACACTTGACACCATCTGAACCAAATAAGTGTGTCTTGGTCTCATGAGACCACAGGACATGGTTCCATTAATCCATGTCCTGAGTTTGCTTGTCTTCAGCAAACTGTTTGCGTGCTTTCTTGTGCATCTTCTTTAGAAGAGGCTTCCTTCTGGGACGACAGCCATGCAGACCAATTTGATGCAGTGTGCGGCGTATGGTCTGAGAACCGACAGGCTGACCCCCCCCACCCCTTCAACCTCTGCAGCAATGCTGGCAGCACTCATACGTCTATTTCCCAAAAACAACCTCTGGCTAGGACACTGAGCATGTGCACTCAACTTCTTTAGTCGACCATGGCGAGGCCTGTTTTGAGTGGAACCTGTCCTGTTAAACCGCTGTCTGGTCTTGGCCACCATGCTGCAGCTCAATTTCAGGGTCTTGGCAATCTTCTTATATCCTAGCCCATCTTTATGTAGAGCAACAATTCTTTTTTTCAGCTCCTCAGAGAGTTCTTTGCCGTGGCATGTTGAACTTCTGGTGACCAGTATGAGAGAGTGAGAGCGATAACACCAAATTTAACACACCTGCTCCCCATTCACACCTGAGACCTTTTAACACTAACAAGTCACATGGCACTGGGGAGGGAAAATGGCCAATTGGGCCTAATTTGAAGATTTTCAGTTAGGGGTATACTCACTTTTGTTGCCAGCGGTTTAGACATTAATGGCTGTGTGCTGAGTTATTTTGAGAGGACAGCAAATTTACACAATCAGCTGTACAAGCTGTACTCTCACTACTTTACATTGTAGCAAAGTGTAATTTCTTCAGTGGTGTCAGATGAAAAGATATAATAAAATATTTACAAAAATGTGAGGGGTGTACTCACTTTGGTGAGATACTGTATATAATAATAAATGTCTCGTATCTCTTAGAAAGGAGCGAGGCAAGAGAAGAAATTGCAATCTGCAGGTGCGAATATCAAGATTGATATCCGCAAGTTTGAATGAAAAATTGACTTACTGCTCAGCCTTCTATAGCTAATTTCAGATGGTTCCAATTGCCAGTCCTTTTTGAGCAGGTTGCTCAGTAGTATGTAGCTGTGTTTTCACCAGAGTTGAAATGGCTCAGGTACTCTCCCCCTCTTTAGTCCCATTAGCCAATATGTCCTCACAGGTCGTGGTGAACAGTAAAAGCCGGCCGGCTATGTGAGCTGTCAGTGAGTGTGTATCAGCATAGCATGGGGACACCCTGGTAACACTTCCGGGTGTGATGACATTACTCAGTTGAAGCTTGCGTTTCGTCAGCCAATCCGCGGACTTCCCCAGAACAGTAACATAGGTCTGTATGTTTTGTGCTATTTTTCCAAATTTTGGAGGATTGATCCATTTACATGGATGTCAGTATATACATTTTAATCACATTTCTAATAAACCTTTTCTATATTATACTGCTTGGTCATATTTTTGCCTACTTTTAAGTCTGTACACTACAGTGGTTTCCCCCTTTTTCATATGTAGAGTTACTCACCATAAAATATTAATAAACCCCCATAAGGGTAGTGTTGTCAATGGGTATGAACCCACACTTGTGACCATTAGGCCCAGTTCACATCTGACAATCGCTGAAATTTTGCTGGTGATCCCAAATTGCACTGCAGTAGTGGCAAAACTCACTACACATGTTTGGGTGCCATTCATTTTTAATTGCACCTAACACAGTGCAGTTTTGCCATGAGATAAATCCCACTGCAATCGCTGCAAAGCTTTTTGCCCAAAAGAAGCTCCTGCGCATTTATCACATGCAAAACTGCACTGCCTTTACACAAAACACATGTAGTGCGTTTTGCCACTATTACAGTGCTATTTGGGATCACAGGCAGAATTGCAGCGATTCTGCCTGAGCTCCCAAAACGCCAGATGTGAACATGACCAGGGCTTTAGTGCTGCACAATGCTTTGCAGCATTAAATAATATGGGCCTATATTCTTTTAAACACAATGGTTCCTTTTTCCAAGTTTATCCCTAAAAAGGACCATCAGTAAGCTTGATAGCTGTTCTCCAGCCCTTCGTGAAATATTTCAAGCTAGTCCAAACAAACCATTTACTTCACTGGGACATGCAGCGGCTCTCTCTTAGGAAACAAAATCGAGTTGGGCTGAGCAGTGTTCAGCCTTTCACAGGAAGCTTTGTATTCTATGAATGAAGACAAAACTGCCTTTGATTGGCTCAGTCGGAGAGGTGGGCAATGATGTCATGATCGCCAATTAAGCCAGTCAGAGGAAGCTTTGTATTCATTCATAAAATACAGAGCCTCCTTCTGAAAGGCTAAACCCTGCTCAGGGCGACTTGATTTTGCTTGTGGAGTGGGAAAGAAAATCCCCGTACACAGCACTGTATGTAACTGAGGCTACATATAGTGCTGAGAACTTCTGCTTGTCTTAGTGAAGAACCATATATAGTTTGTTTGGACCAGCTTGAGCTATTTAAACTATACTAAAAGCTGGAGATCAGCTTGAAGATACTGGTCACAATAAGTAAAACTCCCTGTACCTTTCTGAATAATCCATATTGTAATAAGCCTAGCACGCTTAATAAATCCGCTATATAAATGTATAAAGTATATATAGAAGCTATATAAACCTTTGCCACAAACTCAGAATTTGCCATGGTCTGCCCGATTTTACTCTATTGCCATAATCACCAATAATGGTGACTGCTTACATCATCACTAACAGACCAACCATGCTTCTGTGGAAGAAGTAGTACACTGAAGTACTATCCCGTGTGGACGTATCGAGAATCTTCAGCAGTATTCACACGCTCACAATTCTACCTCATCACGGCTGAATAGAATAGCAATATCTCCATCTGTCATAGCATACTCTGGAGAGGTTTATAATATCCAATTGTTGAGCAAGATTTTTATTTTGTTCCAACCAATTCGCTCCCTTCTTTGTTAATCCCACTCACTCAACTGTTAGCCAATTGGTTTTCCAAGTTTCCTTGTGTGCATTGAATTCTGGGATTTGTAGAGCACAGGACAGTATGTCCCGTGTACTTGTTCCCCCACAGGGACACAGAGGGTCAGTTAGTAATGATGTAAGTGGCCACCAATTTGGTTAATTTTAACAAGAGATTTGAAGAGGTTGTAACCCAAAAAAAAAAAAAAACAAATAAAAAATTAAAAAAAGGGAAGGAGATCATGATCCCTTATAGCAGGTTACACAGCACGCTGCTTGTGTGGTCTAATCTGTTCCTCTCTACGCTGTATAAAAAAAAAAAAAAAAAAAAAGGATTTTTTTCGCCATACTTACCTGTAGGATCCTTTTCTTTGAGTACATCATGGGACACAGAGTTAGGCTATTATTCCTTACTTACTGGGTTATGCTTCATCTCTAGGCAAATGGACACTGGTAGACCAAAGTCTTAGGGCTCTTTACACGGAGGATCCGTATGTCCGTTTTTCATCCTTCCGTTTTCGGATGAAAAACAGACATAGATGTATCCCTATGGAGCGTCGGATGTCAGCGGTGACATGTCCGCTGACATTCGACCCGCTCCGATAAGTGTAACGGAGGAAAACCCTACTTTTCCATCCGTTTTCGGATGGGATCGGGTGACTCTACGGTCCGTCATCACCCGATCCCCCATAGGGGAGAGCGGCGCTCTGACAGGTCCGTCACTGCACAGTGTGCAGAGACAGACCTGTCATCTTCCTGCTCAGCGATGATCCGCCCCGCGTGAAAGAGCCCTTAGGCAGGAAGTCTGCCACTATATAACCCCTCCCATACAGGAAGTACTTCAGTTTTGTAGCAAGCATTGAATCCTCAAAAGAGGGGCGGGACCTCTGGGTCCCGTGATGTACTCAAAGAAAAGGATTTTACAGGTAAGTATGACAAAAAAAAAAGTCCTATTTTCTTTATCGTACATCAGGGGACACAGGGTTAAGTAAGGAATAAATAGCCTACTGGGACGTCCCAGCGCAATAGCCTTGAGGGGAGGGAGACACCCTGCTAAAAAAAATAGCCACACTTTATACGGCAGCCTGTAGTACACTATGGCCGAATGCCGAATCCTCGGCTGCTCTAACATCCACCTGATAAAATCCAGTGCCCGAAGGTCGCGGAACAGGCAAAACCTCACAGGATCCTTGCGTCTTCTTTGCGAAGCTAGGGTACCATTTATTTAAGCATATAAGCTTTTCTCAAATGGATCTGATTGGTCAGTCCCTCAATTCATTTAAGAACCATTTTGGCGCTCAAGACAGCTCAAACAAAAACGTGCCCATCCACCTTGCAGACACTGGTAAAAAAAACAGAAGTACTTCCTGTACGGGAAGGGTTATATAGGGGCGAACTTCCTGTCTAAGACTTTGGTCTACCAGTGTCCATTCACCTGGCGTATAACCCAGTAAGGCATAATAGCCTAACGCGGTGTTCCGTGATGTACAAAAAAGAAAACCCAGTTTATCCTGCCTGTTCCTGTGTCACTCTTAGTGTGCTGATCCACAATTACCCTGGTCAGGTTACGTGCCCCCATCATCCCATTGCTCTCCTCTCTCCCCCTCAGCACCTGTGTGTAAGCCATCTCCTCCCCGCTCCTCTTAGTAGTGTGTAGTAAAGGCAAAGAAATATTAACGCCATCCGCTCTGTTCTATCAATCTATCTTACACTGTGTACAGGTTTGTATAAAACGATGCCTGTAAATGCCCTATCTCAGATCTTTTCTGGCCTTTCAAGTGACCTCCAGCTACAGCGAGAGGGGCTGAGCAGCCAACACAACGATCACGTGAGCTCCTCGGCTGATGGCAGAGAGGGATTTCGGCCCCTCCCGCTGTAGCCCTCAGATCAGGGGAGGAGAGTGGCCGGAGGCCAATTGACCTGCCAGAAAAGATCTGGAGATAAGGTATTTACAGGCATCCCTTTATACAAACATGTACACAGCGTAGGATGGATTGTTAGAACAGAGGGGGGGGGGGGGGGGGTGGCAGTAATATTTCTTTGACTTTACAACCACTTTAAGTTAAGCAAACCATGGCGCAGTTGCCTTAAGTTACTAGGAGCATTAGAAAAAAGGTCATATATCTTTCCCCTGCAAGTTTTTTTTTATATCAAAAACAAAAGTTTTGAGCATAAAATAAAAAAAACCCCATACAAATGTAAGCCCGGGTTCACACTATAACGGGCTGCGGATCGCACAGGAGCGCTGTGCGTCCCTGTTCCAGGGACGAATCAGGGCCGATTCTATGCCTGAATTCGGCCCTGAAACGGAGCCAAAGACGCACAGCGTTTTTGTGCAGTGCGCTCCACAGCCGCCCTGGAGATATGTGAACCGGCTCCATAGGGAGCCGGTCACATTCTCCTGCTATGTGAATTAGATGTGGGGAAACGCACATTTAATTCGCATAGGTGTGAACCCGGGCTAAAAGTGCAACAGGCACTATTTGTAAAGCAAGTACATTGACATATCTATACTGGATGTAAGACAAGACATTGAGGGTCAAGTTAACAAGAAGTACCAGTTTTGAACATACGAGAACTGTAATACACACTTAATGTCCACCCCTAAGTACCCAGTACATGTTTAATGAGATAGTTCTAATTTTGATTGGGGATCATTCCTCAGCAGTCCAGGTGTGGCCAGTGACCTAGATAGATGGACAGGACCATAGCAAGTGATAGAAAGTGCCCCTGGAGTCTCCACACCTGGGACAAGCTGGACTAGGTTCCGGCCTATATTTGGAGAGGCGAATGGGGGTCAAGTATCCCCTGTGTAGGATGTAGAGATGGGTAAAACGGTCAGACAGCTTGGGAGATACAGACTTGAAAGTAGCCAACACCTCCTCCCAATCCTCGTCCGTCACGTCACCCAGGTCCGTCTCCCATCAAGTTTTTCCCTGCAAGTTAAGAGCATAGTGAGCACATTATAAACAGACGTGCCTTAAAACAAAGATCTCCCATAGCACGTTGTCACCGCTGACTAGGCTTCCATTGTCACCCTGTCTGCCTTTGCAGGCTCCAGCTGTTTGAATTGCTGAGCTGCGATGACGTCACTCCCACACACATGCAAGCCGCGGCTGTGCTCTGAAGGCACAGCATGCACAGCATGCACAGGTAACATCACCGGCCTCAGAAATAGTAAATATCTCTCTCCTTACCGGTGCACGTTTAGGAGATATTCCTTGTACCTACAGGTAGGCTTTATTACCTGTAGGTACAAGTTAGCAAGCAGTATTTACTACCCTTTAAAAATTTGTAAACAGGTCAATGGATTTATTTAACAAGATATATTTGCTTGACATATACAAAACAGTGTGTAGCATTGTTTATAAAGTGCATTGGGAAAAGTATTCACAGCGCTTCACTTTTTCCACATTTTATGTTACAGCCTTATTCCAAAATGGATTCAAAGTCTTTAAATTTTCCTCAAAATTCTACAAATACCCCATAGTGAAAGAAGTGTTTGAAATCTTTGAAAATGTATTAACCCTTTCATGACTAAGCCTATTTTTGAAATTTGGTGTTTACAAGTTAAAATCCATATTTTTTGCTAGAAAATTACTTAGAACCCCCAAACGTTATATATATATATTTTTAGCAGAGAATAAAATGGAGATTGTTGCAATATTTTATATCACACGGTATTTGTGCAGCGGTGTTTTAAACGCAAATTTTTGGAAAAGGGACACTTCTATGAATTTTAAAAAATCCAAACAGTAAAGTTACCCCAATTTTTTTGTATAATGTGAAAGATGATGTTATGCCGAGTAAATAGATACCAAACATGTCACGCTTTATAATTGCACGCACACGTGGAATGGCGACAAACTATGGTAGCTATGAATTTCCATAGGCGACGCTTTAAATTTTTTTTACGGTTACCAGGTTAAAGTTACAGAGGAGGTCTAGGGCTAGAATTATTGCTCTCGCTCTGACGATCGCGGCGATACCTCACATGTGTGATTTGAACACCGTTTACATATGCGGGCGCGACTTCCGTATGCGTTTTCTTCGCTGCGTGAGCTCGCGGGGACGCTTTAAAAATTTTTTTTTTTTTTTTATTATTTATTTTATTTATTTTTAGACTTATAAATGGTGTTTTTAAAAAAAAAAATGTTTTTTTTTTACTTTTATTGCTGTCACAAGGAATGTAAACATCCCTTGTGACAGTAATAGGTGGTGACAGGTACTCTTTATGGAGGGATCGGGGGTCTAAAAGACCCCCGATCCCTCCTCTGCACTTCAAAGTATTCAGATCGCCGAAAACGGCGATACTGAATACTGTATATTTTTTTAAATTCGGCGCCATTGGCAGCCGAGTAAACGGGAAGTGACGTCATGACGTCGCTTCCGCGTTTACATTGAGAAGGCTGGAACAAAGCCGCCCACGGCTTCGTTTCAGCCCGCCCACAGCCGCCGGAGACAGCCGATTGGACACCGGGCTTCCCGATCGCACGGGAGGCCCGGTAAGAGCGGCGGGAGGCGGCGGGATGTCCCCTCCCGCTCCTCCGGTATAACAGCCGAGCGGCTTTTAGCCGCATCGGTTGTTATATACGGGTAGCCGATCGCCCGCTCTAAACAACGGTACCGGGATGATGCCTGCAGCTGCAGGCATCATCCCGGTATAACCCCGGAAAGCCGAGTACGCATATCTGCGTACGGTCGGCGGGAAGGGGTTAAAAAAAAATATTCACATGTACATAAGTATTCACAGCCTTTGCTCAATACTCTGTTGAAGCACCTTTGGCAACAATTACAGCCTCCAATCTTTTTGAGTGAGTATGATGATACAAGCTTGGCACACATTTGAGCAGTTTCAACCATTCTTCTTTGCAGGACCTCAAGCTCCATCAGGTTGGATGGGGAGCATTCGATGCACAGCCATTTTCAGATCTCTCCAGAGATGTTCAATTGGGTTAAAGTCTGGGCCACTCAAGGACATTCACAGACTTTTCCCATAGCCACTCCTTTGTTATCTTGGCTGTGTGCTTAGGGTCGTTTGTCCTGTTGGAAGATGAACCTTCGCCACCAGTCTGGAGGTCCAGAGTGCTCCGGAGCAGGTTTTCATCAAGGATGTATCTGTACCTTGCTGCATTCATCTTTCCCTCGATCCTGACTAGTCTTCCAGTTCCTGCTGCTGAAAAACATCCCCACAGCAGGATGCTGCCAGCACCATGCTTCATTGTAGGGATGGTATTGGCCAAGTAATAAGCGGTGCCTGATTTCCTACAGACATGATGCTTCCCATTCAAGCCAAAAAAAAAAGAAAAAAAAAAAAAAAAAAGGGAGTTCAATCTTTGTTTCATCACACCAGAGAATTTTGTTTCTCATGTTCTGAGTCCTTCGGGTGACTTCAGGCAAATTCCATGGGGGCTGACAATGTGCCTTTTACTGAGGAGTGGCTTCCGTCTGGCCACTCTACCATACAAGACCTGATTGGTGAAGTGCTGCAGAGATAGTGGTTCTTCTGGAAGGTTCTCCTCTCTGCACAGAGAAACGCTGGAGCTCTGTCAGAGTGACCATCGGGTTCTTGGTCACCTCTCTAAGACCCTTCTCCCCCGATCACTCAGTTTGCCCAGGCGGCTGACTCTAGGAAGAGTTCTGGTGGTTCCAAACTTCTTCCATTTACGGATGGAGGCCATTGTGCTCATTGGGACCTTCAATGCTGCAGAAGTTTTCTGTACCCTTCCCCAGAGCTATGCCTCAATACAATCCTGTCTTGGAGGTCTATAGACAATTCCTTGGACTTAATGGCTTGCTTTGTGCTCTGACATGCACTGTTAACTGTGGGACCTTATATAGACAGGTGTGTGCCTTTACAAATCATGTCCAATTAACTGAATTTACCACAGGTGGACTCCAATCAAGTTGTAGAAACATCTCAAGGATGATCAGTGGAAACAGGATGCACCTGAGATCAATTTTGAGTGTCATGGCAAAGGCTATAAAATTATAAATACTTGTGAACATGTATTTTTTTATTTTTAGTACATTTGCAAAGATTTCAAACATGCTGGCATTATGGGGTATAGTTTGTAGAATTGGAGGAAAAACTAATTTAATCCATTTTGGAATAAAGGCTGTAACGTAACAAAATGTGGAAAAAGTGAAGCGCTGTGAATACTTTCCAGATGCACTGTAGACTCTGATTCGACTACAACAAAGACGACCACAGCTGGACAAGTCTCTTTATCAGAAAGGGCTCATGCACACCAAAATACAGTGTGGGAAACCCACGCTCTGTGCTAATTTCCTGCATCATGTTCAAAACACATTGGGTGCGTGTTCTGCTGCAGGTGTCAATGTATTCTTAACACCCTAAGCAAAGATCTCAAATACAGTTTGCCTGCACCAGAACGCATGGTCCTGCAACATCATGCAATCCAGTGCAGGGTTTTTTTAAAAGTAATGCATGCACTAGTTTTAGTGTAATCCAGCGCAATTTCAGCCCATTTAAAGTGAAGAGGCTGAAAATCACACCGCACAGGATCAAAGACAGAATTCCTATGTGATTCAGCTGTGAACTTGAAAGGGCAGGGAGTGAAATATCTAAAAAAAAAAAAAGTCTTCAAAAGCTGCAAAGCACTTTATACAGCAACTCATCAAACATGTACAGTACTTGTTTACGGTTTCTCAGTGAGGTGAAAGAAGAGTCAGCCGAGTCGCACAGAGATTTTCCAAGACGTATCAAATGTCTGTGGGAAAAATAGTGCAAGTTTTACTTAAAAACATTCCAAAGTGTATAATGCTTATAACTAGTTATTAGTGTAGCTATATTCCCGATGTTGTTAGTTTGCCTTACCTTGTAATGATGGGCTCACATGTGGTGGCTGCAGTTTGTAGGGTCATGACTGATCCATTCTCCCATCTCCATGTATTAAATTCAGCTTGCTTGCCCCTTAGGGACAGGTCACTTCTTTCAGATCACACAGCTTACAATGCATGCCTTGCAATTTCCTTTCTGTAGCATCACTAATCTGGGAGTGCTAATGTGCAGAAATGCTGCATGGTGAGCTCTCTGTTAAACACTCTGCCTGTTTGTTTTAGATCTGTCACCTGCAAAGCAATGGACTGAGAGATCCAGGGATATGTTGTTTCTTTACTGGAAATGTCAGTTCTCACACTACAGACAGATCATGCAAAAACCCATGCAGTGCAATCTGGCATGCCTTGTATTTGAGAGAGATATATATATATATATATATATATATATATATATATATATATATATATACACACACACACACATACATATATATATATATATATATATATACACATACATATACACATATATATATATACATATACACACACACACATTTTTTTTTTTTTTTTAACAGGTCATACGAACCTGCTCTGTGCAGTGGTCTTGCAGAGCCGCCCTGATCCTCTTCAGAGGTAACTCCTACAGAGTTGACCCAGAGCAAGCGGCTTGGAATGGGGGCACCATCATCTCTCTCCTCAGTGGCTGCGATTGATGGAAATGGGAGCCAATGGTTGCTGTCTGAGCCAATGATGGAGAAACCCCAGAGAGCCAAGGCTCTTGTGCACATTGCTGCATCGAGATGGGGCTCAGGTGAGTATTAGGGAAGGGGGGGGGGGGGGGGGGGAGGGGCTGCTGCACAGAGGTGTTTTTTTACCTTCATGCATAGAAGGTAAGAAGGTAAAAACCCAGAGCCTTTAGAACCACTTATTTACTCCACTACAGGCTGTGCATAGTGGGCAACAAATGACACCATAAAAATACATGATCAAGATTTTTTTTTTTTTAACTGCAAAATAAACCACAAAAGGTAGAGGTAGGAAGTTTCAAAAGGTCTTAAAAAAAAAAAAAATTACATGGAGATTTGATGCAGTTTGAAAAAGTTTTATTGTTGATCAAAATTGGAAAGGAAATAAGCCTTCTCATTGTCACTCATACGATACATCATTTCATCTCCTTACCACATATGTATTACTCCATTACCGGTGACCTTTAGGAGTACAGTATGAATGATGATTGCTTCAAAATTATAAAAAGTGAATTAAAACACGCTAATCTCATAAGCCACTGTGTACATTATGTCTAGGCGTACGTTCAGAACGCTGGCTCAAAAGCTCTATTCCTGCAGGGTTTTACAGTATTAGTACAACTTCTGAAATGTCCAAATGAAAAGGATCCTAATGCATTATCTGATGATGCCCGACAACCACAACTAAAGTCATTCATATACAGTAGCAGTGACACAGATACAGGCATCCCCTTTCCTGCATGCAGCCCAATCCTGAAGTGGACATTTTTGAAATGGCGATAAATTCTTTGGATGAGCCACAAACTGGTCATTCGTATGCCTTCAGACTGGGAAGAGGGGAAAAAAAAAAAAAAAGGAGGAAGGGAAGGAAGAGCAAACAAAAGGATTTCTACTTACTAGTCTGTCTTTGTCATTTCTATCAGAGAACTTAAGCTCCAATCTTACAGAATGTTCTGGTAAAAATCAGCTTTACAAATGAGGACAGACTGTCAAAAGGATGTTATTCCACAAATATCCATTCAGTACTGGGACTGTACATATCAGTAACTAATGAGCACTCTGCCTTACTCCAAGCCAAGCTTGGATCTCCCACAACTCGCCCGGAATTAATGACAGCAAGGCTGTACATCACCGACAAAACCCACCTTGTAAAGTGCCAAGAGTTAAATTAGGCCCGGTCACATCTGGCATTTTGGGATCTCTGGCAGAATCATTGCGATTCTGGTGGCAATCCCAAATCGCACTGCAATAGTGGCAAAACACACCACTCGTGTTTGGGTGCCATCCATTTTTAATAGCACCTACACCTGCAGTGCCTTTTGCCACAGCTGCCGCGTGATAAATCACAGAAAACCTCATTACAAAGCTTGTCACCCAAAAGAAGCTCCTGCTCCTTTTTAGGCAGCAAGCTTCATGTGATGTGGTTTGCTGTGATCCATCGTGCAACAATTGCAGCAAAACTGCACCATGATTCGGTGTTAAAAAAAAAAAAAAAAAAAGAGTGGCACCCAAACATGCATGGTGCGTTTTGCCACTACTGCAATTTGGGATTGTGAGGAGAATCAAAAGGGATTCTATCCTAGTTCCCAAAACCCCAGATGTGAACAGGGAATTAGAGAATCAGATATATATACAAAATGCTGTGGACGTGACTTAAAAAGACCTGATGGACCTTGAATTGTTTTACACAATATTAATTTGGACATCTGCTCAGAAACTAACTTTGAACACATTCCATCTCTGACTACGCAATCATCCAGATATAGGCATAAAGGTGCATATTCCAGTCCAACTCGGAAATTCAGAAGTATGATCGTGGTGTTTTATCAACCTGAAAGACCAAACCTGTGGTCAGTAAAAACCAACATGGGCATTGAAGAACAAACGCATGATCAGACTTTCAAAAAGTTTGTATTTGCATAAGCAGTTGTGGGTGCACCCTGGAGGTCTGGACAACACCATGCGGTAGACAGTGGCACCTCAAGATATCTCCCCCCCCCCCCCCATTAATTTGCGATACTTTAAAGAGCTTTTATAACTAAGGGTTTGCGCTAAACAATATTAAGGTTGCTCTGTATTCATCCATATACAATAAGCACCCTTCTAGATATTTGGTCTTTATTGCATATAGGGGGTTATTTACGAAAGTCAAATCCACTTTGCACTACAAGTGCACTAAATGTGCACTTAGAAGTGCAGTCACTGTAGATCCGAGGGGAACATGCAAGCAAAATAAAAAAAAGACAAAACAGCATTTTAGCTTGCACATGACTGAATGACAAAATCAGAGCTTCCCCTCATTTCAGATCTACCCCTCAGATTTACAGCGACTGCACTTTCAAGTGCACTTGCAGTGCAAAGTGGATTTGCCTTTCGTAAATAACCCCCATAGTCTGTTCAAACTTACACTTTTGTAATTTATTGGCAGGCTTTATTTTTGTGAAGTTGGTTACAGTACATCTTGAGAAAAGGCACTTGTTTTGGAAATATGGGCGATGCTGCTATATAAACCAGTTTCACAAATTCTATCTAAAAATCAAGAAGTTAAATTCAAAGTGCCATTTTGTTTTGTTTTTTTATAAATATTCAAGACTTTTCCTTGTTTTACTCAGAACTCACATTCAAAAGGGATTGTGTACTAAGTGCCACTCTTAAAAAATATACAATCTCTAGTATTAACCTTCTGCATAACAATATCATTCCCATCAACATAAAGGTAGTTTTTCAGTAGAATATAACCAAGTTCCTTTGAGGTCTACATGTTTGAACTGTCTTTGTAAGCAGCCCTCTAATAAAAAGGAAAATCCATTTAGTGCAAGAGAACTCCAAATATGGAGAGAACCCCAAAATGTCAAATTGGAAATTTTCATGAATTTGATACAATAGATTGCGCTTCTGTTCTTCAGCATGAAAAAAAAAAAAAGTAGCAAGCACCATAGCAATGATTAATCTTATACTGCTGATGGAGCAGTTTTTGCAATGTTAGGTAGAAACAGCCTGTAGCTTTGGGTTCATTGGTTTACAGCACACTATACAGGAGTTAATTACCTTGTACCAGTCTTGCTTATTGGAAGAGAATAATTAAAAAATAAAAGGGTTAAGGACTTGATCTACTTTTTTGTGCGCACCAGCTGAATATCTTTCTTTGACATACAGGAATCACAGCCCCAAATAGCGGAGGGTTCCGCACGAAGTAGAGCATAGGCCATCTCAGTCATCCCTGTACATGTTGTGTGAAACCACTTCCGACAGGAGGCTTCACACATTATTGCATCCGCAACATTTACTTCGACAGAACATATGCCGCATGGGTGCAAGTTATCTGTGGACAAAGTACCACAAAAGTCAGAATGGAGAAGCCACCTATTGCATTTCTCGCTAGGGGTTACATCCGTCTTTGCCAGTCTGGAAAGTGCCGGTCTGTTACGCATTCCATTAATCTGGACACAATCAGAAAGGTCTACTACATCAGCTTGAAAATTTTCTGGATCCCTAATATTGTTTGGACTTGATATAGGGTGAGAGGGTATATCCAGATTTAGCTTGTCATGAAGTCCAGCAGATCTCAAATTGTTATTGGATACAAGAACTGAACCTTGGTTGGAGCCGGGTATTCTTGAAGGCATAAAGTGTGGTTGGGCAGGATTAAATGAACTATTGCTGTCAATTTGAAGGACATTCATTTTAACACCTTGGGGCCTGTAAGAAGCAAGCTGAAAGTCATTTCTTTGAGCAGAATTTAGACTCATCATGCGATGGAGGTCTTCATCATTCTGGTTTGCTCTAAAGTGCTGTCCAGGCATTGTGATAGTTTGTCCTAACCCACTGTAAAAAAAGGACTCGCTTTCAAAACTAGATTTCTCTTGCGCCCCCAAATTAAAGGGAAAGGATTTCCCCATCACCCTTAGGTCTTTTGTAAAAGGCGGTGGCTGATCTCTTAACATCTGGTTGCCAACATTTCGGGAAGGCCTTTTTGGCGAGGTATTTGGAGGCATCCTGAAAGTATTAAATCTTTCAATGTTGGAATATCCAAGTTTACCAAAATAAGTGTAATCTGAAATAGGAAGTATACTATAGTCATCATCGAATGGATTGCTGGCGATGAGGTGATCCGAGCTTGTATTTGTTGGGGGAGCAAACTCAGATTGGGTAGGAAGTGAGGAACCCTAAAGAAAAAAATAAATATAAGTCAAACAAGTGAAATAAACAAAATAGTGTTTGAGTTCTAGAAATTATACCAATGTAAGCACCTGGGTTAAGCCAGGAGGTCGGCAACCCACTGATCGCAATCCACCCATCGTTAATGGGCAGGTGACAAGTAGATTGCGTCCCTTCCGCGCCAACCCCCGAAAACCTGGATAGGAGTGGGAACAGCATTTACTGGAAATGATCCCCTGCAGTTTCCTCCTGCAGCAGCTTAAATATTTGTTTCTCCTTTCCCTCCCACTGGGAGTTTACTATGCTTCAGTTTGTGAACAGGGAGACTGGGTAGGGCTGTTCCTATTCATTCATTCTGTGCAGCTGAGGCCGCGGAGATGTAGATTGAGGACTGTGTCCTCAATCAATCACTTTCACAAGTGAGACACTGGGGTCTGTTTAGACCCCTGATATTTCACCAAAGCCTCCCAAAAATTGAAATAAAAACAAACACACTGACACCATCCACATATCACCCACTGCCCTAAGGTAAGCAAAGTTTGATTTTTTTTTTTTTCTTTTTTTAACAGTGAAATTTTATTATATTTTTTCCCTACCATTTAGTTAGGCCTTGTTAAAAAAAAAAAAAAAAAAAAAAAAAAAAATTTAAGAAAAGCGATGAACCCTGGTGATCTTTGATATTGCTCAGGTAGATCTCCACCTTTCAAAGGTTGCCTACCCCTGGGTTAAGCCATAATGCAGCTTTAACTATTTAGTTGCTGTGATAACTACATAATTACGTGTTCCTGACAAATCATTCAATGCAATGTGCTTACTTCATACTAAATTCAATTTTGTTAACGATATCATCAATATGAGAAAATAGAAGGCGGTGATAATAAAAGGTTAAAAGTTCAGTGAGGCACTGAAAAGAGCAGATCACTAAAATATTCAGAACGGCAGTTAAATAAACTATTCATGTCCCTATCGGATCTCAAAGGAAGAAAAGACTCACACTCCAAATGAACCACCATGTACAAATTTTTGGTACACTGGCAATCCACCTGAGCTTCCACTCTGAGGTTTCACTCAATACACGCTTAGTCCTAAAGAGCCGACATGCAGAGGAAATGCAAGTGTTTCATTGGCACTCAAAATAGTAGGGATGTCAGTGTAAGAGAAACTAATCCAGTGAGCAATAAACACTAACTTGAAACCGCAGCTCGCCATAGCCGATCATAGTATGGATGTATACATGTAAAAGCCTCAGTCAATGCTGCCCTTAAGGCCATGCCCCCTGATATGATTAAGCCCAAGGGGTGGGCGAAACCTAGGGGTGGATATCCTTATTAGGATCGCCTATAACGAGCAATGGTTTCAAGCTAAAATGCTCAATTCTGCTTAAAGCCAAAATTAAAAAACTAAAAAAAAAAAAAAAAAAAAGGACGTGAAATCGTCCAACAGGGTCACAAGTTCTGTTGACAACTAGGGATTTCCTCTCACTTTGTTTTGACTATGGGACAGGAAGTGGGGGGGGGCCTGACAGACCCCCTCCTCTGCTCTAATACCTTTCTTCATTCTCTTAATATTGCTTACATGATTGATACACCGCTTGTCGTAAGATACACTAGAATATCAAAAGTATGGGGACGCCTGTCTTTACACACATGAACTTTATTGGCATCCCAGTCTGAGTACGTAGGGTTCAATATTGAGTTGGCCCACCCTTTGCAGCTATAACAGCTTCAACTCTTCTGGGAAGGCTGTCCACAAGGTTTAGGAGTGTGTCCTTGCGGATGTTTGACCATTCTTCCAGAAGCACATTTGTGAAGTCAGACACGGATGTTGGACTAGAAGACCTGGCTCAGTCTCCGATTGAATTCACCCCAAAGGTTCCATCGGGTTGAGGTCAGGACTCTGTGCAGGCCAGTCAAGTTCCTCCACCCCAAACTCGCTCATCCATGTCTTTATGGACCTTGCTTTGTGCACTGTTCCAAATAATTTGGTGGAGGGGGAGAGTATCAGGAAGCAGTGCATTGATCTGATGTGGGAAAGGGGCCTGAGAGATACACTATATTACCAGGCAGGCCTCAAAAATAATTTTGAAAATATAGTGTATGTATGTGTGTAAATAATTAATACAGTTCTGTTATCTAAAGTGATTGTAAAGTCTTTTTTTAAACATGTTATACTTACCTCCTCTGTGCAGTGGTTTTGCACAGGGCAGCCTGGATCCTCCTTCTCTGGATATTGCATCTGGAGATCGTATCCTTCCTTATTGTTATCTATTGGATGTGGATGAATAGGAGCCCCATTATTGACAGTCTCCCTTGTTCCCTCAGTGTAAGGAAGTGACTTAACACACACAAAAATTAGAGTTACGTACCGGTAACGTCTTTTCCAGTAGTCTTTCAGGACAGCCACCATGAGAGATAGTCTCCTCCTCTTCCTCTTAGGAAACACTGCGCCAGCCCATAAATTCTCACTTCCCCCTGCCAGACCTCAGTATATTCCGAGATTACCTCCGGTCAGCTGGGGAGACACAAGAACACATTAATAACATACTATTCCATATCATTATCATGCTGCGTTCTGGTCTTTTGTAAGACCCCCCAAAAATTTCGGGTGGGTAACTAGGGCTGTCCTGAAAGACTACTGGAAAAGACGTTACCGGTACGTAACTCTAATTTTCCCCTTTCGTCTTTCAGGACAGCCACCATGAGAGGATAAACGAGCACTTACCAGTTTAGGGTGGGACTACAGCTTGCAATACCTTTCGCCCAAAGGCTTGCTCACTAGCCGACACCAGGTCCACTCTGTAGTGCTTTACAAAAGTGGAGTAGCTGGACCATGTTGCAGCCCTGCATATTTGCTCTGGCGTTGCTCCAGCCCTTTCTGCCTGCGAAGCTGCCATAGCTCTAGTAGAGTGTGCTCTTATACCCATTGGGATTGCTTTCCCTGCTAATGTATAGGCCTGGCCAATGGCTACTCTGAGCCATCTGGCAATAGTGCGTCGAGACGCTTTGCATCCTTTTCTGGCCCCAGAAAACAAAACAAATAAAGAGTCTGACTTTCTAAACATCTTGGTCAGCTCTAGGTATCTAAGGATACATCTCCTTACATCCAAAGAATGAAATTTTAATTCCCTTTCCCCCGAGGGGTTGGGACAAAATGAGGGTAAAATTACCTCCTGACTTCTGTGGAAACCAGAAGCAACCTTAGGTAAAAATGCTGGATCGGTCTTAAAGATGATCCGATCTGGAAAAATAACGCAAAAGGGAGGTCTAACAGATAAGGCCTCAATCTCGCTGACTCTCCTGGCAGTTGTCACTGCTACCAAAAAAACTGTTTTTAACGTAAGATCCTTTAGTAGACATTCCTCTAAAGGTTCAAAGGGGATTCCCGTCAGGCCCTGCAAAACTAACGATAGGTCCCACTTGGGAAAGGGAGGACCTTGAACCGGTCTTTGTCTAGACAGAGCCTTAAAGAATCTGACCACCCAGGGGTTGGTGGCCAGATGTTTCTCTAAATAAGCACTGAGTGCTGACACCTGACCTTTAAGGGTACTTATGGATAAACCCCTGTCTGCCCCGCACTGAAGGAATTCCAACACAGCTGTGGGACTATGTACCGCAAAGGAGCCTTCTGCACACCATTTATTGAAACGTACCCAGATTTTTTTATATATCTGGCGTGTTTCCTTCTTCCTGCTATTGAGGAGGGTGGAGATTAATTTCTCAGAAAAACCCCTAGCTCTCAGCATACCCTCCTCAGTAGCCAGGCCGCTAACTGCCATTGGTGAACCTGTGGACAGAGGACTGGGCCCTGTGAGAGGAGATCCTCTCGAGGTGGCAGGAATAAGGGAGGTTCGACCGCTAGTTGCTTGAGTACTGAGAACCAAGCCCTCTTTGGCCAATGTGGTGCTACCAGAATCAGGGACGTGTTTTCCATCTGAAACTTCCTGAGAACTGCTGGTAATAACGCTGGGGGCGGGAAGGCATAGCAGATTCTGAAATGCCAGTCCTGGATCAATGCGTCGACCCCTCGCGCTCCCTCCCCTCTGTTTAGGGAGAAAAAACAAGGGGCTTTCGCGTTGCTTCTTGACGCGAACAGATCTACCTCCGGAGGACCCCACTTCTCTGAGATGAGACTGAAAACCTCCTGGTTGAGGATCCAGTCGCCCTCTCTCAGCTTGGTTCGGCTGAGAAAGTCTGCTTTCACATTCTTTTCTCCTCTCAGGTAGACTGCTGAAAGTGAGAGAGTGTGAGTCTCGGCCCAGCTCAGAATGTCTGATGCCAATGCCAACAGTACTCCGCTCCTTGTGCCTCCCTGCTTGTTCACATAGGCTACGGCGGACGAGTTGTCCGACTGCACCTGAACATGGTGGCCCTGTAGCTCCTTTTTGAAGAACCTGAGTGCTAGCCCAATTGCCTTCAGCTCCTTCCAATTGGACGACCTTCTGAGTTCGTCTCCCTCCCAGGTGTCCTGTGCTACAAGGGAACCCAGATGCGCCCCCCAACCTCTGCCGCTTGCGTCTGTGGTTACCACCTGAGAGACTGGGATGAACCACAGACGACCCTGCGACAAGTTTGAGACCCTCCTCCACCACCAGAGGGATCTCTTTACTTGGGATGGGACCTGAACCAAGGCATCCAGATTTCTCTGGCTGTGATCCCACACCCTTAGGACAAAGGACTGTAAGGGACGAAAGTGCAGACCTGCCCATTGCACTGCTGGGAGGGTCGCGGTCAAAAGACCCAGGGCCGACATCAGAACTCTTATGGAGACCCGACTGCTGCACTGGAGACAAGCCACCGCCCTGTCCAGCTTTAGTATTTTTTCTGTTGGAAGAAACACTCTCAGTAGTGTTGAGTCCAACTGGTACCCCAAGTAGGTAATGCGCTGGGAGGGAATCAAACTGGATTTCTCCAAGTTCATTAGCCACCCTAGACCTGTAAGAACTCTTTTTGTAAGTTCTAGATCCCTGACTAACTGCAGTGGACACGCTGCAAACAGGAGCAGGTCGTCCAGGTATGCTATCACTGATACTCCCTGGAGCCGAAGAAAGGCCATCACCTCCGCCAAGACCTTGGTGAAGATGCGGGGCGAGGAGGATAGCCCGAAAGGCAGCGCCTGAAACTGTAGATGTACCTTTGTTCCACCTAGATCTACCGCTAGCCGGAGAAACCTCTGTGAGGCTTCTGCTATGGGAACGTGTAGATACGCGTCCTTTAGGTCCAGGGATACCATAAAGCAGTTGCGGGGCAACAGTGTTCTCACCGTGAAAATTGTTTCCATACGGAATCTCCTGTATGTCACTGACTTGTTCAGGGGCTTTAGATTCAGAATTAGTCTGAATTTCCCTGTGGGTTTCTTCACTACGAAGATGTGTGAATAAAACCCCTCTCCCTCCTCGGCTTTTGGAACTCTTAGAACCACATTCTGATCTACCAGATCTCTTAGTGCTTCCAACAGAGCCTCGGCTTTTGCCGTACACCTGGGTAGGTGCGTGACCAAAAATCTCCGAGGAGGAAGATTTGTGAAATCGATATGGTACCCCTTTCTTATAATCCCTAGGATAAAGCGATTGGGGGATATTGCTTCCCACTGTGGGAGGAAGGCCCCCAATCTTCCCCCCACCATGGTTGGGGAGTCATTGACTTTTACGGGGCTGTTCAGGAGGGCGAAAAATCGCCCCTCCTCTGCCCTTGCCTTTCTGACCCCAGAGCTTCCTTTGCCCTTCCGGCTTTGGAGTCTCTTTACGCTTTTGCGGACGAAACCCCTTCTTTGTAGGTGCAGGGGTTTTCCGCTTAACCGGGAAGGATTTCTTCCTGTCTGCTGTGCGGTCTAAGACAGTCTCTAAGCCTGGGCCGAAGAGAAGGTCTCCCGTTAACGGTATGCCGCACAATTTGACTTTAGAGGCGCTATCGCCCGGCCAGGTTTTTAGCCAGAGGGCTCTCCTGGCCGAATTGGCCAGAGCCGCTGATCTGGCCGTCATACGTACTGACTCTGCCGAGGCATCAGCTATGTAGGCGATACCCCGCAGAATCGTAGGGAAAGAAGACAGAATGGTTTCTTTTGCCGTTCCAGCCTCAATATGCTCTTGAATCTTAGAGAGCCAGTGCTCCAGATTGCGAGCCACTACTGTGACAGCCAACTCAGGTTTCAAGTTACCAATTGTTGAATCCCACGTCTTTTTAAGGAGAGAGTCTATTCTCTTATCCATGACATCCACCAGGGCCCCCATGTCCTCAAATGCCAGGTCAGTGTGTCTGGAAACCTGGGAGAAAGCAGCATCTAACTTGGGATTTTTATTCCAGATAGATGTAGGATCATCCGAAAACGGAAATCTCCTTTTTAAGGATCTAGAAAAAAAGGGTTTCCTTTCAGGATCCTGCCACTCCTTTTTGATAGTTTCAACCAGTACTTCATGAACTGGAAAAACCTTTCTCTTTTGTTCCCCCAAGCCTCTGTACATCTGGTCATGAAGGGTCAGGGGTTTCCTGTCCTCCTGAATACCGAGGGTTGTATAAATAGCCCCTAAGAGGTCCTCTACCTCCTCTAGGGATAATTTATATCTGGAGGATCTCTTGGACTCCCCGTCCTGGTCCTCCCCCTCTGAACCCTCCTGGGAATCGGAGGAGGAACTATCTGGCTGTCATAGTTCCACTCCGGAAGGCCCTGGAGCTTCCTCTGCCCTAACTGAAGTTGCAGGTTGGGCAGGAGCAGAGCCCTGCGCCTGAGGCGGGGTTGTATCCTGGGGAGCTGGACTAATGGGAGGTTGAAACCTTTCAAATAAGGCTTTAAATGAAGAAAAGGTGGACGAGAGCTCCTTTACTGAGGCTGCAAGTCCTGACTCCTGTTCAGAGTCCCTCTCCTTAACAAGGGAGTCTATGCACTCCCTACACAAGACCTTTGTCCATGCCTCCCCTAATGTGTCCCTGCAAGAGGCACACCTCCTCTTAGAGCTATGGGTAGACTTAGATTTTTCTGTAGCTTTCTGAAATACAAGAAAGGAAAAAACAAAAATTTTGTCACTTTTTTTTTTTTTTTTTTTTTTAAAAACAAGGATACAACCCTGGGAGTGCACTAGACCCTCCTTAATCTATGGGGATCTGAGCCTCCCTCCCCTGACCACCCAGGGGATCTGCCCCCCCATGACAGGAACCATACATGGAGGGACAATCCTAGGTAAGGAGTACTTTTCCCCAAGGCACTCTTACCTTAGGAAGGCTGGAGGTAGTGTCCGTTGGTTGAGCATCCGCTTCCGACATGACTTGCAGGTGGTTGCTACTACCGAGTCCAACGCTGCCTGTGCGCGTCCCAGACTCGTCTCCAGCCTGTGCCTGGCTTCCCTATCAGCCCTGCGACCCGGAACCGGAAGCCGCGGGTCAAAGGCAAGCCCCCGCCCTTCCGCCGGAAATGACGTCGCCCGTCGTCCGGCCCGCCTAGTTCCAAAAAGAGAGCGGCCTGTAAAGTATACAGGAAGGGCGGACGCCAGCCTGCTGCAGCCCTGTGACCGCGATA
Source organism: Lithobates septentrionalis (assembly GCA_037952835.1). Lineage (NCBI taxonomy): Eukaryota > Metazoa > Chordata > Amphibia > Anura > Ranidae > Lithobates > Lithobates septentrionalis. Next base: position 1,560,682 of record JBBDGP010000182.1, on the reverse strand, counting down.
GGGAACCCCCACAGCCTGAAGCTGCGCTCAGCTAGGAAGTGGTGGCCACCGAACGAGGGGTAAGTCCCCCCCATGCCCATAGGAAGCCCCTGCTCCCATTTACAGGCTCAAAACAAATAACAGCCACAGTCCCCTGACTGAAAAGCCTGGTTCCTTGCACAGTGTCTCCCCACCGGAGGAAACACTAATACTGAGGTCTGGCAGGGGGAAGTGAGAATTTATGGGCTGGCGCAGTGTTTCCTAAGAGGAAGAGGAGGAGACTATCTCTCATGGTGGCTGTCCTGAAAGACGAAAGGGGAAAATTTCATTCCAAAAACATTTTTTCTTTTTACAAATGAACTACTCTATAGGGGAGTGATCAGGGATTTTATGTGCAACGGCAAGCATAGCTCATCGTGCATTCCCGGCACACTGCAGATAGCAGCTCCTGTGCACATATGCATCATTCCTTTGCCAGCCAATCAAGAGGCCATAAAGCCCGCACCCTAGTCTGGGGAGAAGATGACAGCAGTTGGCAAAGGCTGTAACTTTTGCATAGACTAAAGGTGAACGCGAGTATCTTTTGGGAGTATAGTTTTGCTTTACAGACCAGGACTGTCTGCCCCCACGGGTTCCAGTAAGAGAATGGACTATAAGAAACCGAATTCTCTTAGGAGGGCAGCTACCTTTAGGGGAGCGTGGAAAGAAGGAAATGTCAAACCAAAAAAAAAAAAAAAAAAAAAAAACAACATGCGGCGAGTACAGCTGAGATACTCAACTCGTACCATGTAGGCAGGCAATACATTTTATTCTGCAAAGGCCCCATGTGGAAATGCTAAGGGAGGCAGAATCAAACAAACATACTCAGAGGAAAGACTACCTGAATCGAGCCAACCGTTTTCAGAAATTAGACTTATAGACGATACTTAATGTAGCATATACCTGTCCACTGGCCTTGCGCTTCTTCTTCTCAGGACATCCCAGTTGTGGAACTGATCTCATTAATCCATCCAATCCTCCAACATCACCTGTCAAACAGAGGTCACATACATGATCTTTATACAAAACAACATCTAACATCTGTTGTAGCACTTGGTACAACCATGTTTCAGTTAAAAAAAAAAAAAAAAAAAAAAAAAAAAACAAAAACAAAAAAAAAAAAAAAAACTAAAAAAAAAACTCACAGCAACACTATTTCTGACAACTGTTATAGTGTGTTTAATAGAGCTGCACAATGAATCGTTTTGTGATCTTTGTGATCTCGCTTCAACCCTCCTGACGATCTCTATTGCAGAGTTTACCAATTCTTTCAAATAACAAGTGGAGAGACTCATCTGCTCACTTAGCTATCAAAAGAAAACAGTCGGGCAGTCTGCCAATTTTTTAACATGAAACATTGTAACGAACTCTTCCTTCTTAGATCAAAAAGGGATAAACTTCTGTGTGTAAAGAAAGAATCCAGTCTGCCAAGTTTTTAACAACGTGTAAATGCAGGAAGTTTAATCACTTAAAAAGTCTAAATCTTTTTCTGACACTTGTTTAACCATTTCAATACAGTTCACTTTCACTCCCTTCCTGCCCAAGCCATTTTTCAGCGCTGCCACATTTTGAATGACAATTGCGCGGCCATGCAAAATTGTACCCAAATGAAATTTTTATTATTTTTTTCCCCACAAATAGAGATTTTTTAGTGGTATTTGATCACCTCTGCGGTTTTTATTTTTTGCGCTATAAACAAAAGAAGAGTGACAAGTTTGAGAAAATATATATATATTTTTTTTTTTTTTTTACTACAATTAATATCCTTTTTTTTGTAAACATTTTTTTTCCTCAGTTTAGGCATATGTATTCTATAGATTTCTGGTAAAAAAAAAAAAAAAAAAAAATTATATATCGCAATAAAGCGTATATTGATTGGTTTGCGCAAAAGTTACAGTGTCTACAAAATGGGGATAGATTTATAGCGGCGGTCTGCGATTTTTATCGTGACTGCGATATTGTGGCAGACATATCGGACACATTTTTGGGACCATTCACATGTATACAGTGATCCGTGCTATAAAAATGGACGGATTATGATTACTATATAAAATGTGACTGGCAGGGAAGGGGTTAACACTAGGGGGTGAGAGGGGTTAATTATATGTTCCTAGGGAGTGTTTCTAACTGAAGGGGGAGGGGACCAAACGGTGTTGCTCTATACCAGTGATGGCGAACCTTTGAGCCCGAGTGCCCAAACAGCGACACAAAACCAACTTATTTATTTCAAAGTGCCAACATGGAATTAAACCTACTAGCGGCTCTGTACAGAGGATGGGACTGATCATCCCTCTGAATGAGCCCCAAGGGACCAAAAATGTACGATTCTGCCCAGAAAAAACCTCTTCTGCTTTTTCAATGGAGTGCGTTGATCTCCGAATACAGGGACCAGACATGCGTTGCGCTCAGAATACAGGGACCAGACACGCGTTGCGCTCAGAATACAGGGACCAGACACGCGTTGCGCTCAGAATACAGGGACCAGACACGCGTTGCGCTCAGAATACAGGGACCAGACATGCGTTGCGCTCAGAATACAGGGACCAGACATGCGTTGCGCTCAGAATACAGGGACCAGACATGCGTTGCGCTCAGAATACAGGGATTGGGGGGTGATGTGAAGGCCAATAGAGGACACTGCTATGGGGATGGCCCTTCCTAAAGCAGTGTCCTCTGGCCCCTTCACATACACAGCAGTGACCTCTGTGCCCCCCCCCTTTCCCCCATAGCACTGTCCTACCTGTGTATGTGCAGACAGAGTCCTCCACATTGTCATGCTTTAGCGCCCTCCGCCCAAGCCTCTGCCCAGGAAGCCGCTCTCCTATTGGCCTCAAAGTCCAGGAAGGGAGGAGTCATTCTTCTCTTCCTCTGTATCGCGGCGCTGCTTACAGAGGCAGACACTTTGTGTCTTTCCCACTGGGCTGCCCTCAGTGCATGCAGGGAGGGTTTTGCTTACATCTGCCGCCCCGCTGCCTGATCGATCGCACTGATAGGAAGTGAGCCGACTCCTCTGCGCCTGCACCGCCAGTGCAAGAGGCTACCTTGCTGGGGGATTCTCTCCCATATCCTGGCGGCACGCTGAGTGCCCACAGAGAGGGCTCGGCGTGCCAGCTGTGGCACGCGTGCTATAGGTTCGCCATCACTGCTCTATACTGAGAGCACACATAGGTCTCCTCTCCTCTCTGACAGGACGTGGATCTGTGCATTTACACATACAGATCCACGGTTCTGCCGTGTTACCGGGCTAATCCCAAAAACGAGAGCCGCACTGCGGCAAGCCGTTAAGTTAAAATCAATATTTTTTGCTAGAAAATTACTTGGAACCCCCAAACACACATATATATACACACACACACACACAAACTAATAAAGGAAGTACATAGTGCCAAAACTTATTTTATTTTGGGCAGTGCTCGGATGGGATGGAACATCTGTCAGGTTATGGAAAGCGGTCTATGCTGGAGAGCTATACCCTCTTTATTTGTCCTGGGGATCTATGTCATCTGCACAGAATGTAATGGGAAATTCAAAATGTTACGATTGTCACAACAGGAGAGGTGGGTGAATCTTTCAGCTGGGGTACTTGTCCAGATTTCAACCAACTTTTGTCCTCGTCACAGAAAGTGAAGAAAAATATCCAAAATGAGACTTTAGCAAAACAAAATAAATTCTCCCTGCAAATTCAGGTCATAATGTGCTAGTTTGAACATGTATCTGTAGTCCTGCCCGAGAGTGGCATTGTTGCTCCTCCATTGACATAGTACAGTGAATGAGCGCTGTCACCCAAAGACACAAGGTATATTGCCGACAGGACCACCAGGTGAAAGTAAAAAACTGAATAAAAAGAAAAAAAAAAAAAAACTAATGCAGCCACCAAGACTGGTAAACTCCAATATATTAAAGCCCAATTAAACTTTCAGCTTAACCGCTTCCGGACCAGCCGCCGCAGTTTTACTGCGGCAGGCTGGCTCCCTTGGGCGAAATCACATTACTGTACGCGAGGTCCGGATAGCAGGCGCTGCACAGCAGGGGTGCCGATGCTCGTGGCCGACGGTCGTGATGACCGCCGGCCACGAGCAGGAGACACAGAACAGGGATGAGTGTGTGTAAATACACACTTCCCTGTTCTAACAGGCGTGGCAGATTGTGTATTCCCATTAGCTAGGAACCACGATCCGTCACTTCCTCGTTAGTCCCCTCCCCCTTCAGTTAGAATCACCTCCCAGGGAACATAGTTAACCCCTTCACCGCCTCCTAGTGTTAACCCCTTCTCTGCCAGTGACATTTTTAATCGCACTGATCGCTGTATTAATGCAAATGGTTCCAAAAAGGTGTCAAAATTGTCCGCCATAATGTCGCAGTCACGGAAAAAAATATATATATATATATATATATATATATATATATATATATATATATATATATATATATATATATATATATATATATATATATATATATATATATATATATATATATATATATATATATATATATATATATATATATATATATATATATATATAAAATTTTTTCCGCAGATCGCCGCCATTACTAGTAAAAAAAAATAAATAAAAAATGCTATAAATCTATCCCCTATTTTGTAGACACTATAACTTTTGCGCAAACCAATCAATATAGGCTTATTGGCTTTTTTAGGCTTCTTTAAATCTCTATAGGCTTTTTTTTTTTTTTTTTTTACCAAAAATATGTAGAATATATATTGACCCAAACTGAGGAAAATTGTTTTTTTTTTGTTTTTTTTTTATATATATTTTTGGGGGATATTTATTATAGCAGAAAGTAAAAAAAAATAATGTGTTTTTCAAAATTGCCGCTTTTGTTTATAGCGCAAAAATAAAAAACCGCAGGAGGCGATCAAATACCAAAAGAAAGCTCTATTTGTGGGGGGGGGGGGGGGTCACTTTTGTTTGGTTACAACGTCACACGACAGCGCAATTGTCAGTTAAAGCGACGCAGTGCCGAATCACAAAACGTGCTCTGGTCAGGAAGGGGTAAATTCTTCTGGGGCTGAAGCGGTTAAAGTGCATCTACGGTCAACATTAATCATATACTCATCTTAAATTTCAGTTATTTCTTGCCTACGCCCATTAACCCCTTCATGACAGAGGGTAAAACAAACCTCAACATCCAGAACAAATTTTGACATATATTCGTAAAACTTTACATACCACAATGACCTGTGCGTTTTAAAATCATACCTACAACAAACCGACTAGTTAAAAAAAAAAATAAATAAAAAATAAAAGGAAAAAAACAAAAAAAAAAAGGAAAAAAAAAGCAATATATCTAAACCCCAAAAAGAGGGGAGGGACCTCTGTGTCCCATGATGTACTTCAAGAAAAGGATTTTACAGGTAAGTGGTTATAAAAATCCTATTTTCTTTATCGTACATCATGGGACACAGAGCCTAAGTAATAACTTAATGGGATGTCCCATAGCAATGCTATTTGAGGGGAGGGAGAGACAACCCGGAGGGCACCCCCAGACCTGAGGACTTATACTGCTGCCTGCAGCACACTGCGCCCGAAGGAGATATCCTAATACCTCCTTACATCCACTTGATAAAATTGTGAATGCATGCACTGATGACAAAGTTGCGGCCTTACAGATCTGAGCCATGGAGGCCTGGTGACGCACTGCCCAAGAAGCACTAACCGACTTAACTTGAAAAGATGGAATCTTACCCCTCAAATCATAAGTTTAAATTATAACTTCCCAAATCCACTTAGCGACAGTGGATTTCGCCGCTGCCTGTCCTTTCTTAGGACCCTCTGGCAGAATAAATAAGATATCAGTCTTACGAATCTAAGCAGTTGCCTTTAAATAGATTTTCACTGCTCTCACCACATGTAGTGACTTTTCTTCCCTGGAACATGGTTTTGGAAAAAAAAACGATGGCAGGACAATATCTTGGTTTAGGTGAAAACCTGAAACCACTTTTGGCAAAAAGCCTGGATGAGGGCGTAACAACCTTCTGTCCTCATGAATAATCAAATATGACCCTTTACAAGAAAAGCAACCAACTCCGAAACCCTCCTTGCTGAGGATATAGCAACCAAAAATACCTGCTTCCTAGTCAAAAGGACTAAGGGAATATGCTGTATCGGTTCAAACGGCTGTTTTTGTAACACTGACAAAACTAAGTTCAAGTCCCAAGGGCTTAAAGGTGATTTAACTGGCGGATTAATCCGCATCACCCCTTGCATAAAACCCCAGACTAAAGAAAGCGTAGCAAGCGGTCTTTGAAATAAAAATCGATAAGGCTGAGACTGTTAGAAAGGCAAGAATTCTGCCTATGATATATCTCCGAGAGTGCTAAGCCTTGGGATTCACACCAGGAAACAGAACCTTCCAGACTCTAGAATATATAGCTCTGGACACTGGCTTCCTCGCATTAATCAAAAGTAGCAATAACAGTCCCGGAAAGCCCACGTTTCTTCAGAATGTAGGTTTCAATAGCCAGGCCATTAAATTTAGCGTTCGTAAAGTAGGATGGAATATCGGCCCCTGTGAGAGCAGGTCTGGCCTTAGTGGAAGGGACCATGGATCCTCCACTGCCATCTTTACGATTTCAGCATACCATGACCTTCTGGGCCATGCTGGTGCTACCAGAATTAACGGCATTCTTTCCAGCTTGATCCTGCAAAGAAGTCGAGGCAGCAACTGAATAGGAGGGAATGCATAGATCAGTGAGGTCACCAACTGAATAGGAGGGAATGCACCGATCCCACGGGGTCACCAACGCATCTGTTCCGCATGAGAGTGGATTCCTTGTCCTGGACACAAAGCTGACTAACTTAATATTGAATCTAGACGCTAGAAAATCTACGTCCGAAGTCCCCCATCTTTGGCAAATGGCCTGAAAAAATGTCAGTGTGAAGAGACCATTCCCCCAGGAATAACTGCTGGCGACTTTAGTCCGCCTGCCAATTCTCTACTCCCGGAATGAAGACTGCCGATGGGCTGAAAGGAATGATCCATGCCTAAGTTAGAATATGGTTCACCTCTCTCTGCGCTGAGAGTCTCTTGGTGCCCCCTTAGTAAATGATAGAAGCCACAGCCGTGGCATTGTCGGATTGGATCCTTACAGGACAATCCCTTAACCTGGAAGTCCAGGCTTTCAGAGCCAGACGCACTGCCCGAATCTCTAGGATATTGATGGGCAAGGTTCTTTCGGTTTTTGACCACTGTCCCTGGACAGTCGTTTTCTCTAGTAACGCTCCCCAGCCTTAAAGGCTGGCATCTGTCGTTACTACTTTCCAGATAATTAGTCTGAAGGATTTTCCTTTCAGCAGATTCTGAGTTAGTAACCACCAACTGAGGCTTTGGGAAACTCTTGGGGACAGCCGCATTGGCAAGTCCAAAGCTTGGACCGTTTTGTTCCAAGCGGACGGGATACTGTTTTGCAACAGTGTCAAATGGAACTGGGCATAGGGGACTTCTTCAAATGAAACCACCATCTTTCCTGACAACCTCATGCAAAGGCGAATTGAGGGATTTCTTTTCGATCTGACCATCTGCACCAGCTCTCGTATGGAGCTGATCTTTGCCAGAAGCAAGAACACCTTTTTCTGGGCTGTGTCTATGATCAGGCCCAAATACTCCAGCTTTCTTAGCGGTTTTAAAGAAGACTTCTGTAGGTTGAGAATCCAACCCAGACTTTAAGTAACTGGTTGTAATGCGTACACTGTGGTCCAAGCGGGCCACTGACTGGTCCATTAACAATAGATAGTCTAGGTACGCCAAGACTGTTATGCCCTGTGCCCTTAACCTGGCTAGAGGTGAGGCCAGTACTTTTGTAAACACCCGGGGTGCTGTAGCTAGCCCGAAGGGCAAGGCTGCAAACTGAAAGTGCTGCTGTTCTACTTCGAATCGCAGAAACCTTTGGTGAGCGGGAAATCTAGGGACATGCAGATATGCATCCCTGATATCAATGGACGCCAGAAGTTCCCCTGTAGGATAGAAACTACTGATCTGATGATTGACTCCATGCGAAAAGAGCGGATTTTCAGGAATTGATTTAGATTCCTTAGATCATGAATGGGTCCGACACCTCCATTCGGTTTTGATACTGTAAACAGGTTTGAATAAAACCCTAAACCTTGCTCCTCTGTGGAGAGCTGTATGATCATCCCCTGAGCCAATAATCGGTCTAATGCTTGAAACAGATAGCCTTTTCCCTGGATCTTTGGGAATGTTGGATCTCAGAAAACGAGATGGTGGAAACTGCTGAAATTCTAGCTTGTATCCTAGAGACACCGTGGAGATGACCCATCTGTCCTGAATTTCCCTTTGCCAGACTTCTGAGTATTTCAGAAGTCTGCCCCCCACTCTGGTGAGGGGGGCCCCCTCTTCATATTGAGGCTTTAGTATTCTGCTTTGCAGATTTGCAGCCCCAGATCTTTTGTGCCTGGGTCTGACCCTGAGGTTTTCCTCTAGAGTTTGACGGTGGAGGCCGTCACCACTGCCTAGAGGCGGATGCCCCTGGCGCAGAAGGAAAAGTCTGTTTAAATGAAGGACGTTCATACTTGCTTTTGACTGGCAAAAGAGTACTCTCTCCACTAGAAATCGTTTGGATGTATTTATCCAAATTATCGCCAAATAGTCACTCCCCATGAAAGGGGAAACTAGTCAGAAGCTTCTTGCAAGGTGCTTCGGCTGACCAATTTTTTAACCAAAGGGTCCTACATATGTGTACTAGCACAAGCGCAAGGCGGGACGCCTGGTGAATGAGTCCTACGAGTCCTTCATAGCGTCTATGGCAAAACATAATGCCTTTGGTAGTTTGGCCAACTCACGGGCCTGTTGTGCAGGGAGCTCTTTAAGAGCCTCTGTGAACTGGTTCTTTAGGTACTGACAGATGCCAGTTGCTGCGACTGCAGGCTAAGTAATGGTCCCTGCCAAGGAAAAAAAAAAAAAAAAAAAAAAAAAAAAAAGGAGGATTTTAAAAAGAATTTCAGCTTTTTATCTGTTGGATCTTTGTGCATTGTCTACAGGACAAGTTAAACTTTTATTCACACTGGAAACTGCAGCGTCAACTGCTGGATATAGTAAGAAAAAAAAAAAGACTGTGCTGGACATAAAAAAAAAAAAAAAACCTAAAAGAAGCTGCAACACAAAGTGAAATACACACAATTACAAATAAACAAATATGGTTGCGCTCTATACCCTAAACCTCATAAATGTGATAAGTGATCAGTTAATAATAACTTAAAAATAGTCCCAGAAATATGATTCTGTAAGTGTTCAGTGACGGTGTATCAGAATTCCAATAACAGTCAAAGTTCCAATCGACAAATCAATAGGCGAGTACATCAAATTGTGATCAGTTCCAAAAGGTCAGTGTAACTTTGCATGACAGACCCACCACCATAAGAAGTGTGCGCTTACCAGCTACACAGACAAGTAATGCCTGTGGCTAACACCCAGCCAGGGCCTTTTCCTCAGTGGTATTCCGATATCAGTCCAATCGCCGCATCTGTGGGGGTGTTTTCTTGGTCCGAACTTTGACAGAACAAATCCTGTTGAGAGCTTGTGTACGGCTCAATGCATGGTGATGCAAACGTAACTCAGAAAAAGAATAAAAATGGCCATAGGTAAAACCCGCTTGGTATTTTATTACATATTAAAAAGGATTAAAAACAGCAAAAGGTAAAAATATGGAGCCGGCTACAATACACACGACCGTGCTAACAAACAACGGGGCATAGCACGTGGTGACGTCAGTACGTCGCTCTGACGCGTTTCGGCAGATTTGACGTCATCATGGGGCACAGGCGGCGCATTGACGCACCGCTTAATATACACAAAACCAGGCCTCGTTCTGAATCGTGGTTGGCTGGCTATGGGACACCATTTTGGATGAGGGAAAACTAAATTACTAATGCCAAAAGTACTCATTAGGTTAAAAGGATTAAAACCAATCATGCATATATAACTATTTTAATTCTCCTCTCAATGGCCAAGATGTCCCCGTATAGCAAAACCGCTGCGTCACAGCGGATTGCATCCAGGGACAACATAGAAATTGCTCTAAGACACTAGTATAAAAAGTCTAAAAAAAAAAAAAAAAAAAAAACACGTCACTACCGGCACTAATAAGTAGCAGACCATGACGTTACCTCTAAGCTCCTACGTGGAGAAAATTGGGAACTGTAAAGCGATCTAAAGATTTTATTAGATTACATTTATTAACTAACAAGCAAAGACAGACTATGTACACAGCAGGCGCCATATTGGTCAACCGAAATCTGTGATAAAACTTACAAGCTAACAGGGTCAGTCGTCCCGGCAAGAAACCACGGCCCCTGTGATGTAATGGCAACTCAGATATAACAAATGTAACACGGACGATGCTTCACATACAGGGATCGACCGACATCCACAAAATCGGCCCATTTGATGCAAGCTACAATTAAAGTCAACTTCGCATTACATCATCTCGGTGAGTGTGACCCATCTAAATATATGTCACACGCCCGATAGGTGAAGGATAGTGGTGTGTCAGCCACACTGAAGGTGGAGTCAATAAGGCTTCGGGCACGCTACGATATACGAAAGCATATCACCAAACTAAAAGGGGAGAAAAAGGGGAAAAGCAGAATGGCGAAGTCGTTCATAAACACCAACATAGCCATTCACACGCCCAAATTGGCCGATATCATTCAAAATCAGCAGATCTAGAAAAAAAAAAAAAAAACCCACACTATCCCACAGAATAACCACTGAGAGCAGGCAGAGGTGTCATAAATATCAATATAGCCATTCAAGCAACCGGATCAAACTAGTGGCCATAGCAGGTTAAAAAGTGAATTAAATCCAGGTTGGCATCACACTGGTATAAGGGGTTATCACAGAAAATATTTGTTAAAAATATATACCCATTACCTGATAAATAACCAGACACTTGTCTCAGGGCAAAAATGCCTCATTGAGGGCCGGTGACAAACTTCCCTATATTTGAAATAACATTTAAATCATATGGCTAGCTCCCCAAGATTCGGATCGAGTTCACATTATATCTGATCACATCTCCTCAAAAACTCTATACATATTACTAAATATAGAGAAGTCAAGCATTATCTATGAGTGCATTGACATCAACATCAATATAACATTGTACCCAAATTAACTTTTGATCATTTTTTTCACCACAAATAGAACTTGCGTTTGGTGGTATTTGATCACTTCTGAGTTTATTTTTTTGCGCTATAAACAAAAATAGCGACAATTTAAAGCACCCCTGAGCATCTTGCTAAAGAGCAGCACATTTTGGGTGCAGGAACACGTGCCATTTACACATGTTCCCGACCCGCATAGATGTGAACCTAAAAACAATTTCCAAAATAAGAAAAAGGTTCTGCCTTCAGCTCTACTTTTAGTCAGTCAGTAAAGGCAAAACTTTTCAGTTTTGGATAGAATTAGAACGCTTGTCAGATTTTACTGCTGTCTGTGCCCTTGTTAGGGAGATTCACCCTCTACTTCTCCTGTAGAACCACTTCCTGCCCGCCGTATAGTAAAATGACGGCAGGCGGGATGCACTTTCGTTATGGGACGTCATGACATCACCCCAGAACCGCCGCATGCGCGTCCGTGCAGCGCAGTCGCGCTCCTAGGACACGGTTTAACCCCGATCTCAGTGGAGAGCCAAATGATGCGGCTCTTTACCCATGTGATCGGCTGTGTCTAATCACAGCCGGTCACGTGGAAACAAGCAAGTGCTGTTTATTGGCTCTCCTAGGCTCACACTGACAGTGTGTGGTAAGGAGAACCGATCAGCTGCATCTCTTTGAAGGGGAGACATGTACATAGAGCTGCATGATAATTAACCTCTTAAGGATCAGCCGCCGCACTTATACCGCGGCAGGTTGGCTCTCCTGGGCGAATCGCCGTTCCTGTACGGCCGCGACCCTGGTGCCGATGCGCGTGGCCGGTGGCTGCTCCTGACAGACAGAATGGAGATCTGTCAATGTAAACAGACAGATCTCCTTTCTGTCAGGGGGAGAAGAGACAGACCTGCTGCCCATAAAAATTATGAACATCGATCGGTCTTCTCCAGGCAGTCTCATCCTCTCAGTTAGAACACACACACTTAAAGTGGATGTAAACCCAATGTCATCCTTTTTATACTACTGCCATAGGGGTTATCTATAAGGATATACATGTCTCCTGCATGTATCTCTACCTGTCAAATGTCTCCCCTCTGTCTGTTATGAGACCCGAAAAACTGCAGATTCTGTGGGTGGGTCTGTTGTCTGGAGCTCGGTGGGTGGAGTCGTGATGTCAGTAGACTCCCCGCCCACCTCTACACTCCTTGTCAATATGCATTTTCTCCTGTGTATTTCTAACACTGAACTTCTGCTATGATCTCTAATATCCAGTGAAAAGACAGGAAAGTAACCACATGACTTCAGCGTGCCAAATCATGCTGAGGTGTGAAACAGCCAATCCTTGAAGAGCTGCTGAGGAAAGGAGTGGCAGGGAATTTAAAAATAATGCATGTCTTAGGCTAGTGCATGAGATATGTAAATCACCTGTCACTCACAGCAAGGGGGAGGATTTGACAAAGTTTTTCTCTGTCAAGTTTCATCTCACTGAATAAAAGGATTGCTCAGAGCTGGATTAACTCTTTGTGGCAAGGCAAGGACTCAAATGATAAGAGCCCTTTCACACAGGGGCGGTTTGCAGGGGCTATTGCGCTAATAATAGCGCCTGCAAACCGACCCGAAAGTGCCGCTGCTTTGATTCCAGTGTGAAAGCCCAGAGGACCTTCACACTTGAGCGGTACGCTAGCAGGACGGGAAAAAAAGTCCTGCTAGCAGCATCTTCGGAGCGGTGAAGGAGCGGAGTATATACCGCTCCTTCACCGCTCCTGCCCATTGAAATCAATGGGATGGCACGGCTATACCGCCGGCAAAGCGCCTTGCGGTGGTATTTAACCCTTTCTCGGCCGCTAGCGGGGGTAAAAACGCCCCGCTAGCGGCCGCATACCGACGTTTTACCGCCGACGCCACCCCCGTGTGAAAGGGCTCTAAGAAATATTACTCTAAATCAGGGATATACAATTAGCGGACCTCCAGCTGTTGCAAAACTACAAGTCCCATCATGCCCCTGGGTGTCATGCTTGTGGTTACCAGAGTCTTGCTATGCCTCATGGGACTTGTAGTTCTGCAACAGCTGGAGGTTCGCTAATTGCATATCCCTGCTCTACATTAGGACATAAAAAAAAAAATTTCGGGTTTACATCCACTTTAAACCCTTGATCTCCCTAGTGTTAACCCCTTCCCTGCCAGTGACATTTATACAGTAATCAGTGGCTATTTGTAGCTCTGATCGCTGTATAAATGTCAACGGTCCCAAAAAAAAAAAAAAAAAAAAAAACACACACCACCCCTAAAAATTTCATATGGGATGCAGTGTTGCATGACCGTGCAATTGTCAAACTGACCGCATGGAAACCTGAAAATTGGCAGGCAGGAAGCTGGTAAAAGTGCCCAGTAGGCAAGTGGTTAACATCAATGAGACTGAAAGTAAATCTCAAATTTTGGGTTCACATTGGAACAGGAATAGAAGGGAAACCTTCCAATGGAAACAAACACTTGGTCTGGTGACAAGCGAGGATTCCCTTACTTTGAAGGGATTTCCTCTTGCTGCCTTTTAACAGTGGTCTGGCCGGACCAGCACGGTGTTGATGCATCAAACTGTCCAGGCTTTTTCTGGCACGTTTACAAGTTTAAATCAATATTTTTTGCTAGAAAATTACTTACAATCCCCAAAACATACATTTTGTTTAAGCGGAGATCCTATTTAATAAACTGGCGATCGTTGCAATTTTTTTTTTTTTTTAAGTCACATGGCATTTGCACAGCAGTTTTACCCATATACCCAGTGAAGTGAACAACCTCAGGATGATACACAGATACAAATCTCCCTACATAAGTTTTACATGTATATCTGCTGTCTTCAACTCAAAATATTCTTTCGAAAGTTCAGGATTGTGTTAGATTTTTCGCTTCCTGGTTAGCACTACAGTGAAGCCAGGGCATACAGCCGACTGGAGGAAAGGCACACACCCCCTCACCCCAGAGGTAAACTTTCAGAACAGTTCAGCACACTGCCAATTCATAGCATCCTCCCAAACACAAAAAACTCAGGCTGCTTTTATCTCAGTTGTTGGAGAACTTGTCAGAGTTTTTCACGCTGATAACAAGAACTGAGCAGGAGAAAGCTACAGGACTTGGTGCTTTGAAGAGAGATAAGAAGACACTGCAGATGTGTGTCCAGCTCAAGTTTCATGAATCTGTTTTTTAAATACATTAAAGTGGATATAAATGAAACAAAAAAAATTGTAATATATGGACAAATGTTACGCTGAGTAAATAGACACCCAATATGTCATGTCATAGGAGGAAAAAGAAAAAAAAACAAACACACACACACACACCTCGTGGAATGGCTACATACTATGGTACTTAACCACTTGCCCACTGGGCACTCAAACCCCCTTCCTAATCAGACCAATTTTCAGCGCTCTCATTTTGAATGACAATTAGTCTTGCAACACTGTATCCATATTTTTTCTTGCCTTTTCACACAAAAATAGGAGCTCTTTTGGTGGCAATCACCACTGGGATTCAATTAATTTATTTTATAGCACAAAAAAAAAAAAATATAATAATATAGATAGATAGAAGATATATATATATATATATAACGCTTTGTCCAAAAGTTTATTCTGCTACATGTCTCGGTAAAAATAACCCAAATCAGTGTAGATATGGTTCTTTGAGAAAGTTATAGTCTATAAGCTATGGCGGGCAAGCATTGAAAATTGATCACACCTGTACCGACAGCCTCATTTCTTGAGACACCAACAAGCCAGGAAAGTACAAATACCCCCCAAATTACCCCTTTTTGGAAAGTAGACATTCCAAGGTATTTAGTAAGAGGTATTGTTTGTTTTTTGAAGTTGTTTTTCCCCCATAATTCTTTGCAAAAAGGATTCTTTTTCTCCCACAAAATTGTCATATTATTAAACACATGGCATGTGCACACCACAAGTTACACTCCAAAATACATACTGCTACTCCTGAGTTTGGCGATACCACATGAGACTTTACACAGCCTGGTCACATACAGGAGGCTCAACATTGAAGTAGCACCTTCAGGCGTTCCAAGAGCATAAATTACACATCTAATTTCTCAACCACCTATTACACTTGAAGGCCTTGGAGTACCAGGACAATGGAACAAGATTACCCCAACATATAATCCAGGCCTCGACAAACCCCGGGCGCCAGGTCGCATTTGCGACTAGAATTAGCGACCTGGCGCCTGGGGCGGCACAGCTGGGGTATCCTGTGTCCGTTCGACACCCCCCCCCCCTCCCGCCGCAATCGCGCTGGGCCGCGCCGGTAATTGAGGCCCCGGCTTTGCGGCCTACTGCAGTCCTATGGTTCCTGGTTCCTTCTGCAATCAGGCGCCCTCTGGTGGTGGCCGTTGGTATGACAAGACATCCACCAATGCTAATGGAGCTTTCCCTACCTGTTTTCACTGCCTGCTCATCTCCTTCCCTTTACTTAGAACCCCCAAACATTATATATATTTTTTATTCTAACACCCTAGAGAATAAAATGGCGGTCATTGCAATACTTTCTGTCACACTGTATTTGCGCAGCGGACTTACAAGCGCACTTTTGTGGGAAAAAATACTTTTTTTAACTAAAAAAATAAGAAAACAGTAAAGTTAGCCCAATTTTTTATATTGTGAAAGATAAATGTTACGCCGAGTAAATGGATTCCCAACATGTCACGCTTCAAAATTTCATCCGCTCGTGGAATGGCGACAAACTTTTACCCTTTAAAATCTCCATAGGCGTCGTTTAAAAAATTCTACAGGTTGCATGTTTTGAGTTACAGAGGAGGTCTAGGACTAGCATTATTGCTCTCGCTCTAACGATCGTGGCGATACCTCACGTGTGGTTTGAACACCGCTTTGATATGCGGGCGCTACTCACATATGCGTTCGCTTCTGCAAGCGAGCTCGGCGGGACGGGGCGCATTTAAAAAAATGATAATTTTTTCTTATATATTTTACTTTTTATTTTTACACTGTTTTTAAAAAAAAATAAAAATTGTGTCACTTTTATTTCTATTACAAGGGATGGGGCACATTTAAAATGTTTTTTTTTCTTATTTATTTTAACTTTTATTTTTTCACTTTTTTTTTTTTTTTTTTTTTTTAAAAGAAGTCACTTTTATTCCTATTACAAGGAATGTAAAAATCCCTTGTAATAGAAAAAAAGCATGACAGGTCCTCTTAAATATGACATCTGGGGTCAAAAAGACCTCACATCTCATATTTACACTAAAATGCATTAAAAAAAAAAAA
This sequence comes from Lithobates septentrionalis, assembly GCA_037952835.1. Lineage (NCBI taxonomy): Eukaryota > Metazoa > Chordata > Amphibia > Anura > Ranidae > Lithobates > Lithobates septentrionalis. The sequence continues at coordinate 1,544,250 of JBBDGP010000182.1, read as the reverse complement.
ATTGTCATTTGAAAAAAAAAAAATATGTAAAATGTCCCTTCAAGAGCTATGGGTGGAAGTGACGATTTGACGTCGCTTCCGCCCTGCAATGACTTGGAGATGGGCGGGGGGGGGGGGCCCCATCTTCCCCTCACTCGTCTCCATGTCAGGCCAGGGACAGATCGGATCGCCTCCGCCGTTACCGACTGCCATGGTAAGCGGTGAAGGGCACCGGAGAGCGGTGGTAGGGGGGGCCCTCTCCTGCCGCCGATAAAAGTGATCTCGCTGCGAATCTGCTGCAGAGACCACTTTTATCTGAAAGAGAACCGCCGGCTCTTGAAGAAGATACCGGGGTTATGGTAGCTAGCTGCTACCATAATGGCGGTATTTCTCTTCAAAGACAGGACGTATATAGTCGTCCTGCGGGAAGGAAGTGGTTAATTAAAATGAATTTATTATTTGTCATCTCCCTGCTTGGCCCCTTTCACACGGGCTGTCTGATCAGGTTCGCCTGTCAGTTTTTCAGGCGGACCTGATTGGATCCTTAGCGGGAATATGGCGGTCTTGTGTCCCTGCATGGCGGGAAATAAAAGCAGTCACATTTGTTCTAGTCGTCTCTGTGTAAATTTAAGATTGGTTAATTTTTATATTGAAAATAAAGCTTTGTCGGTCGTTAAAAAAAAAACAAAAAAAAAAAAAAAAAAACAAAAACCTGGCTCCTAACTTTTTTAGCTGGCTCCTAGATTCCAAGCAAATTTGTCAAGCCCTGATATAATCTATGAGGCATAATGAGTCTTGAGCATGTCATTTTTCCACAAGTGCTTTGAAAATGAACAAAAAAAAAAAAAAACACACAGTGTCCATAAGATATTTGTAACACACAGCATGTATATACCAAAAAATTACACCCCAAAATACATTCTGCTGAGCAAAGTGTATATAAAAGACTACTTGTTTTAGTAGTGCAGTTGTCCACAGGAGGAGAGCACTGAACCAGGCAGGGACGTGGTCAGTGAATGGAATTATCCAAGCAGGAATATTGTCCATAGTCAGTACAGGCAGGGATACTGTCCATATACAATCCAGGTAGAGGTACTGGCAAAAAATAAATAAATGAATGGAGGGGGGGGCGGTCACATATGCGAGACCCCTGTTTTATGAATCCCACTACTCCAGTAGCAGATTAAAAGACCAGTCCAGGAGGCAGGCAAGAAACATTGTCAAACAGTCCAGGGCCAGTTTCAGAGCAGGCAGAGACAAGTACAGTTTAGCGTTAGGCAAAAGGGTGGTCGTATAGCAGGCCAGGGTCAGTTCTGGAGAAGGCAGCGGTACATACAGCGGCTTAAGGGATGTGGCGGTAAATGACAATCAAGTTTACCATACTTTACCTAATAATGTAGAGAAGTATGATAACGGCACTAACAGTCACCTATACAGAGGCCTGGTTGGGAAGTACATGGGGACAATTTGCGGTGACCAACTCCTCCTCTGGAGCACACCCGGAGTGTCTCAGGAAAGTGGCATTCGTGGAGTCTGCTCATTGAATCAGAGCGAATATTTTCTGGTGGGGCTTCAGGGTACAATAGGGCAGTGATAATTTCTTCTTGGTAATGAAGATAGGATACAGGGGTCAGTGTAGATTTTTGGTAAACATAAGTGTTATACATGGCCAAACTGAAAAATAAAATAGACTTCTGAACCAATGGCGGGATTTTCTTGTGCGAGAACGTAGGGTTTGATTCTGATCATTGAAGTCCCCCCCATGAACAAAATTATAGTCGTGGACACAAGCTGGTTTCTGGATGGAGCCAGTTCTTCTGGGGATTGCCACATAGGCATCATGAATCGATGAGCGCATGTAGACGTTCCGTCTGTCCCTCCACTTGATTGCAGAATAATGAGATATTGGCTAAGACAACGTCTACCCTGACGTGACTCATTGGAGATATTTTGGTCTGGGGTACATAACTGAGAATTTTTCTTTAGAAGTGTCTGAATTTCAAATAAACTTGTCATAAGCTGGGTAATTTCGGAGAGGGCACTGGGTGTTGTCATAAAAAAAAAAAATTTGAATTCCTCCACGGTAACTTCACTCAAGGGAACGGGTGTAGCTTGAACCAGGGTTGTTTGTTGTGAACTGTTGTGCATAGGAGGTTGCACTGGGCCACGATGGGAGATGAATAGGTCTTCAGTAAAAATAAAAACTCAAAAAAAGGGCAAAATTATCTGTGTTCACTTGGACACCTGGCTAGGAGGTGAAGAGGGGGAGCCACAGAGGGTTTTTGAAGGGCATAGAGAAGGCTGGCATGGGCCTGAGATGACATCCCACTAGTGCTTGGCCTTTGTTTCAGTGGTACTCCATTTCTCATGGATGGCACTGCTTTACTTGTAGTAGGCTGCTGCTCCTTGCCAGAACGCCTTCGTTTCATGGGCACACGTTCCTCTTCCCCCGATTCTGTAGCAGACCCACTGCTTAAAGGGGTTGTAAAAGGTAAATTTTTTTTTTTTTTTTTTTTTTTTAAATAAACATGTTATACTTGCCTTCACTGTGCAGCTCGTTCTGCACAGAGTGGCCCCGAACCTGCTCTTCTGGGGTCCCTCAGCAGCTGTTTCAGCTCCTCCCCGCAAGAACTAACCACCTTAATGCGAGCTCCCTTGCATGGTGGTTAGTTATTGCGGGCGCGCTCCCGTGATACAGCCGGCGGCTATAGCCGCTCACTGTATCACTCGGCCCCGCCCCCCGGCACGCCGCGTCATTGGATGTGATTGACAGCAGCGCGAGCCAATGGCTGCGCTGCTTTCAATCCATCCACTGTAGCCAATCGCGCTCCCGTGATACAGCCGGCGGCTATAGCCGCTCACTGTATCACTCGGCCCCGCCCCCCGGCACGCCGCGTCATTGGATGTGATTGACAGCAGCGCGAGCCAATGGCTGCGCTGCTTTCAATCCATCCACTGTAGCCAATCAGCGACCAGGCTGAGCTGCAATAGAGATGACGGGAGCGAGCAGCGGAGATTCGAGGTGTCAGGTAAGTAAAACGGGGGCGGCGGTATTGTCAAAAGTTTTTTCACCTTAATGCATATAATGCATTAAGGTGAAAATTTTTTTACCTTTACAACCCCTTTAAAACCGGTTCATATGCCAAATCAGACTCAGAGCTCACTGCTGCTCTCGTCACTCAGGCTAGTATGCCTCCTCACTGGAAAAAAAATGTCCCCATAATGTGGGCTGTGGTGCGATAGGGACACTAGGACAGATGTGGCTGATCTAATGAGACTGCACCGATTAGCTGGCATTGATGAGGATCCACTGATGAGCACTACAGTGGCACTAATGATCACTGTAGTGAAAGATTAGTTGCACAGTAGAGCACCGATTTAGCAATGTAAAAATCAAAAAGGAAGAGAAACTCTGTTGGGCACACGACCTCTCTCCTCTCCACATACGCTGCATCGTTGTGAGGAGGGGGGAAAGAACCCCTGGATGACCCCGCACTGGATGGAGAAATCACGTGGTAAAGGGCCGCTGTCATTGGCCCTTTACTGCGATCCGTGACGCGCCAGGTCCTGTGAACCTGGCGAGCACGGACAGTTCGGTGTGCACGCCCCAAGGGCCGCGACTCTGGGAGGGTGTACAATGACATCCTCCCTGAGTTATCAGACCGCACTATAGCTGTCATTTGGCTATGGCCCGGTTGACAAGTGGTTAAAAATCTCCATAGGCAGCGCTTTAGAGGCCTTTACAGGTTACCAGTTTAGCGTTAGAGGAGTTCTAGCGCTAGAATTATTCCTCCCACTCTGACGTTCTGTGATAACTGTGTGGTACGAATACAGTTTACATATGCGTGCGCAACTTGCATATGCATTTGTTTCTGCACACAAAGGAATAATAAAAAAAAAAAAATAATTCTCCTCATTTTACTCTTTTATTCCACTTATAAGGAATGTGAATATCCCTTGTAATAGAAAAAAAAGGGATGACAGGTCCTCTTTATGGAGATTTTGGGTCAAAAATCTCTCGATTTTAAAGCAAAAAAGTGTTTACCTTCAGCCTGGACTGGAAGTGACAATGTCGCTCTGGTCCTCCAAGCCCATAGAGATGATCAAAGGATCTACTCTTTGATTGCCTATGGGACTAGCCGGTGCTCTGTCAAAAGAGCAAAGTCGTCAAAAATCGCCAGTTACGTCACTTCCGGTGACTCTCCAGCAGCAGATTTTGACGCCTTGGTTGTTTTCACAGAACACCGGCAGCGTATAGACTACTACGGTACACAATATCAAAGTGCATATTGTTAGTGTGCCCGCTAGTAACCAACATGTTGTGCAGAAGGAAAATGCAAGAATGTTTTCGCACATATGCGTTCAAAAATGCGAACGCAAATACATACAAAAAAAAAAAACCCATCCGAAAAAAGTAGATGCTTAAACAGGAGTATCATATGCAAGATGCCTTAACATAATTGTAATAACATGTACATCGCATAAATGGCCTAAATCGGCAGATTTACCCGATCGGGGGAGTCGTGTCGGCATTGCTTGTTGCCAGCCACCTGGTTAAGCCGATCAGTTACGAGGCAACGGTGGTGCATGTTCATATACACACTGTTGGCATAGGTCACCATGCAACCAGCCAATCATCTGGGGACCGGCAGCGCATGCTTAATGCCCTCATGCGCTGCCGGTTGTAGTACAGAATACTAGAGACGCTAGTCAGCAAGGGCGGCTGACACCATGGAAACCAATAGCGTTTGCACTACACCATTTCTTGAATAAAAACAATTTGGAAGAAATTGATGATCCTTGGTGTCCTGGTGAACAGCTACATATCGTACAGTTTCCAAGATTCAGCTGGCGGTCGCCCCAGTACCTTAAAGCGGAGTTCCACCCAAAAATAGAACTTACGCTTTTCCGGTTCTCCCCCCCCCCCCCCCCCCTCGGGTTTTCCGGTTCGTTGTCCCCCCTCGGGTGTCAAATTTGGCACCTTTAAGGGGGGGGGGGTGCAGACACTTGTCTAATAGTCATTTTGCTCTTCCGGGCATAGATACTAGAGCCACCCGTGGGTATCTATGCCACCTCCTGCGCCTTCTCCGTCCCCCCCCCCCCCCTCGCTGTCTTCTGGGAGACACACAGGTCCCAGAAGACAGCAGGGACCAGTGGGATAGCGCAGGTCACGCTTGCGCGATGGGGAACCAGGAAGTGAAGCCACAAGGCTTCATTTCCTGATTCCCTTAACAAGGATGGTGGCAGCACCCAACAGCCGAGGGATAGATTGGCTTTGGGTGCCGACACCGCTTTAAGAACTCATTCCAGGAACGTGTGTAATGGGAACATGGACTGTGTGAGGTTCCATTTAAATCAGTGGTCATCAGCCCTGTCCTCAGGGCCCACTAACAGGCCAGGTTTTCTGCATTACCTTGGGGAGATGCAGACTAGAATACTGCAATCACTGAGCAGCAAATTATATCACCTGTGATGTATTTCAGTTATCTTGCAAACCTGGCCTGTTAGTGGGTCCTGAGGACAGGAGTTGATGAGCACTGCATTAAATGATACATCCAAGGTCTAAAAAGACTCTGCATGTCTGCTCTGAATGTAATGCAAATCATACTGCATTAACATTCTTTCCTGGCCAGGATTGTCCAGGAAACGTGTGTGTGTGGAGGGGGGGCATTTGTGGCAGCCCAGACACCAGGAGGAAACTTCTTGCTCTGCCTTATACTATCCAAATTTTTTTTTTTTTTTTTTTAAAAAGAAGACGTTTTGCCAAGGGCAGATTTAGAGGTGTGTCTAATAGTGGTGCACTGATTTGAAAATTTGGTGTTTAAACAGAAAATTCAGGATGCAGTTGGCCGAAACTGACGGTTTTCAAAAATATATATTTTAATAGAATTTTATTATATTCGACTTTTTAATATCATTAAATGCAATGACACCTTTTGAAGTGGTGTTAAAAATCCTGTTTGCTGCTTTTTTGATGCATATTTGGCAAACCGCACCTCCCCCTTGGGGGGGGGAAATGCACCTGTGTTGCGTTTCATGCATTTTTTGAGTCACAGGACTAATGAACACCACCATAAGTGTGACAAAATGGCAGACATCTTCGGCAGCCATGATCAGCATTTTTTTTCCTCTTTCAGTACATGGATTGAAAACTGGCTATGGGGGAGAGTCCAGAGGGGGAATGGTCAGGGATGGGGTCCCACAGGGTTCTGTCCTGGGACCAATCCTATTTAATTTATTCATTAACGATCTGGAGGATGTGATAAAACCGCTCAATCTCAGTATTTGTGGACAATACCAAGCTAAGCAGGGCAATAACTTCTACGCAGGATGTGGAAACCTTGCAAGAAGATCTGAACAAATGAATGGGGTGGGAAACTACATGGCAAATGAGGTTTAAGGTTCAAAAATGTAAAATACTACATTTGGGTGGCAAAAACATGAATGCAATCTACTCACTAGGAGGAGAACCAAGGATGGAAAAGGACCTGGGGGTCCTAGTAGATGACAGGCTCAGCAATAGCATGCAATGCCAACGGAATATTGGCATGCATTAAAAAGGGGATTCACTCCAGAGGTAAAACGATAATTCTCTCACTCTACAAGACTCTGGTCCAGCCGCACCTGGAGTATGCCGTCCAGTTCTGGGCACCAGTCCTCAGGAGGGATGTGCTGGAACTGGAGAGAGTCCAGAGAAGAGCAACAAAAGCTAATAAAGGGACTGGAGGATCTCAGCTATGGGGAAAGACTACAAGCACCGAACGTATTCTC